>OX411280.1:600000-914485 GCA_948146005.1 Nomada fucata | reverse complement strand
TGGCCACGGAAAGAGACACGGTTGTTTTCGAGGCACCCAAGGTCTGCGACGCGCATATCTTGCGACCGATTAATTGCAGCTGATTTTTATTTATTGCAAAAGCGCAAGGTGCTTTAATGGTTATTGGTTCGCGATATTCCGTGACGTACAGGCTGCCTCCAAAGTCGCGCGACGTATTTCCAATCGTTTCGATGAAACGGCGTTATCCTTCGCTGACATTGCGCAGCTATTTTTCCCATTCGATTCTCAGCATTTTTTTCCATTTCTTTCTTTTCGATTACTCGATTACTCTGCCGCGGTTGACTGCCCCCTCGAAACGGCGCAGAGGCACGTCATTTCTAAATATACCGGGTTGGTTACATTGTTCTCCCGCTTATTGGGGTTTCGCGAAGGAATTATAGAGATACGGGAGAGATAGGTGAACGTTACAAATTAGTCGATCGGGATCTTAATTGCGTTTCGAGATCGACGCGTTGCGTGCCGCGTATCGGCGATATTTTGCGCGCCGATTTAATGCACGGAGCCAGCGACGCGTGGATTATTTATTCGTCGTTCTCACGTGGATAGCGGACGGTCCAGGTGCGCTATACCGGACAATAATTTGTGCGCCTTTGTTGCAGCGATTTTCTCTCGATGGCGTGCACACCGAACGCGAGGCTGCGTGTAGCATAGGTGGAACAGCGCGAATAAAAAAACGGGGACAAAGTATTTGCAATTTCGCGATCGATCGACGAGTCCGAAGGTATAGTCGAGAAAACAAATTGGGATGCAGAAAAATAATGTAGGAAAACATTCCTCGTGAAAACAGACTGCGAGATGACAAGAAAGGCGAAAGGAATTCGAAGTGTGTTCCAAACGGAGCAGCTTGAAATAACAAACAATAATAACTATACCGGGACCGCTTTGATCGTTATTTACCGTAATTCGAAGTTCGAGCTCCATCGAAATCGTCTCCGTCTCGACCAGCAGCAATGTGAAATACAAAACCGCGAGCAAAGCGGGACGAAAATTTTCCATCGCCAGAGGATCGAAACGAACGGCAAGGTAACCGATCGGCAACCGTCCTTGCAACACGCACCACGTCTGCACGATGCTGTACAGCATCGCAATAATAAATTCTACGCAGCAACGTGACTTATCCGCGCGTGTGCTCGCGAGTAGGTGCGCGCAATAATTGTTAATTGCCGGCGTTGATACACGAGGCCGATAACGGCCGACGTTTCAACGTGGCCGAGCCGTTCGATCGATCGCAGAGGGCTGTTCGATTTTTCTATTACCCGCGAGCAGGCTACCGTCCGCGCGCGGACACTTTCCGCGATACTTCGCGGCTTATTAAGGCGCGACACCGTGCAACGACACTTTTCTCGCGCGGTGCCGCCTCGAAACGTCGCGTCGCGTCCTGCGGAATTTCATACTTCCGTCTCGTTTCCTCTTCCCCCTCGACGACTCCTAGTTCCCTCGAGCGGGAAAGGAATTTTCGGCGAGCGATTTTCCGACGCGTGAAAACGATTCGAAGAGCTCTCGTCAAAGTGGAAGCTCTGTTTAAGGATATCTCTCTTTCCGTTTTTTCCTCATCCGCGACGCTGCTATTTTCTGATTAATTTATGGTCGAACGCGTCCAGGATCGTTGCTTGAGTATTTATTTTCGTTCCATTGGAGATTTGGAAGTTGTAAAAGGAATGAAGAATGGGGCCGTTAATAGTGGAATTGGAAGTTTCTGCAACGGGCGAGGCACGTGAATGGGCCCTCACGCGCTGACCTTTTGTTTAACGCGGGCTGACTATCGCCGAGGTACGCCGGTTTTCGTATAATGTGACAACGCTTTCGGGTGTATAAGAGCCTCCATAAATTCGGACGGAAATTGATAGCCGCGCGGATGCAAAGGAGACACAATCGGTGATTAGCATAACGGAACAGAGTTTACGAGGCACAATAGTATCGAAAGTAAAAGGGGTAACCTGTTAACAAGTTTCCAGTATTAAAGGTCGTTGCGATTCGTTTTAGGTGTCTCTAAATTCGGAATTTATGCCGCGTATGATACGAAACTCGCGCGGGTGCTCCAGCGTTGCTTAACAATTTTTTCCATGCCAGAGTACGCGTACTCCTAAACCACCGCGCGTCTCAGCATCGCGAAGAGCAACGGAGTGTAGCACTGCTCCGACCATAGATTGCTATCATTAGGAATAGCAGCAAACAAACAAACCCTCCACCGGTGTTAAAAAAAAAAATCTTTTTCAAACTCACCCAGCCCGGAGGGACGCGGCAGCGGCAGTGAGGGTGAGTTGCTGCGCGGCAGCGGCTCCAGCGGATGGATCCGCGGCCACCAATTCCGACAGCACCAGGACCGTAGTTGTGGTGGTAGCGGCTCCGCAATTCGGCACGGTGGCGTTCACCGCGTGACGCACACTGGGCGGAAGGTCGTCCTCGTGTTGCAGCTGCAGTTGCGGATAGTGGTGCAAGTGCAGGGCGGCTGCGGTCGATCCGGACCGTGGCGTCACGCACGAGGGCGGAAGCAGCCCAACCCTGGTCACCGAGGGTGGCGACGGAGAGGGCGGCGAAGGCGGCGGCGGCGGATACTCGACCACCTGCACGCGATCCGCCTCGTTCTCGTAGATGATCTCCTTGTCGTGGGTGTACATTATGGTCTTCTGCCCGTCGTTGTAGATCAGATCGATCATTTTGTGTTCACCGACGCCAAGGGTCGCGTTCGCCGCCGTCGAGTCGGCGCCAGGCGTCACGCGGCCGTCGGCGTCGTCGGCGCCCCTCTGTTGAACGTCGTCCGGGTCCGTCTGAATGTGCTGCTGCTGATGGTGATGGTGGTGGTGATGGTGGTGATGGTGGCGATGATGGTGATGATGGTACTTCGAGTGGAGCGAGTGAACCGTGGCCGGTTCGTGCAGGTCTAAGACGTTCACGGGTTGCATCGTGGCCAAGAGTACCTGCTGCTCGTTCTCGTTTTGATTCTGGTTGCTCAGAGAGGAGGACGCCGGTGACACTGGCCCCTCCTGCACCTACGACGGTCAAGCGGTGGTTAGAGGGTGCGTTGGCTTCGATTCTATTTCCTGGGGGGGACCCTCTTCGAGGGGGATATTGTTCTTAACGATTTATCGTTGAGCAACGGGACTGCACTCTTTCTTCGTGAAATGCGACGAGAGGGCAACCAGCTGGAACCATCCCGAGCAGTTGCAGCAGGAATATTCAATGAAACTAGACAACGCGACGAGCTTCAATTATGGCACTGGGCTTCTTTACCCCGCCGACTGCCTTCTCTTTTTATTAACACTCGGCCGCTCGCACGCGTGAGCAGAGTCGCAATAAGCAGCCGCAGCTTCTATACGCGCATTGAAAAGAACGTTTCATACGGACAGAATGATGGATTCTCGCAAACGCTTTCTCCGATCTAAGAAAAACGCTCTTATCGATGCGTCCTCTTGCCGCGCGACTTCGCGTCGCGGATCGATGAATCTTGAAATATCGACACCTTGCGCTTCAGAATTCTAATGCTTCAAATTATCAGCGATCTTCCGAGATTCTAAAGATGCTAATTACAAATCGATAGAGCTATTCGGAATAATATTGGCAGTTCAAGTTCAAGGATCGCACTCGACAGCGGGACATATTTTCCGAATCTTCGGACGTTAAATCATAATTCCCCAGGTGAAATCGAGCACGAATGATCGTCCGTGTAATGCAAGGAAAAAAAAGCACAAGGAACGAACAGGTTACCTACCGGTAACAGAATTTCCCGTAACACCTCTATCGACACCTGACATTAGAGAACCGTGGCCGATTTTGTGAAAGCTTTCCTGGAATAATCGTGAAGCGGTATTCGTTCTTAAAACCTTACATAATTAACGGCTTACATAATATCCCGCTGCTATCGCGCAGGTCCTCCGATCCGGCGCATAAAATTCGTTAAAAACTCCCCGAGATCTTTAACGCTTCAACTAATTAGTGACCCCCGACGTGATCCCTAAAGTCGCCAGGTAAACGTATCGAGAAGCCGTAGACGAGAAATCCAGCCTGTGGAACGGGCTTCTCGATTACGCCGCGAACGTTTCCAACGAGCCTGTCGCGTGGCTTCCACAAAATTGCAGTTTTATCGGTGCGACCGTTCGACGGCTACCATGGACGCGTATATTTACGTCGCCGTCGTGGCGCAACGACGGCTTCAACATTTTCCGATGCTTGTCGCCCCGCGCGAAAAATGTTTAATCGCCCCGGCGAGTACCGGCCCGTCGATGTACCGCCGCGCAATAATTATTATTAATCCCCCCGCGGTTGTCCAGAGTCGCGTTCGAACCGGGGAATAGTTTTCTTTTCGATTCACCGTGGCGTGCCGAAAGATCAAAGGATCATACACGCGTCCGACCGTTGCGACGTCCACTCGACTTTCTAGCCGCGGTCTGGCGCAAGTGAACCTTTTTCGTCACGAAATTCAGGAAAGACTCCGCAACGGTGCACTTTCATTTCCGAGACGACGTCGATTCTGTTCGCGGCGTTTAATCGCGGCGAGGGATCGCGATTCGAAAGCGGATCTTTCGTGAAAAATAGCACCGGCCGCGCGGTTGGTCCTGTCTCTCCTCCGCTCCGCTGCCTGTCTCGTTATCTTCGAGCTGGTGGCGCGAAGTTGCCGCGATTATGATTGATTGATGAGCAGGTTCGATTCGGCCGATTCGTTTCTGGAGATAAGGCCCGTGGCCGGGGCATTTTCTTGCCCCCAGTTGCGCGCCGTTTCTGAATAACTAATTCAACTGATTCGAACGGGTGCGAGGAAGCTCTTTCCTTTTCTCTCTACCCGAAGCGTCTCGCGAAATTTCTCGATCACCCTGGGGTCACCCCGCCTCCGCGACGACCCGAACTATTTCGACGCACGACGACACCCGTCGCGTTGATCCCTGGAGGGAAATTGATCGGGTCGATTGCGAGGCTCCTGCGGTCGCGGCGCGATACGCGTATTCAGTTTACTCGTTCAGTGAAACGCCGTATCGACTTCGCTCGAAATCTAATCACGCAGGCCGGGGAAAATTTATCGCGCCTGCCCCTGGTGCCGTTGATTCGCCGAGCTCTGCCGCCGAATCTGTTACTTTTTGCGACGCTCCTCGCGCGCCTGTCCCACTACGGCATTAATGAACCGTAGCCGAGAATAATTCGACGCGAAAAGAAGGTGGCGGAGCAACGCTCCGTTAGGCACCGCGCGCGCGAACAAACGTTTCACGATTTCGTAGCGCTTCTGGAGGACGTTGTCCGTGGGTATTTATGAAACAGGATGTACCCGGCTTCGAAGCCTTCCACCGTAGATTCAATCTAGCGCCGCTGTCAAGGTGGATGCTTACGTAATACACGCGACAGTACACCTCGGTGACGCATTTACTCGCGGAGATATTCGTCAGTTCGGGTCCCGAACGGGGCCCACTTTCTGCCGCTTCGTTCGCTTTTCTTTCCTCTCCTCGTTTTGCTCGGCGAGTCGTATCCTTTAATTGATTCCTCGAAGGGCCACGGATGCTCCGACTGCTTCTCGCCGGGCCGAATTAAAAGCTTTCGGTTGCCGATGGGAGATTGCGGTTGAACGTAGAGGATACTGATTGCTACCGGGTTCCCTGATGGTGGCTGTTTTAATTATCGTCCGACTAGTCGTTCGGTTCCGTTCCACTTTCGAGGGAGCCGCTGCTTCTGTAATTGATTATTCATTTGCTGGCACACCTTGCCCCATATTCTATTGTCCATGCTCCAAACGAATCGCAGCCGAAAATCGTGCCACTTAAAACTTCTCCAAACTCTTTTCTCCTCGAACTCTCCGTTCACGTCCCACTCGTCCCACTCGTCCCACTCGTCCCCGTCCCCGTCCCCGTCCCTCCACTTTCTCACAAGACAAACGACGCGACGATCGCCTCGAGTTATCATCGCGAATTCTGCACACTGTCCAGCAAAGTCTATCCTCTGTTTACACGCAAGAACCGTCCGATAATAACAGTTAATTGGCCTGCTGGCCGTGAGAATAGTGTTCCAGGTCGGCCGATACTCTACGCTCGTCTGTCGGCCGAGCGGAATACGCGACCGATGCGCTTCTCGCGTCCTCGTCGCTTCTTCTTGCGAGTCGCGCGAGCTTATTGCCGATCACGTAGCTGCAATACGCAGCTGCGTCGGCACGAAGACACGTCGAATCGTTAAGGGCTTTTCTTTCGCTTCGCCAGCGGTGCCCACGATCGTCCTAGCCGGAGAGCCCTTCATTGTTGCCCCGTTTCTCTTTTCCGTCCCTTCCGCGCAGCATCCGTCGCTCCCTGCCCTTTCAGTCGGGTGTACACGATCGTCCAGAAGTTTTTGCGATCCGCCGTTGAATCCTTGTTATATCGGCCCCTCTTATACCAGCCATCCTACCTGCGCTCGCGGAACACCTGTCAGCGTTTCTGTTATTGCGGCTTCGCGGCGGTGGCTTCTTTCCCCTTTTCTTCCCGGCGTGCTTCCTTCTTTTTCCTTGCCTTTTTCGTTTTGTTTTTGGCGCTTTCGTTCTTATCCCCGGGAGAGGTTCGATCCCTCGACTTGGCTGGGGTTTGCGTCGCGTCGGCTCCTCGTCGAGGCTTCGCTTCGAAGCGAAGCTGCGATTCTTCGAATACGGTACGCGAGGCGTAGGGCGGCGAGTAGTACAGCAGGGTGTAACGGCGATATTATTAATAAGAGTGACCGCGAGTTCCGATTTCTTATATCTTCGCGAGTCTTCCGTTACAAATTCGTACCGCAAATTTTGCGACGCAGACATTCCAGGCACGCTTCCATCAAAATATTCCGTCGCCTCCTCGAACGTTCGATTAGAGATCGATGTTTGCTGCCGCGTATCGTTGCGCCTGTTCGCGGCCCCGCGAATTGCCATTATAATTGTTTAATGGACGCGAAGAATGTGGATCCGCGTGCGTAGCCCGAGCGACGGTGAATTTCGCTGAATAACGAAAATGGCACACCTATCGTCCGAAATAAATCACTGTTATTACTTGTACCCATGCGTTTACGCTCGTCGACTTCCTGTCGCTATTTCCAGTCACGGTAATCATGAAAATATCTGTGCGACTGTTCGGGATATGTTTTTCTTTCTGCTTCTTTTCCATTTTCTTTTTTTCACCGTCTCTGTTCGCGTTGTATCGGGCATAACGAACGTGGCCGCGGGCGAAGCAAGGTAAATGGAATTGCTAGGAACGCTTGTCGACGATCGTATCATTATATCTCCATCGTTTATTCGCCGTTTTTTCCGCGTAAACATGCTCGCTATTTCACTTACGCCCGATGCAAATTTTCCACGGTTTGTCTCGGAGGCAATGAATCTTGTTTATGGGTTTTAAGAAGCAGGCAAGATGAATTCGATGTCGTTGGGTTTTCGGTGTATCGAGGAATTCGGAAATCTCGAGGCTCTTGAAACCGGCGAATTGCAGCTTTTTCATTTCGATGCTCCTTTAGTCTCGAAATTCTCTATGGAAAAAAATCTTCGGGCACCCTGGAGCTAAAGTTTGGAAATTTTAAATTAATCTGGAAGAAACTTGTTGAAAATTTGGCCGAAGCGTTTCGTAATCGCGAAGAAAAGCGACTTTCCTTCCTCGCCCTGTTCATCGAACGTTTATTATTGCTAGGCCGTCATCAATCACAATTTAAGAGCAAGAAGTATGCAATATTGTTGACACTCGGTCGTTGCGATACTGTTCGCGTAATTATCGTTTGCACCGGGGATCCGGCCAGTGTGTACAGAGCGATAAATCATTGTTTTTTTTTTTTTTATAACAATATCTGCGAGTCGCATTTGCAGTAGCCACCGAACGAAACAAAAATCCATCCGCCGCCATTATCTTTGATTGATATCTCCAAACAACTCTCGTTTCGTTTCTTGCTGCCATTATTCCGTTCCCATTATACACTACTCAGAACGGTTAGGGGAACGCTTTTTATTCGAGGGACCGTAATCAGTTCCTCCTGTAATCTGTTTGAAACCGTTCTCGCCGTTGCTGATTTCGTCGAGTGTATATTTCATTCATTTTATTAAATCATTTTAATTCCCACAGAGCGAGTCTCCGCAGACTTGCACGTTGCGCGCCGAAACTTCTGCTGCATAAATATTTATAAGCCTAGAAACCAAAGAGGTGTTCGCCTCTCTCGAGAAAAAGGAACGCTTGTACGTTCGCGTGTACGAAAAGGAAAGAATAATCAGCTGGTGAAATTCCGATTAATAAAGAGTTGCGTTCTTCCTTCATTCGTCGTCGGAAATCTGATTCGAAAAAAAATTAATATAAACGGCAAGATAAGGGCGACGAGACGGACACTTTCCGTGCTTCCTCTCGCCGTTGCGACGATAACAAACAAAAATCGTGCAAAGAGTCGAAACTTGAAGACCGGCGGATTCTATTAAGTAATCGCAGACGGTTACACCGATAATGAATAGCACGATCGCTGAGCGTTCCGTCCCTTCGCTCGAACTATCAGGTATATGCGAAATCCGGAGAGTCATCGTGCACGGCAAAATCTTCTTCCTCTTACTCCTCCTCCAACCTTCCTCTTTTTTTCTCTTGCCCCTTTGGTTCGGGGCCCCGGCCACGAGTGGCTATTCTCGCACGAATGGACGACGGCGTACCGTTCGCCTTCGCCGAAGAATGCCGGCGTTCGACAACGTTTCTGACTGCGATGGGAAATTCAGTTGCCGCCCGTGATTCGATGATATCACGATTATTATCGTGATCGAGGAAAATTGAAACGATCCACCGTTGGTTTTGCGCTTTTGCGCTTTGTCGCGTTCAATTTATGCGAGGTTGGTCAATGACTAAACGGAATTGTTTAACATTTTAATCAACCGCACTGAAAATTCCGACGGTGTTTGTTTCCTCAATTTTTATGGGCGATAAAGTTTTTTTACGCAATACTAATTAGCGATAAATCATTGTTGCGTACGGGACGCGATCGCGTGGACGGAATGCTTAAAACGCGATGCCGTCGTTTCGAGCTTTTTTCATGTCGCGCAGCATGAAACGGAAACTGGATTCGCTTGAAATGATATCGCGACGACAGTTAACGTCAAGTTGTATCGCCGTCCAGAAATGAGATTAAGCGTAATACATAATTCCATATAGGATTTGGCCCCCGTAACTTTTGGGGCACCGTAGGAATCCTTAGGTAGCCGCTTACGAGGTTTTCCCATTGTGGCGCAGCGCCACGCAAATAACGGGCTTTCGTCTGACAGAGTTTCACTTTTAAGCGACAGGTATACCATTGTGAGGTTAAAAACCTGTGGCCAGGTGACAGTAGAATCTTTATAGGCTTCTCCGTGTCGAGGAGTGGTCGGCCTGAAAGGATATATACATCACTCCAGAGAGATAAGCTATTGGAATTCATTTAGAAGATACAAGCGGACCTGGAATGGGACCCCTTACGGTCGTTAAATCGTCCGTGGATTTACAGATTTTTCTTCGATTTCGGACAGCTTCTTCTGGAATTCCTTATTTTGCTATAAGATTCATAACTTTTAGTCCCCGCTGGAGCTCGCAGAATTTATTCTTTTATTCTGTTTCGATCAATATTCCTTGATTGTATTCTGATTATATTCAAATTGCGTCAGATTTCTTAATGATTGAACGAGGCAGCAACAAATTGCTTTAGTTAATCCATTTGCTATTGATTTCCGTGTGAGGATTTGTTTTACACCGTAAACAAAATACTTTTTCATTAACATTGATCGAAGTTTAACCACTCGGAAATATTTTAGAATAATGTTAAAAATCTATCCGGGCGTCGCGGTTCGCAGGCCGTGACGCACCTTTTTCACACCGCGACTCGCGAAATTTCTTCGGCGAGATAAACGGCGTGCCTAACAGGGTTCAACGATTCGTCGACTGTCTTACTCTCTTCAAACAAAACTTCCGAAGCAGGCAGAATCGATGCCCTCCCCAACCAAACAGGCAGACGGAACGCTCGCGGAATGCCGCAAAATAAACAGAGGCGATTGGCGCAAATTAGCCGTATCTTTAAATCAAGCAAAAGGGAAGACGAAAGGAGAGAAGACGAACAGAAAAAGAATAGTAAGATCGGTTTCGTTTCGCGAGCAATCTTATCGAAAGATCGACGGTCGACCCGTAGATCTTTCGGGCTACCTAGCCCCGTCCATCACCGAACGCCGCGGCGTCTCAGGGTCGTGGCAGAAGTTCCATGTTGGAACAGCGCAACAGGCAATAATCTCGTCGGTCCGCCATTCTCGTTATTTCGCGCAACGGGTGGTGCCGACGAAACGGTGAAGGCTAGAAGAGGGCGGAAAGAAAGAGAAAGGGAGGAAGGTCAAACGATGACCCAGACGAAAGAACGCAGCGTTGCATTCCACGAATTGTCGAACTCGAAGGGGTCGTGGGCACCTGAACTCCCCGGGCGATCGTTAATCACGAAAAACCTTCCCGAGAACCGAGAAAACTTCTAGCCCTCTCACGGTGCCGAGTATTTATATTTATCGGAATATATTGGGCATTAATAAGCATTTCTGGGCTCCGTCGTTCGTTAACCTTTGCGCGAGGATCGAAACTTTAATTTCGGGGAGTATATTCGTCGCGTCGGATACGTATTCCGTCGGTGTCAAATAGTTTAGGGGGAAAGGGCACCCGAAGCGAACTTGATTCGCGATAATCTTCTTCTAACACTTTTAACACTTTTAATCTTTTAATTCTTGACGGTACAGGATGTAATATGATTGACGGGCGATTCACTTAATAGTAAGGAAGGAAAATAAAAGTGACTAACCGGAGACAGAGCCTCCTGCATGTGCAGGGGTGCGTTGTCGGCTTCGTCGGTGCAAGTCGACATTCTCCCTCGTAGTCTTCCGCTTCGTTTTCCAGTTCGTCTAATCGTGGCTGCGAGTTTTTCCAACCCCAACGCGGTGTCCTCTTCCTAGGTCCCCGTTTCTGCTACGGTTTCCTCTATCAGTCGATTAAAATCGTTTACTACGTCTAAGTGAACGTAATTCTAGGCACAGGGTTGCGTATCACAGTCGCTGCTGAGCGTTGTATGGCACGTGATTGTTCGGAAGAATAGGAGCAGGCAACGAGGACCTGCGAAATAAATGAAACGAAAGAAAGAAAGGTAAGAAGCTTTCATTGCAACCTAAACAGAAAAACCGAAACGAAAACAGTCGCGATTAAAATTAAATACGAACAGCGGAAAGTGTAATTTGCAATTCAAAAAAGGCCGAATTATCGTTAAATGCATCCCACATTTTAATTCATCGCGGTATATTTAAGACGAAGCTCGCGCCGTTAAGACGAAACAAAGGTGCAATCCTTCTCGCAACCCGATTGAAAATTCCAACAATCCTAAACGAAAAGAATCGTCAACAAATACGAATCATCCGTAGACCTCTTAGCGCATCCGATCTATAATATCCCCCAGTTCCATCTATTCTATTACGCAACGTGCAATCAGTGGGACCAGCAGGTTCGCCTCTCCTCCATTCATTTCATCCGGCCACGAGCACGTCAAACTGGAAACGGTTTCGCGGTCGCGGCTTTGATAGACAGGTGTAATAAACCGGCATCGAAGACAGACAGACAGACAGGTAGGCGAGAGTGAAAAGCTCCCGCTCGGCTCGTAATACCGGAACACGTTCCTTTTGGTAAAATAGTCCCGTTCCCTAAACGCCATCCACGAGGGCAGACCATACAAGCAACGGCGAGGAAGCAAGCCGTCGAACCAGCTGCTGGTATCGAGAAGAAGAAGAAGAAGAAGAAGAAGAAGAAGAACCAGAAGAAGAGGAAGAAGAGGAAGAAGAAGAAGAAGAAGTCGACGGAACAGGAAGTTCTGGGGCCCGCATTTTTGCCCTGGCGAGTCAGGTTGTGACGTCCAGGCGGAAGAACGAGATCGGTCGGAATCAGGAAGGCCATCGGGGAGGGCGGCCACGCGGATCCACGCGAGCGGACGAAGCGGAGAGGCTGGTAGCCAGAATAGCAGGTTCGATGGCTGTTGATTCAGTTATCACGCGTGCCAGGTGAATCCGTGGATGTTAGCCAAACCAGTCGGACACCACGAATTCTACATCTTCCGAAGCGTCCACCAGGTGGATAGTTAGTAAAACCAGTTGCCGGTTCCCTCTTCCCCCGGCTCGTTCATCTCCTCCTACTACCGCGTGTCCGACGGTGGGAAGGAGGGCAGCCGCGTAAAACTGGAATTCGCCTCGCGACCGCAGCTCTGACGGATAGACGGTGCAATGATAGACGTAACGGGGAAGCTGGGCCGGACCATCGCGGTGGATCCTTCTCTCTCCTAGGATCTCTGGTCCAAGGTCGACTCGGGATTCACTCTCGCCGTTCCTTCTGCTCGACGAGGCCCCTTTCGGCGGTTTCGCTCGGCCAGAAGGGAAGAGGGCTGAAGAAGATCGCGGACAACGAGGAAGAGGAACAAGACCGACCGGCTGTCGCCAGCCGGAGAGAGACGGGGAACAGGGTGGCGGGAAGTAGGTAGGTTGGCGTCTACCTACTACGCGGAAGAAGGAGATTGGGGCGACCAGGGAGAAGGAGTAGGTACACGAAGCCGGTATACAACCGCGGACCGGAGACGAGAAGCCAGAGGAGCAGGTTCGGCCGGTCTAACCTGATTCTCAAAGGGAACCCTGCATCAGATTGGACCCACCTCCGTGGGTCCGTTTGTATTTCAAGTACCTGTACTCCCTCGCTTCGCGTCAGTGGACGATGCCTCCGGAGACGGAGGACTCGGCGAGTTCTTTGCGAAGAGGAGCGAGCCGCACCGAGGAAGTCCAAAGGTCTCCCGTCTCGCGTGCGTTTGCTTCAACGATTGCTCGTCGCCTCAGTGTCCCGCACGATCAAGTGAATATCGTTCGAGTGAATATCGATCGGGCGAGGAGGACCCTGGCTGGACCAGTCGCGTCACGGTTACGAGGGTGTCCTCTGCCGTCTCTGTTTGCCCGACTGGGAGCCGTACCTGGCGCGAAGTCAACGACGCGCCTCTCCTTTTACTACCTGCGAGCGTTCCAACTTTGCGGAGGCGCCGTCCACCGCGTGCAGTGTTTCGGGAGTGAGAATTAGTGGCGAGTTTCGGTTGTGGGAAAGGAGCAGCCCGGCTGGACCCATTATGCGGTACGCTGGTCCGTCTCTGCGCTCTGTCGAAGGAGACGAGAAGGAGACGAGAAGGAGAGAGAGAGAGAGAGAGAGAGAGAGAGAGGCGGGCCACGATCGACGCGTGGATCGTTCTAGAACGTTCTCCGAATGTTTGTCCGAACTCGATGCCGGTTACATAAAGATAGGAGAACGAGCTGGGGACGGGGCGGCGCGCGGTTCCATTAACGGATACCATTAACCGGGACCAATTATATTCGCGGGTTTTCCATTCACTCGCGGACGGGAACGCGTACGCTGATCGAGCTTGGACTCTTTCGCCTCGGCACCGTGCGTCGTTTTACGTAACCGTTTCAATTATTTCTTGCAAAATTATTGCGAGACCGAGACAGACCGGACCAACGGCAGGGACGATTATTTAAGAACGATCGACAAGCGTAAGAGGCGAGGGACAGTCGAGGGAGCCGGATGATTCCACTTGCCACGGCGTCTAACTTGTTTACCGGCGGCTCACCTGCGCGTCACCTGTGCGTCATCGCGCAGGTAGCCGGTGAACATCCGCGGAGAAGAGGTCCAGCGCGCATAAGAGATCGGATGCTAGACGATATACTCACTTGGCGCGGTTCTCGTACAGAGTATCTTTTCCTTCGAACGAGAAGAATGGGAATCGTGGCGTATCCGAGACAAAGACAAAGAGAGAGAGAGAGAGAGAGAGAGTATCTCGCGTATCGGCTATCGAGCGGCTGACCGGTGGTTGAAACGTGGTCGCGAGTGCGCGCGCGTAGACGCGTACGTACGTGGAGAGCAGTGGAAGAAGGTGGCAGAGAGCGGTGGGTGGTAGGTCAAGGGATGCTGGTGGGGTGGGGTGGGGAGGGGGCCAACTACAAACTACTAAGAGTCCCTTCTGTGTTCCGGATCACATCTCCGCGGATGATAGCGCCGCCACCTTCGCGAATCACCGATTCGTCCCAATCCTAATTCTCGCGGTCCTCGTCGACCGAGGGCACCCCGTTCCGGGTGACCCTTTTTTTTTTTTTCTCTCTCCTACCTCGCGCACACACACCCGCGCATACACGCACCCACAGTTCGAGCCAGGATAAAGTCGCGTCTATCCTATCCGTCCGTTTACTCGGGTCCGTCGTTCGATCGGTCGCGCGTTCGATTTCGTCCTCGTCAGGCACAGCGGGGAGGAAAGGGCAGGCCGTACGCGAGAAGCACCGCGAAACCCAGAAAATTCATTCCGCGCACCTCGTTATCCCAGTTTCAGGTCCGTTCCGCGTCGCGTCCCGTTTCGCCGTCGTCCCTTTCGCGCACACCCCTCTTCGACGTGTCACGAGGATCCGGACCGGGAACGGTTTTTCCAAACCGGATCGTTCTGTCCGCGATTCGCACTTGTTCACCGGCTTCAGGCACACGCGCACGCTCCCACAGGCCACGGTTCTAGCGGCGCAACAACGACGATCACACAAACAACAAAGGCGAACAACACAACGGCGGAAACGTGACGGGCGAACGACGACGCGGTGCGGCGCGACGACAACATCGTCGGCGTTGGTGACCGCGAACCCGAGCGTTAACTATACTCCGCGCGAACGATTTCGTCGCGTCGGAGCCGCGACTCGACTCGACTCGACTCGACTCGACTCGACTCGGCTCGACTCCACTCGACTCGGCTCCGCTCGAGCTCTCGTTTTGCTCCGCGTGAAACGTGTGGCGAGCGAACTCGAGGGTGGAACGGATGCACTACACCCCGAACTGCGCGGCCCAGCAGGTAGAATTAAACCACCCAAAGTTTGGGCAGCCGCTGCAAGCAACAAACGAACCAGCCTCGCGGTGCTCTCTCGGATCGTTCTCTCTTCTCTCGGGATACGGCAACATGGCCGCCGTCGCCGCCGCCTCCCAGCATCCCGCTCTTGGCTCCGTGTCTCGAACTCCCCCTCTCTTCGCTCTTCGCCACACACACGCTCCTTACCTGTCCTCCCTCTCCTTTTCACCTCCGTCGGCTTACCTGCCGTCCTATCCTCCTCTCTCTTCCTCCCTCGCGTTACCACCGCCGACGTCAGCCTCCCTCGCTCCCGAATCTCTTCCCTGTCTCTCGCTCCACCCGTGGCTAGCCTCTCTTCGTTCGCTTACCTGGCCACCCTGCGACGCCTCCCCGTTTGGCCTCTTTCTCCTTTGACGCAGCGCCGTCCCTTTTCTTCCGTCGCTCCGTCCCCCTTGCTCGACCGCGGGACTCTTGTTCCCTCTCGTCGCCTACCTGCAGCGCTCTCCCGACGCACTCCCACTCTCTTGCGCGGAGAATCCAGCGATAGAGGTAGAGCTCGGCGTGGAGAGGTGGCGAGGAGAGTCTCCGTCCTCCTCTCGGTCTCGGCTATCTCGTCCGTCTCGTCGAGGGTATCCTGGACGAGACGAGGAGAAACGCGACGGTGGCGAGGGAGGAGGGATCCGGAGACAGGATAGCCGACGCGCAGGTAGCCAAAGCTGTTCGGGGAGAACGCGAGTACGCGAACTCCCCGGCGAGACAGAGACGAGGAGAGGCACTCTACGGCGACCTGCGCGGATACGAACGGAGCATCGAGTCATCGACGAGGCAGCCGAGCGGCCAGGCTCCGGCCACCCGGCGTTGCGGTGTCTCCGGGTCTGTCCCCGTCTCTCTCGCCCCGCTATCCCAGTCACCTTCCTCGTCCTGCCTCGCTACCTTGACAAGGATGCTGGCTCCCTCCTCGCAACTCGGGGGACGAGGATACGGGAACGCGCACACGCGATTGTCTTATCGTTTATTCGCGTCCCCGTCGCTCCCTGCGCGCACCGTCAGCCTCTCTCCCTCTTCCTCTTCCTGCCTTGAGAAGGATATCACCCGGGAGTTGTCCGGCAGTGTGGCGACGAGGAAGGCGGGGAAGGCGAGGAAGGAGGACACCGCGTACGTGGATTATCGTAATTCTCCGCTCTCTCCTCCTGCCGTCGCGGTCCCTCTCCGCGTCGTTGGCTCTCCTTCGACCCCCGAAGCGTATGCCTACCTTGAGAAGGATGTCCAGATATCGCGAGATACCCACGGACGACATCCAACGAGGCCTCGAGCAGGCCAAGGTAAACGGAGTATCGGGACGGCTCGATTGATCGCGATACGTCTGGATGAAATTTAAACGCGACTTTTTCGTTTCGTCCTCCCTTTGTGCTACGCGCCGGATGATCCGGAAAGATCGCGAGGGGATCCGTGGAGTCGCCGGAGAACGATACGACGTCGTCCTTTCTTTTATCGGGCTTTTTATCGGAGACAGGAGGAGCAGAAGAAGAAGAAGAAGACGAGGAGGAGGAGGAGGAGGAGGAGGAGGAGGAGGGCGAGGAGAAGGATATCCCTCGCGGAGGTTCTACGAGGTTCGTTCGACGGCTGGAAAAAAACGACACCCTCCGGAGGAAGAAGAATGGGAAGAGGGAGAGGGAGGACGGGCGGGGAAGAAAATGGAAAAGGAACGAGACGAGGCGGACTCAACGGGTCCGTCCTCCGATGTAGCCACAGACACACGTGCGTGCTATTGATTCCCCGTTGCGCGCCACGGTGAAATAAAGCGAGACGAGGAGAAACGATAATCTTATCCTTGGCGAACGATAGAGAGGGAGGACGAGAGAAGCGTACAGACGCGGACGGCGAAGAGGAACGAAGCTGCTGTATCTGGCTTCTGCTGCTGCCGGCTCGGCCGCGCGAGCAGCGGGATGGGCTCCGGATCGAGAGAGCGAGAAGTTCGTGACGCCGCGCGAGGGGGAGGCGGCCGGTCAGCCAGAAGGGGGCGAAGAGGGAGAAGAGGGAATCTTCGACGGAAGAAACGAGAGGCAGAGGAGAAAATGAGCGACCGGGACGAAGCAATCTCTCCTCTCTTCTTTCGTCCCGTGTCCCACGCCCTCCGTCCTCCTCCGATCCCGGCCTCCCTGTTTGGTCCTCTTCGGGCTGCGCGCCACAAGGGAGAGATCGAGAGGAGAAAAAGGAGCGTGGACGGAATTAAAAGGAGGAAAGAGAAAAAAAGGGGGGACGAAGCGAGAGGGAGACTGGTGAAAAATGGTCAGCCAGCGAGAGAGGACAGCCTCGGGCTACGTCGCGAGCTGCGACCCTGCTCAGGGAGGGATCCGTTCGTTTCTTTTAAAAGATGTATAAACTCGGCGCGAGTCGAGAATTATTCGCGAGCGACGCCGCGTCGAATGTTACCGCCGCGTGTTTAGCAGGGAGTAATTAGGGGATCGCGGCGTTTAAATACGCGCACCTCGCGACATCGCGTACGCGAGATCATTTGAATACGCACGCCTTCCCGTGAGAATCGTCTCGGTCGTTACGCGTGCACGTTACCGCGTGGGTGGCTGCACGCAACCGCGTGGGCGGATCGAGCGGTGGAACCTGGTGGAGGAACGACGACATTTTCGTTTGGGTAGAGGGGACGATGGTGGAGCGTTCGTCGACGGCGCGGCCTCGACTTTTTCTCACCTTCGTGTCGGGATTCGATGGAGAATTTGATTTGGACGACCCCCTTGGAAGAGGGAGCGGAAGAGTTTATTGCGGCGAGGATGTTTGTCCCGACGCGAGGGAGAATTTGCTTTTTAAACGAGCTGGAAGTATCTTTGTTTCGATCTTTTGGTAGCGGGACGCTCGTTGGGTTTTCGCGGGTACCGCGCGAAGGAGAGAGGTGCAGCGGGCTGTACGCCTGGTGCGCATCGTTGGCGGCGTTGGCTTGCGTCGGTTCTATCGAAAATGCGGCAGCGAAAAGGGAGCGCGAGGTGGCGGGAATTTCATTTCTATTACGAGGAAACGTTCGCGGGTCTTCTGGTCGGGAAGTTCGGTGGCTTCCGAAGGCTGCGACGATGTAGGTCATCGAATTCCTCGTCGGTGAGCAGCACCCGGGAGAGCTGAAAAAGTCAAGGTAACCTCGAAAAGTGTGATTTAAGTTAATGAATTTCTATAAATACAAGACCTTTTGCTGCCATGAATATGCGGGGTACGTTTAAATCGAAGTGCCGCGAAGGCCAGCAATTATTTAATACGCACCTGTCACGATTCCACGATTCACCGCGTTGAACGGTAAAGTTCCTCTCTAATTTACGGAAACGCGGCGAGCGAGAGGGACGGAGAGAAAGGGGAATCGTAGACTTTCCAAGAACGTGGAAGAAAAATTCCGAATCGCGCACGAAACTGTTCGTGTTTTTATTCGATTCGGACGACCGGCGGTCGGAATGCGCGCGGTCGATCATTTTCGGGAAGAAAAAATATATTCGTCGCGCGTCTCTGTCGTAGGTCGCGTCGTTCGTAATTGCGCGCGTCCCTCCGAACTGTCGCCGACAAGTTATTATCGGCGAGATACGCGTCTTCCGCGACAGCCAAACCATTTGTCATTGGCCGCGAAAATCGTTCTCTCTCCTTCGTTGCGGCGAAATTGCACCAGCGCTGCAGCGTCGCGTAGATTTCTCCGAATAGCGATGAAAAATCGCATTCCTCTCCGAGAACGCCGTACTGGCGATCCTTTAACCCGGACATGATGCGTCCAAGCGCCACATGAAATCCCGTCGAAGCTGATAAAAGCCGAGGAAAAATTGGGACGGGAATTTTTTCCCATCGCTGGCCATCGCTCGTTGCTGGCAAAGGCACTCGTTGCGAAAGGAAATGCGTCGGCTGCGTTCGAAGGTATCGAACGGCAACCCCTTTCATCGCCGCCCGTAAAATCCCTATTAGCACCTCCGCCGACTTCTGTCAATAGGGTTACCGTCTCCGCTCGAACCCTGACGGGTTCTCTGTTTACTCTCGAAACGCGGGCGAAAAGCGACCGGTCTTTCGTCGAGCAGGTAGCTCGTGATGCATCGCGGCGGTGCACGCGAATAGATGCAACATCGGCGTATCTGCGAGTGAATGAAACGCGCGAACCGGTCGCCGACCATTATACGCAAGAACGCGAGCGAGTTTAATCGGGCCGCGGTTGCCTCGACGCCGGCACCGAGAACAGTCACGCCGAATCTCCTTGGACACTTTAACTGACGCGATCTACCACGCGTTCAACTCTCTCTCCGGCGCTACGCGTAATTGCTTCGCCACGCTCATTTTTTCCCCGTGTAACTCGCTTTTAAATTGACTTTTTCGTTTGCCTTTTCTTTGGAAGCGCCCGAACGAGGCGGGCGGCTGGGAATATTATGAATTTATTGCCCCGGCGCGGCGGATTCGTTCGGGGAACAAAGGTGTACCCGTTGCAAATTAATTGATACTCGCGGCAATTAATATCGATAAAAATATCTCCGATTAATTTTTAAATACTCGCCGGGACGAAAACGAGTGGCGTTCAGTTTTCGACGGCAAAAAGGTGGGCTCCCCTCGCGTTTGTATTGCTGGAAACTTGGCGATTGAGATTCGTTCCCGAGACACGCAGCTCTGCGTTGTAGCAATTACGATCGCGCGAAGTCTCTCGTCTTTTTCCCGCAAGGATAGAGATCCTGGCCTCCTGAAAAGGGAGCGGGTGAAAGAAATCTGTCGCAATTGAAATCACAGGGGCCACGCTTCGATACGATTCGGAGCGGCCGGAGAAACCTTAAGAACGAGTACTCGAAACGTCTTGCTCCGGATGCATAATTTACTCGACCGAAACTTTCACCGTCCGCCACGTTGTTGCGTGCGTAACTCATCGAAACTCCGTGACGCTGCTTCGCCGTTAATTACAGATCCACGGCCGAAAGAATTTCATTTTCCACGAGTGACCGACAGTTTCATTTGCGACTGCGACGGGAAGCTCGCCGCGATAACGGTGTTTAAAGTGTTACGCGTGTATCGTGCGCAAGCCTCTCTGCCCGAGCAGATGCCACGCGCGTACCCGCGATTCGCCGCTAATTTACGCGGCGGAGTCGGGCCCGATCGCGGGGAAAATTTACGATTTTCCCCGGAGGTCGGGCTAATTCGTTATCGAATCGGCGTCGCGGAAGCTGTGTCGACGCGCGAGCGTTAATCGCGTTCCGTCGAGACGGGCGAATTCGACGCGCGGACGAAGTCGAAGACGGGACGTGTTCATCGCGTTCCCGGAGAGACTGAAAACACCGTGAATTCCGCAGATTTATCGCCCGGCGAGTTTCTGGCGAGTTAATCGAGGCTGCGAGAGAGAAGAGGGATTGAGCTCTCCTCTTCGGCCGAGCGGCTCGGGGAACTTTCGCGACCGCTATGATAGACTGCGTGAACTTGTCCGGCATGAATAAGTAGTCTGTTTGCTTTGTGCTTTTTGCTGCTTCGTTGTTGGCCACGCCAGGTGCGGCGAGATTGTCGGTTGCAGCGCGAAGAAATTTTTAATCGTCGCAATGGCGCGAGGATAATAATAATAATAATAATGTCGTTACTCTGTTACTCGAAGGCTCGCGCACCGGCTTACCGTTCCTCGGTGTTCGTTTCTTTCGGGTACAAAGTGTCGTTAATTCCTTGCGGTATAAATAATATAGCGATACGTATTGGCGGCGGTGTTCGGAATGAAATGTTGCGCCGTTTGCGCAACAGCGATTGACACAATGCGAGAGATACGGATAGGATAGCGGCGCGGTCGTAAAGCGGATTTTATTGCTGAAAAGTATCGGCCACCGTTCGCTGTTTGCTGAATTCGCCAATTTCCGCTCTGCAACGTGCTCGGCGATCGATTGTCGAGCGTATGACGAGTCGATTGCCAGGAGGTAATGAAACGCTCATTGCCCGCGCCATATTGTTAAACGGTGATTGTTATCGTCGACTTTCCCATTCCTGAGAATCGGTCAGGGCGGAGATCGAACGGGGTCTCGTCGATTTCGAGCTGCGATCGCGTTGTTTTCTCCTCGTTGCTTTCGCGAACGCGCGAACAATGAGCTAAAGCGATCGGCAATTTGCCCGAGATCGGCGCCTGTTAAAGTTTATTTATCTTTCTGTTATTTTCGAACTCGCTCGCTCGCGGGTATTTTGGGCTCCGCGCGTTTTAATTATTGCTCTCCGCGCGGAGGTAGTAAAAATATTAATAAACTCCGACATGTGTATGCAAAATATAGGGGAAAATAATAATATATTTTAAATAGTCAAACACCATTCCGTTAACACCGACACGAATTACACGTGTTGAATCGCCGGAGACACCTTCTCCTTCCATTCTTCTCCGACGTATTGTGTAATCCTCCGGACAAAGCGATAGATTAGAACGCGAGTGTTCTTACCGAGGCCTATTTATAGCGTAAAAAGAACCTGGCCTGCTAAGCGACCGTGTCCAAATCGAAATCATTTAATCGAGTCACGATTAATGGAAGCGATTAGTCGTGCGCGCGCGGCCGCGCGAGCAAACCGCCGGCAGAGATCGGCGAAATCGGGTTAAGAAAAAGAACTTTCTTCTCCATAATGCAGTGTCCTGCGTACGCCTTTTTTTCATTAATCTTTTCTTTCGTCCATTAACGCAGTCGCGTTCCCATATTGGTCGAGAAGGTTGGAATAAATACCTGCCGATTAATTGGATCGTCCCTTTCATTCGGCTATATATTTATGCGTGCGTTGTACGACACGACGCGCTGTTTACTTTTCACCATTATCTCTAGAGCATGGGAACGAGAGGAACGCCGCTCGTCAATCGCGCGATCGACTTCCCTTTGAACTTCTTTTTTCAGGGAGGCAATTTTTCGTGTCGGTTCTTTTCGCGAGAGGGATGCAGGGTGCGGCAATATATACGCGGCAAGAAACAAAATATTTTTATATTCGGGCCTGAAAATTTTTCAACGCGTTGCCTCGTGTCTAAGAAATAATTGCCCCGCATGTTAAGGTGTCGCATAATTTTGCACGCGTTCGGTTGGACGAATCGAGAATACGAATAAGCAGGCACGGTGCTCAAAAGAGGGAAGCGTGTTTGATTGCGTGTTAGGAGCGTTCGACGTTATCGTTGCAAAATAACCGCGCGGTTAAGTATGCTACGCGAGGTTCGCTCGAAGAGATACATAAAGCAAACGGCGAAGTTATCGCGCAGTCCTGCGTCGTTGCAACGCGACGCTTTTGTAAAGTAAAATCGTAATCGCGGCGCGAAATATGACGCATGAATAATGCATTCATCGACGCTTAAATTTATTTACTATTTTCGTAAAATCGTCGGCATTCATAGTAGCCATTATTCCATTTTAATCCTCGACCCGCGCAGGGGCGCAGGCGCGCCTGATATTTATCAACTAATTAAACGGTTCGTCCGTGCACTATCGTTTGGAAAGCGGCACAGTTCTACGTTGCATCTGGAAGACGAAGAAAGAGTGGGAAGGAAAAAACAAACACTCAACATGCACGTTTTATCATTCGCAAACTGCGCGCGGCGTTATTTCACGCTGCTGCGATTTTCAAACAGCCAACAACCTGTCGCTAATGCCGCCTGCACGAAACGTGCTATTTATTGCGATGGAAAGAAAAATGAAAAAGGAAGAAAATCTACGAAAGTAATAAAAACTGAAAGCGCCACTCAACGCTTGACGTATTACACTTACGTACCGCGGAAAGCCTTTTATACGTGTTCCGTACGCGCGTACATTCGTCCGCGCGATGCGTCGATCAACGAAACATCTGTAAGAACATAGCGCGGCACCAAACGAGAGGATACAGAGGGAAGAGAAGTGGCAGACACCAAGCGAAACAAGTTGCAGGAAGAGAGACGGACAACGGGATGCGCTCGATAAATCGATCTTCAAGAAATTAAGGCGGCGTTGCGTAACGGTACGTGAAAATCGCACGGATGCCCGAGGGCCGTTCTTGCGACGCCGTTTGCCCGGCGTCGTTTCGCGTTGCGCTCCGTGCCGTTAACTTTTCGCAAGAACGGAAAACAGTTACCCCGTTCAGACATGCGCGGCCGGGGGGATAAGGAGAGCGTTTCATTGACTCTCGCAGGCCTTAATGGCCGGCGCGTCGCCGGCACGAAACCGACAAGAAAAGCCCTCGCGGCGGCCACGCTCGTATCCCCGTGTCCCCGATGGCAGAAAATTCGGTCGAACAATGCCCTTAATTCTTGCCTCGGCTTGTCACTTTGTTCGTGTTCGGGGCCCCGCGTTTCTCGGACCCCGAGAGAAACGCACGCGATGGACGTAATAATTGTTTCTGCGAAGAAAGCTCGGGTCCGGTTCTTGAGATGAGTACCAGCGGATACGACGGTGGAATCCTTCTTGTGGCCAATAATTGGCGAAATCAACCAAATTACGCGACTGTTCGATAATTTTAAGCTGAGAAATTAGCCGAGGTTGTATTATTTTACTTGTTATCGGTGGCTGGAATAAGTCGTCCCAAGCGTGAACGAGAAAACGAAGCGTCGACAAATATGCTCCGTTATCAAAAATTTCCCCAAAAACGTGCTCGAAGTGTCTCGCGGATCGTAATCTTTTCAGCTGAGAACTCGAAAAGGTGCGCGAGTCGAAGCGAACGTTCGGCTCGCCGAGATTTGCATTCCCCGTCGTTAGAAGTGTATCCAGAGATATGCCCAATCAGCAGCCCCGCAGAAAAAGGGAACACGCACGTACAGCGCGCGCGCGAAAGTGTGCGAAACACTGGAGGGCGACGCTTCGTGCGCTCCGGACTTGCGTCGCCGACGCAACGCGGATGCCATCAGCCATCGTGGATTCGAGTAACGGCCATTGGGGGCCGCCGTATCCCAGAAACAAAGCGACCGAATCCTTATCGGAGCCGATATCGCTGGCGATTTCGGTAAATGGAGAAGTCGAAGTGACGTCTCGTTAAAAATCTTGACGTTTTTATTGGCCTCTTTTATGGGCCATTCCAAGAAATAGCTTTTGCTTCTTTTTTGCAATGGCGAGGACGCGAGGGACGTTGGCCGAGGCTCGCCGCGCGTATCGGTTTAGAATAATTTTCTGTTGGTTTCGTGAAATATAAAGTATGCAGAAACGACGTTGAATAGGATAACGCATTTTCGACGAAAACGCCGACTCCTTTCGTCTACGAATAAATGAAAAACTGACGTTCCATGCGACGGTCTCAATTTTTTTTTTTTTTTTATCGACTTTTCCTAGAACGCGTTCCCTGCAGCTTTACCGCGCACAGAATTCCACGGAATCTTGCGAAGTAACGTTTTCACGGAAAAGGCAACGCGCGTCGGTGCGCGCGTAGCGACCATCTCTGCGTGACATAATTCCTCCGACCTGCGCGAACGAATCGGGAAATCAAAGCAACGAAAGCTCGAAATACTTCTCCGAACGATCCTCGCAATTTCTCGTACTGTACACTGTATCGAAGCACTGCGAACTAATCTTTCGATTGTAACATAATACGTAGTGCAACAATTGCGCGTATAATCACACGTCGAGAGAGATATATTTACGCGACGTGCACGTCGATCCTCGATTTCCTCGATCCAGCGTAAAAGGAGAAAGAAAAAGCTCGTCGGGCACCGTAAGAAAAATCACGAGCGGCGCGCATACTGCGATTTCGTGCTCTGTCGATCGCCGAACGAATATTAATGATGCACCATTGTGCGGCACTTTTGCAACTGTCGCCCGAGTGGCGCAATTCCACCACGCCGTCGAAACGCGTCTCTCCACCGTCGATCCGCTTCGCGCGCATAGAAGGACACAATTTATTATTAGACGATTTGCTTAATTAACGCCGATCGAGCCCCCTCCTCGCCTGCACCGGAAAATTTCGTTCCGTCGTAATTTCGGGGGACATCAATTATTCAACATCGCGCAGCGAAGCTGCAAGAATGCAAGAATAGGTAAGTCGTATCTGTGCCCCTCGTGGCTACATTGTGCCTTAGAATATTGTAACGTTTGTACCAGAACGACGAGGACAGTGGAATATCGAAGACACAGTTCTTAACGATCCTATTCAAGCAGCTTGTATCGTTAATGAGAAAGAGGTTTCTTCGTCTCGAATGTTAAGCGGACTGGTTCCTCGACTCTCTTTCAATGTGCGCGGTTAACGAGCATCGAATTAACCCGCGATTGGGTTTTGTTCGCGAACGATTCCGTAGAGTCGATGAAAGGGTTGGCTAAGTTATTGCCGTAAGCAAATTGATTTCGACATTGGGAAATTATGTAAGCAGTAACGAAGATAATGGATGCTTGCGGATCGAGGAAAACACTTTGGAATTTCCTCTCGAAAATGTTATTTCTTAATTGCGTTTTTATTAAATATCGTCCTAGAAATAATTCGAGGACCAATTTCCGTAAAAATAATTGAACTGCATATTAAAACAGGAACACCACCGCCAGTCTTCGAGACGATCAGCACTCCCCATCCCTACCTGACTCCGCCCTCCGTAAACTTTTCTCCCCACGAAAAATTCTGCATCCGTGACAAATAATAAAAAAAAAAAATCGAAGTCGTACTACATTCCACTGGCACGTTATTTACCCACGTGAATTTTCCACGTGTCTCCTCCGATCTACACCCCGTCTACCCCCAAATAATGATCGTCTTTCCCCCTCCCCCCTTATTCAGCACGGTGACCTCGTCCACAGGGTTCTGTAGGTATACGGGACTTTTCTCTACCTGCCCGTCCGCGTTCTCTGCGCTGCCTTCAATCTACCTGAGGCTACGTTATATTTAACTCGAGGCTCTTATACGTTCGCACCAACACCGTGACACGGCGTACAACACTTTTGAGGAGGCGCGGCGCCGTTTCGAGCATGGATGCGTTTTGGTCGAGGATGCTGCACCATGCTGGAACGTCGGGCGAGAGATGCACCTGTCAGGTGGAGGAACACCCCCGTCAGGGTTTTACCTGGCGGTGCGTAAAAAAGCCAAGATACCTTTGCCACCTCGCCAAAGGGAAGGGCGCAGGGTTTTCCTCGCCTAATCCGGCACAGTAACCTTTTCGTGGTGCTAGCAGAGAGGACTGCGCATTCCAGCCGTGAGAACCGCTCCCCTCTTCGTGCTTTGGGGATCGAGTCTCGTTTATTGGGCCATTTCCTGCACGGTCATCTGTCTCGGAAGTTGTCGACGAAGAGTTGTAAATCGAGGGATACGGAGAGGGTGAATTTATGTCGCGTACTTTGCGTCGTTCACTTTTCACAATTTTTTTTTTTTTACCTTTGGGAGCCGGGTATTTCGGGCGATATTTATTTGGACGTTTGGCTTGCTCCTTGCTGGGTCGAAACAGAAATGTTTTGGATATTTTTTGCGATTCTAATTTTTAATACTTTCGGACTTCCATTTTACGAAACACGCTGTTACGTAAAAATTCGTAATTACTAATCTTTCGATTCCCCGCAGTGAGGAGGTCACTTCTCGGTTATTACGCGAGCAATTCTTTTACAAACAATTCGAATACTGTTTAATTTTATCCCGGGGTGTTACAGTGGGTGGTCCGCAACACGGACCATCCCATTGAGATGCTTTACATGTTTAGCCTTAAGCTTAGATTTCTATCAGTTCCTCGAGATATGCGTGAGTCCGTGTTTTAGAGAAGTGCATATATACATATTATCCAACCTGCGAAGAAGAATCGTACTCGCCAGTGATTTACATTCTTACATTTTCTTGTTCCAAATCCTCACACACGCACACACACATATATATATATATATATTAAGCCGCAAATATATATCGATGCTACAAAAGGATTAGCTAAACGATTTATGGATGTTTATTTACCGAAACGAGAATAAACCAGTGGCGCAAAGTTTGCGCAGAGATTCGTTGCGTGTTGGCGTTCGGCTTCTCCGAGGGTGCAAGGCATTTGTTTGGACGGGACAAGGGAACAGGTCGACTCGAAAAAAAATTCTTGCCGCGTTGAACACTTCTTCTCTCGCGAGGGGTTAAAGGTGAGACGAAGTCGGTGAAAGGTTTCCGTTCCCGCGGCGAGGGAGTGCAACCAAGTGCATTTAACTGTTTCCAATCGATCGTGATCCACACGCCAGATCCTTTCAACGTATATCTCTCTATTCCTTCGTCCCTTTTATCTCCGTTCGCGAGAAAATTTCGCGGGATCTCGCCGAACGCGAACACCTCTGATATCTCCGTCACAAAGTAATCGTTATCGTAATTCGATTATTTTCCACGCTTTCTCGGCTCCGTGCCCAGTGAAACTGGCACGGACAGAAGCGGCAAGTATTTTCCAAAATAAACCTCCCAATCAAACGCCAGCCGTGTAGCGGCGTGTCGATTAAAAGCATAAAAGCATCGCGAAATATCCGCCGGGATTATCGGGAATTACCGTGCTCCAGACAGATTATTAAATTACAAACACGAATCGGTCCGACGATCGTTCCTTTTGGAAAAAGTTGTACGTTAATCGTTTCGCCAACTTTCCCGCGTCCTTCTTTTTTCCACGATAATACGCCACGGCGAAACTGTGTCGCGACCATTATAATATCGAGATCGCTCGATCGTTCCGAAGCTTTTACCGAATCGCCGACGAAACCAGTTGGCAATTTCGTTGTGTCACGCGGAGAAATTTTCGACGTTGCGAAACTGAAAAGAAACATTGACTTCTTTGCAAAGATTGATCGTCGGAAGATGATACTGTGCGATCCTCCGATGGCTTTTCCGCTCGATCTTTCGGAGAGCAACGGGGACGAAGAATCGTAAACTTCAAGTGCCCGACGAAGAAGGTAACGGAGAGACGTTGAATACGTTGTATCGGCTAGTCGTGTAAGGCGACTGGATTTCGTGGGGAATGAAGTTGCCCTGGGTTCGGTAGAACGCAGCAATTCGCGAATTACATTGACAAACGCTTCTGCCAGGCAGTCCAATATTACTTTACCCCTCTATCAAATAAAATTAACAAACGCATTATCGGTACTGTACGAAAAACATCAATTCCAGCGAGTCCCTCGGAGAGATAAATTCTCACGGAAAGTTCGAATAAATTTCCCCTCCGAATCTCGGGAAGTTAGGTCCGGATAGGTTGGTATCGTAAATCAAGTATATGTACTGCACGCTGGAAATATTATCCTGGAACGGTAACACGCGAGCAAACAGTAAGCAACAGCAGGAGCGGGCACGGACTCTGTAACTCTCGTCGCGTGGAAAGCGAGAGCAGAATGGGGGTTGCGGCACGGAGCTGGAAGGGGTTAGAGGCGGAGGGCTGGGAGGGAGACGTCGATGGAAAAATTGTGGAACGTCGCGTGGCTGGCAAAAGGGAAAAGCAAAGGAAAAGTCGCGCGACCAGAGAAGAGGAGAAACTGGAATGGAGCGTGGACTCGTATAGGCGTTTCCTATTCCCCTATCGGCAAATTGCAATTCTCCCCTCTCCACCCTCTGTCGTCTCATCATCTCCCCCCCCCCCCCACCTTTTACCTGTCCGGCGTCGCGCGTCCGACAGCTTTGTGGACGTCTTTTGCGTTATTAATTACGGGCAGGCATGCGAGACGATTCGTACGCGCGTCGCGTTCGTTTTCCAGCGGAACGGCCTACCGATCATAATTATTCCGCCAATAATAATCGACCGAGCGTTTCGTGCTCGATCTGCCCGGCGAGCTACGATGCACAGCCGGCACGTACGTGCTGGTAACGACGGTGTGCAAATGCGATTTATAGCCCGGGGATCGCGAATCGGGTGTAAACGAGACCGAGGGGATGGTTTCGATTGGAACGGGCAGAATTTTCGTTGATATCTTTTATGGAAAGGTTTAGGGACGGACGTTGCCTCGAGTTGCGGCTGGATTGCTGTAATCATTTTCCTTATTACAGTTCGAGAGCGTTCGGAGCATCCGAATGGCGGAGTGATTTATGTTTCTGAAATGATACGAAACGAATTACTCTTTGTAAGTAACAAGCGGTGGATTAGTTTATTGGAGAAGAAATGGAATAATTGTTGGGAAGAATCTATCGATAGAGACTCCTGAATAAATGACTGCTCTTGAACGGAGGACTATTCGCCCTAGTTGGACGATGATTTATTAGGAACATATGCGTACGCTGTTAAACGGCTGTAATTATAGACGTAAAAACGAACCTCGAGACCTTGTTTGCTACTTCCTCGAGTATTCCTCATCCTGTCCGAGGAAACGGTACCTAAATCACCCAAGGTTGGGCATAAATCTTTCTCCGAGATGGAACAATGTTCCGCCGATTTTGTTAGGCCACGGTCACTTTATTGCCCCGGGCCGCGAACGATAATCAGGACCGGGATTTATTCAACGCGAACGCCGCGATAAAGATCACCGGTATGAAGTCGTAACGATTGTTGCTACGGGCTAGGCGGAAGCGTAGCCTACGAAATATGAACGCCATTAGTTCGTTTGTTGGAATCGATGGTTTACGGTCGCGTGTCGCCAGGGTGTTTCGCGTTCACCGTTATTGCATTCTAATAATCGTCGCTCCGATCGAGCAAACATTTGCCTATTTCCGACTATCCACCCCCCTTGCATCATGAGACGTCATTCGGGGTTCGAAAAAAATTCTCGGCAGCCCTTAAACGAGTCTATCCGTCCAACGACAGGGTCTGACATATTCCCCCAAAAAATTCGAAGCACGAATCTATCTCGACGTTCCCGGCGATAATTCCGCAAGCGAGAGAAGGAAAATCGGCCGCTCTAAATATCTTCCCGCGGTATACCTGAACAACGGGTGGCAAGAAATTATCATCGGCGAGGCGCCGCTGATTTATGCCGCGCGCATCGATTTCACGGCGTTCTCCGCGTTATTTACGCGCCTAGGATATCGCGATCCACGCGACCGGTCCCCGATGAAAGAGTCGTCCGACGGAATCGCTCGGTTTCTCGAAAAGCCTGTTGATTTCGATTCCGCCTCGGTATCCGGACCGGCCAGAGTCGAGATCATTGAATCATCGTGCGCAAGACGATCTGAATACGAATGAATGCGCAGCGTTCACCCCTTGGGAATCGTCGTCGCGGTCTCGTTTATCATCGCCACAGCTGCGGAACATCGGCGGCGGGTTGTCGCGAATTCGCGTTTTGCAATGCAAACACCGACGACCTGTTAGGCTATCGAGACGATCGAACGTGGAGAGCCCCCTCTGTCGCGAGCGTGTTACGGCTCGGTTAGAATCTGACCGCGTGCAAATAGCAGGAATAATCGATGGTAATAACGCGCGACGATGCTCGGTACGGCCCGTCTGGTAACTAATCTAAATATCAATTCCGCCGATCTGTCGCTTCCGGAGGGTAGGATAAGCGGGGACAGTGATTCTCAGATCCTCCACTTTGGCAAAGCGGCTGAAATTCCGAGGAAATTCCGTTCGGGGTTTTCCTATCGATCGATCGAACAAGCGAAGATCGATGAGAAACACGCGTGGGTACAATCTGTTTGATTAGTTAACCGGAGTGCGCTTGGTATCGTTGCGAAGAACGTTTGGACAGATTTTTAGCGAGCAGTTGTCGAATACCTAGTAGCGAAAGGGCCGAGGATTGTACGCACCTGTAACATTGCTGTCCTTTTTTCGGGCGGAACGAAGCGAACGAGGGAAACCTTGTCTCGCGTTACGGCTGCTACCTTTTTCTTTTTCGTTTATGAAGCATCGTTAATGGATCGGGCGTTGAAAAATGATGAATGTTTGTCGATGAGTTGTCGGAGCTTCGCGGCAGAATATAAATAAAACAGAATGTCAAAGCTTCGCGGCGGAACGTTAAGAAGCAGAATGCAAAAAGCGAAGGAACGACGCAACGCGGCGCTTCGAGGGAAAAGAAGATACGCCGCTCACGAATAAATATTCATGATACGTAGCGTGCAGATGCGTCTCTTTCACCCTTTTCTGTATTTATAGATGCATAATCAGCGTGAGTCTAGGAGCTAGATTTACCGATAAACCGTAATATCCGAAAAAATTCGTATAAGCTTCTCTCATAAATAACGTTGAAGAACATCGAGCGACACGAAACGTTCGAACGATAACGATACTTTTTATGATAATGTAATCGTCCATTGCAAAACGATACAAGCCGGATTGCAGATTATTAAATATGAACAGCATAACCACGATAAAGTAGAAATCCGTTTATATTAATACATCTTTGCAATAGAATAGTTTGATTAACTCAATTTATCTCATCTACGCGTGCACGATAAATCGCTCTGCTACTTTTCCAATATTAATAATCTTCTGTTTTTGTCCCGAAGTAATCAGGAATGAATGTTTATTGTTCGTTTCGCGTTCTCAAACTTAAAGAGCACTTCAAAGTCTTCCCATCATTGGCATTATTATCATTGATATTATTGCTGCCAAGATTTATTAAAAAGGAACGATGTTTTACAATTATATGATACTCGTTATATTATTGTAAGAAGAAACGTGCGCGTATTTGGAATCGACTTAGGCAGAACTTCAGTAAATATACGATTTTGCCGATTAGAGGGCCTGGATGGACGAATTTCGCCCTTTGCAGAATTTTATTCTCCGTTTTGCAACTTGAGAAACACTGGCCAGCGAGACACCGGTTACGTCTATATACGTTCGAGCTCGCGACCAAGGATTTCTGTCCGTTAATTTCAGATAAAACTGAGATCGCCGCGGCTTAATTACAATTTCAATGTAAATTCCAGCGAGAAGTAACTTACGCCGCGTGTAATTTCAATGAATGGCCCCGGCGCAGATTCGAAGAAGTTACTCGACGCTGGAAAAATGAAATTGTTCCCGATGCAGCCTCGTTCCTGCGCGCCGCCGCTATAATTGGATCGGATGAGAGACTGAGAGCTTGTCGGCGTAATTCTGTCGCTTAATGAAAATCCGTTAATGCCACTGTGTCGTTAATAGTAACGAAAAATACGACGAAACGTTCCGAGAATGAATAAGAAGCTTCTTTTACTCGTCTCGTTTCGAAGTGCCAGGCACGAACTCCAACGACCGGGCGAGACAAATGGGATTCGATTAAGAAATAATCTCTCTGTGAATTTAGATGCAACGAATCGCTGTACACGCGTATATTATCCAGCAGTCGAAACTCTGTCTATTCGGATGCTTTTCAACTTAACGTAGAGACGGTAGCAATAAGTCTCGGGGTCTTAGGTTCGTTCTTTCGAGAGCGATAAAATCTGAAGGCAGGCTTCAATTCCGAGCATCTCATTTTCTCCAGCATTCCGTACCGATCAAGCGTATCTCTTTATTAAACAGAAAGCGTCTCAAGAATTTACTCGACGATGTTTTCAAGGGGAAGGGAAGGAAATGATAACGTTCCTCGACCCTTTATCAACTCTATCGCACCGTATAGTCAAGGGTGAAAAGATCGATTACTCCCTTCGCGAAACAAGTGCAACCCCGTATCTTTCATTACCACCGTGAACGCGCGTGAAAAATTGTTGGTAATGAAATTTTTGCCCTGCCGAGAAAGAGATGTCCCATTGAGACACCAGATCGAATCTCGAAGAAGCCCGCGGGACAACAAGAAAACGAAGGGGCTCAAAGCTTCGCGTGAAACGATCTCTTACGTAATTTGCATACATTACGGCTCGTTACGCGCGTCTTCTCCGTGACAAAATTGCGACATCCTTCAATTTATAGGCGTGGCGTCCTTTTTCCCCGCTCCGTCAATTCAGCGTATCGCTCAGCTTGCATCTGCATTGCTAAATTCGAACGAGCGGTCGCGTAATCTCGTCGCGTATCTCTCGCGAACGTTATCGTCGGCGAGGGACAGCCTATCAGCTCCGCTCGAGATAACGCAGGAGGATTTAACCGCGGCGACACGACTAGCCACGACGAAGGGAGTTTAGTCTGGCGAAGGGGTGTAACCACGTTCGCGCTGTTCTCGAATCGGACGGCCGCTTGTCGGCCTGGCTTTCGCAGATAGCGAAGCGATTTCGAACGCAGCGCATCGAATCGTGGAATCTCGAGTTTTCTCACCGAGCTGGACGCCACTAATGTTTCCGCGTCGCCCGCATGAGACGCGGAAAAAATTTCAGCGGCGAACCGATTCGATCTTTCGGTATTTTCGCTATTTTTATATTCGTGAACAATGTAGTTGGCGGCACGATGAAATTAGTGAGTGATAATTTTTCGGTGCAGGAAATTGTGATTTTTTTAATATATTTCCGAGGCCCTCCTCGTTTTACCGCTCCTCGCGTCTCTGACTATTTATTGCTTCGTTTGATCCCGTTTCTCGGTGTTTCGTCTCCGAGCAAACTCGAAAACTGCACGATTAATCAACTTTTACGCCCCATGTATCACAGCCAGGTCTCCGCCGTTCAAGCCTTCATCATTCACCCTGAGATATAGCCGTACCTACGCGTTCCTCGTATTTTTCCAATCTCTATAATCGCCCTCCAAATTTTTCTCTCGCCCCTTCCAGAACCAACGACCCGACGCTTCAAGGGTCCTCTGTTCGCTCGCCAAAGCTTTACGCCTATTTAACCCCTTCACCTCCACCTCTTTCCTTCCACATAAATTCTGCTACCCTCCGAAGCGTGATACGAACCAGTGCAAGTACCGCCAGTCCTACGGTAGTGCTCCAGTAGTACGCAACTACCAACTTTGATGCCACTAACCGTTTAATTACCACCAGCACGTTTCGATGAAATTTTTCTCCCCTCGCTTCCGTTTCACTATCTCGCCACTTTCTCATCGCCCAGCTTTATCCGCGAGCCAATTACACCCCCGCTCGCCGCATACTTCCCAGCTATTTTCTCCTGCCGCTAACAGAAGCTCGCCAGATCGGCGCCGCAGCGGAAAACACCCTACCATTAGCGCGTGTACTTGCTATCGGAAGGTGGAGCCTGCTTTGGGCATGGTTATGCGTTATGATTTACGTTCGCGCGCATTGGTGCCGCGGCTGCAACCCACCTCGTTGCTCGCGTGCGTGTTCCTCGTCCTCGTCGTTCCGCTGAATTGTCACCGGGCTACCGCCGCGTACCTGACCCCGCTTTAATTAGATTAACCGCCTGTAGCCGCTTTAATTAGCTCCGATCGATGAGCCGACCGGCACCGCGGGATTCTTTGCCTTGTTCCGCACTCGATCGTCGCTGACAGGGGATGATTTACGGTTCGCGGACGACTCGGTGATCGGCGAGCCTGCCGTGGTCGATACCTCGATCCTGGTATCCGCGATTCGTGGCGGAATCTTGCGTTATTAAACGGGGAATCTATGTCGCTTCGGAGGCGATAACGAGGATGATGGATAATAGGGCTGGGCACCGAGAGCGCGCATACGAGTATAGTAAGATGAATAGTAAGCCATTGTCTTTGGTGTTTGATAAGGCGTAGAAAAATTGTGGAAAACTTTCATTCGCTTTTTTGCTCGCCTAAGTCGCGGGAGTTCCTCAACGATTGCAATTGATATTAAACAACGCTATGCGGCTCGCTCGAATGTATCTCTAAAAGACTGCGAAATTTCAAGACCGATCACCAGTGTTGTCGTTCCGTCTCATTTCGAAATCTGAATAATCTCGATTCTCGCAACTCGACCGTCAGAGGCTACACGATTGACGCTACCCCGGACGACGGAAGAGAACCACCCCCTTTGTCCCCTCGAACCGGTCCAAGGATCGGCACGATTAATTTCTTCGCGAACGATAACGGGGCGAGTTCGCGATTCATTCAGATAACGGTCGGATTATTAAATTAAGAATTCCTTAAAATCCCATGCGCCGCGTCCACGGCATTAATACGTACTAAATTACGCGAGGGAACATTATCTGCGCACCGGGCCTGATAAATGTCGACTATATCGGTGCCGCGGTAATTCCCGTAGCACCGGCGATAAATTATCAAGCCGGAGTGATATAGCGGCGTTCCGCACGCAGACGATTTTTCTTCGTATCGAGAGCTACCGTGAGTTTTTCCGCTACGGTTTCGATGCCGCCTCGTCCGATCCCTCCTGCGCGATATTTTACAATTAAACTGGTTCCCAGGGGGTGTCGGATGCAATTATCGCGACATCATAATCTCCGCGGTGTAATTCAGTGGCGTCCCGTCGGGGGATGATTGCGCTGCTGCGCCCGGTATTGTTTTCTCGCCTTGCGTTCGCGAAGGAAAGAGGAGCGAAGGATCCGCCCCGCCTCCGCCGCATCCCCATACTTTTCCCCGTAATATTGACAAACCGCCCCATCGCTTCTTCTTAGCTCGACGCGGCGAGCGAGCGCGCCTAAAATTCGTCGCGTCCTCTAACGCGCCGGCCGGTTTCCCAGGTCGACATTTATCAAGGTCTCCCACGTTTTATGGTAATCCGGGATGCCGGGAAGAAATCGACATCTAATAAAAGCGGGCGACCGAGGTGAATCGATCGGTCGAACGGAGAGGAAGCTTCTCGGCCGAGGCGCCCAGGCTAGGCGTTCGCGAGAGCAACTGGTCACGATAAATCATACTTAGCCACGGCGAAACCTATAACTTGTTGCCTCGCTAACGTAACCCGGCGAAAGACGCTGAAAAGCCCGCAGCGTGTGTACGAGATACGCCGGCTGTATCGTCGATTTATGATATCTGCGATTCAGTTGCGGCGCGCGATCGAAGGCCGCGCATCGCGCACACATAGGCATAACCAAGACGCACAGGTATGCAGAGGTACTTTTATCCGGGTAAACGTTCTCGCACTCACCTCCCCTCTTGCGTCTTCGACCCTCGAGATTTTATCTGCCGAAGATTCCGCGATTATTTCCGCGACTTCGCTGCTATACTATTTTTGGGGAGTCGAGCGGTCGAGAAAGGGTCGGGTGGTGTACTCCGGGACGCGGGAACGAATTTTATTTTGCCGAGGATTCGGGAGAGGGCTTTTCCGGGACACCCTGTGTATAAGATACTTCTATTCCGCAGTATTATATACCGTCCTATCGCTGCTTGATAAATCCAGAAGCATGCGTTTCGCTAAGTGGCCGGTGCCTCACAGTCTGCCCTGCTAATGCTTTCCTTCTCCTCGAACGATTCGACTTCTTCGAGTTCTTATTTCGTTCGACAGTTGAACAAATTTTTAAGGGCTCCCTTTCCTCCCCCATGAGCGTCCGCTATCAGCGGCGAGAAAAATAAACGGAAACGACTCGGCGAAGCAGATCGACGCGAGGTAAGAAGAAGTAAAAGAGCGCATAATAATAAAAATAGAGGACGAATCGAGTTTAAAAAGAAGAAGGAAACTCGGATGGACAGTGTGCAGGGGAGAAGGTGGGCAGAGGCTTGGAAGGCCGGGATCCGCCTGGAATCTCGAGGCGGGGACGGTGCACGGTATTTTTAGGCATTAAAATCGCTCCATAAATTAAATCCGCAAAAGGACGACGCGGCTCGACGGAATGAAACAGCGCCGCTGGAATCGTCTCGGGACCTTCTTGAGTTTCTCCGCGTCGTCGTCCCGTGGGAGATAAGCCCATAACATGACCTGACTTAACGCGTCATTTCACAACGAGCTCGCGACTGGAAAAAAAGAGGCGCGGATGAACGGAGGGAAAAGAGCGAGACCCTCGCGACGCGTTTCGTAAGCGCAGCCGCGAATTCCCGAAATTTTTCGACCGTAGCCGGTCGCACGCTCGATACGTTCGAGAGAGTCGAGGACGAAAGATGATTGGATGCGATGCGTGGTTCGGGCTGAACGAGGGTCCTCGAAATTAATGGGAGCGGTTTTGGAAACGCGGAGACTGGAAGGAGGGGTGTCTTGTTCAAAATTTTTTGGTTTCCGCGGTCCTCTTTTATTTTCATTGTCGCAGGAGGATATTGTTCAAAAATTGTTCGCTTCCAGAAATATTTGCGGAAAGATTGGCACGAATTCGAAATTCATCCCCACGATGCGTAGGGCGAAACGATGAATTTCGATGGTTAAATTGACCGTCGAGTTGGAATGCTTTTTAAGCGGTCGCAATATAAAAATGCGAGAATTTTCGGAAGCGACGCTAGCGGAGACAGCGAAATGTCAAAATTTCCATGCGCAGGAGCGGCGACGATTCCGATCTGAATACGTCCATAAATTACACTGTCGAGGATCTCCGCGCGTCCAGAAGGACGCTGTTTGATAAAATTATCATTTTTTTTTTTTATTGCACATGGTTCGCGCCTACTTTTGTCGACTGGCCATCTCGCGTCCCGACGCGGCGTCCAAAATACTTTTTACTACAGGCTCGCACAAACACTTTAACCTCGCTGCGGTGTAAGAGATATTTGTAAAAAGTGTTATTTATTAGCCACGTATTTAATAACAGCCACGATGTTAAAGAATTTTTTTTGTAATTCCATTCTAACAACCATGACATACATACAGTGGCTCTCGAAAGGTGCAACTTTAATTTGTCTATCTTTTATCACTTTATTCACTGGCGCAAATTGAAAAGAACAAAAAATGTTTTTGCGAGAAACTTGATAAATCACTTTAATATCAACGATATGTCAAAGTAACACTTTCGACAGCCACTGTATTATATGTTATACCTGTATAGTAAAACGTAAAGATGTAGCGATCAAGAAAGATTCAAGATAAATACCTTTTCGTCGTTGCATATCTACAAAACTAATTGCACTTCAAATCCAAGTCCACATCGGATACGCATAAACGGAAAAAAATAAAAATGTGTTTGAACCATTCAGAATATCGCATCTTCCAGGCTCTAAATTATTCCCTTCGGCCTCCTAATATTCCAATTCGCGGAGGAATATCAACCTGAAGGGAACGCGAGAACAGGACTTCCATTTATCAAGGCATCCACGCCCGCGAAATGAAATATCGACACGTGCGTCTAGTCGAAGGAACGCCGCATCCATCAGCAGAAATAAGACGCAACAGAAAATCGTGAAGGAAAATCAAAAGAAAAATAAATAAATAAATAAGAATAAAAAATGTGCTATCTCCGACGTACAGTTGGATGGCTCGTCTAGCGGATCACGAACGACGATCACGCGAGCGTTCGATCGTTCGATTTCTCGCGATCGAACGTTCGCGAAACGATCGTTTGAACGTTTGTCGAAAAGTATAGAATGGAAAAAGGAAGCCCACGGATCGCAACGCCGTATGGGTTTAAGATACAGTTGTCAGCGATACGCAGCGTTCGCACTTCACCGATGCTGGTCAACCTGTCTGACAAGTGGACCGCGTGGCGGCCTATTCTACTGCCGGCGGCGCACGCGACAGTGCCGAATGATTGCGTTACCGTTGTTCCGGACGACAATGGTCGTGTCTCAGTCGTGACTGACTGAGTGGCAATCAGATGAACTCCGATTCGTAGAAACACTTGGAACGGTTTGGGTAGGGTCGTGGAAAGTGTTGAAACAGTTACGCATTATTATAATTTTATTCGTAGAACACAAATTTTTGTAAAGTCGTGGAAATTTTTCCACCGAGGAAGTTGCGCGTTACTATCGTTTCTTCCTCGCGTATCGTTGACGATTGTTCGACAGAAATGTTGCTAAGGGATATTATACGAATACTATGTTGATATACGAATAGAAAATATTTCGATACGCGATGGTTTATTATTTCTTCCATTTTAATAGAGCCGTAGGAGATTGCGGAATATTGCGGCACAATTCTGCTTTCGCACTTGCCCATTCCTTACTGCGTTTCAACACAGCCTTGCAACACTCGAAATAATATCCGATTATACATGCTATTCTGTATTCTTTTCCGCGTTGCCCTCGCAGATAATAACGTTAACAATGATACGCAATTAGCACGCGATTTGCATCGAATAAGCGGCGCCTGGCAGTGTCAGCAAATTGACGAGTGCATTGAAACGAGCGGTATGCAAATGGAGCGAATTCGATAGATCGAGCGTCGCTCGACGAGTGAAAGGACGCTTGCCTCTGTTACGAAAGGAGAAAATTGAGAGTGTCTTCAACTAAATACAACCCCCTAGGAATATTGAAGCAGCGTCAAAATAATATCTTATACTCCAAGTTTCCTACGTTATCGTTCCCCCGCGACCTTTCCGACTGGTCGAATAAAAAAATCCCCAACGAACAAACTCCTCGATCTCTATTCCACAGTCTCCGTCCAAGGCTCTCCTCGAACCCTCGACAACCGTTGACCGGTGCGACGAATCTTCGTCGGTACCATCCTTCAACCCCCTCGAAAAGGACGGCAACGAATGGCGTCGCGCGAGGATCGTGGAAAGAAGAGTGGCCAGTAGAAACGGATAACCGAGGACAATCGATGTCTATTCTTGAGACTCGACTCGCTGTCCAGTTCTCATCGCTGGCCTGGAAGCAAAGCCGGAACGCAGATGTCCGGCGGCGAGCGTTCACAGGTGGCAGAGGTGTAGAAGAAGAAGAAGGCCCATGGGCCCGTGTTCAATGCCAAACAACTTGGCAAACAGTGCAGGAGGGGAGCGGAACGGCGGTAAACGAGGCACCGTAAGACACGTGAAACTGACCAATAGATCCGGTTTAGCGGGTTTCCGGATTCCGCGGGTCATCGGGCGGGACCCCGTTGCTCGCAGCGGTACCGTGGTCAGCCCCCGTTCGACTGCTCGTCCTCGTTCCGTGAGAGAGGGAACGACGAGGGGCCGACGAGGGCCCGACGAGCAACCCCTTTACCACGTACGCGCGATGCCCATCCGCATATATTAGCGCTGCCCATCCTGGCCCCGGAATCCGGTTTTCGACAATACCTGCCGCGCGTTCGATTCCAGGGATCACCCTCGAACAGCGACGACACCCGGGACGGGGTTGGGCGGTGTGATTTTTAGGAGACAACCGGGGAAGTTGTTTCAGGGTTGAAAGTTATTTACGTAGATTAGGGTAGGCGATGGATCGGTTGGCCGCGAGGGGTGAATCGCGGTTTTACGATTTTCTTTTGCAGGAATGAGTAGGTAACGGTGGAGATATTCGGGCTGGGATAAGTTTAATCGTTTCGCGAAATTTTTATACCAAATTGGGGGTGAATCTTCCGATATTTCTCTGTATTAAATCCTGGTGCACGGAATTGCAAGCTGATCTTGGGGGTATATTTCACGTCCACGCCATGCTGTCCCTGCGATTTTGTTTGCGAACGGTGACCGACAGTAACTACAGTGACGGGATTTCAACCCCCTCGGAGTTTCTAATGCGCAAACCATCCGTACACATTGCACACGACTGTCCATCGTCTGTCGAAATCCGGTTTTCGACAATACCTGATGCGCAGTGCCTCCCGATGGCTGGTCCGACCGAGGGTCAATCTTTTCACCTCGCAGGGGATGCGAAAGGGGAACCTCCATTGGAATACGCCATTTGTATCGGGACTCGTAGTAGGAATATTCCTTCGGAAAATCCTGCCCGCTCTCGTTTCTGTCGGTGCAATTCTTTATATAAATTCAATTCCATCTAGAATGGAACGATGTATTTAATTGTAGATCGTTGTTCCATACACTTTTAAGTTCAAACGAATGATCTACTGTAAAACTCAGCCAAGCGTACTTTGGTTATCGAGTTATCTAATATGTGTTATGTAATATTTAAGAAATTGAGGATACATAAACATATTATAGCACCCCACCCATTACCACGCTCGTCCACGTTCCCAAGACTACGGCTCTGTGCCTCCCGATCCTCCAAAACTTTCCACCCTACCCTCTGCTGCATCCCCAAGCGCAACCCCACAGCTCGCGTCCGGCTTGAAAATTTCTCAAGTCGCCCCTCGCCGGCCTCTGTCCATCCATCGAAATCCGGTTTCTCGACAATAACCAGCATGGGGATGATCGTCGGGTCAGCCGGTTCCTTCCGTAAAGGAGGCAGAAGATCCACGGTCAACCTGTCGAAGAGGTGTGAGAGAAGGGGCCCGTCCAGGCTGACACGATCAAGGGACAGTGACCACACCTCTGTCCAGCGTCGTCCTTTTGGGGATGACCATCGCGATAGTGCAGCAGGGGTTGCGCGACTTTCTCATTTATTTTTTTCTCTCTCCTAGTCGTACCACGTTCTGCTGTGGGAACGAAAACCTGATTCGCGGGTATCTCTATCGCGCACGTTCGTACGACGTGCGTGCGTACAGGCGTGCGTACGTCTAAAACGAAACGCGACAATGGAGGAACGGTTCGTAACGTTTCGTAACGTTTCGCGACGAAGATGCACACGCGTGCAGCGGTATCGTAACGAGGTGCTTGGTACACCGTTCGTCAACGGGCCATGGGAAAACCGGACGAAGCGGACACTGGTCGACGGAAGCGGAGCGGATAAGCGTGGCTGACCGAAACAACTTCTGGCCGGAAGAATAGAAGAGAAAAATCACCTGGCAGTTGGCCTCGAGATTTCGACCGATCTGGCGACGGTTACAGCGTGGTACGTTTTTAACGACCGATGCCTCGAGGTGAAAGTCGCGTGCGCGGATGAGCCACCAGGGGTGAATTTCTTTTTCCCGACCACTTCCGTTTTAAAAAGACCGAGAATGATATATTATTATCTGTGCACGGGTCGGTCGGGTTTGTGCGTGAAATTTCTTGTTTATTTGCGTTGTCCCGCGAGCGACTTCTCTTTAACGAAGCTGCTCAATTTGCGTCGATTGCAAACATGATTACTGTTTTGGTTCGTGCAACTGGCGCTCGGCGAAGCGATGCACGAGGAGGACAATTTATTTCGTGGTACCATTCTGGCCGTTTGGAAATTCAACTCCAAGAGTACTTAATGCTACCTTCGATCGGTCTACCTCGATTTTAGAGGCCACAGAAACCCGGTCAGGAGGTGTAACGTATTAACAGAGTTCACTTGTCTCTGCTGGTGATTGATCGATTTGAAAGCGTTCGCCTAACGCGATCCGATTTGATTTCCGTTGACTGATTCCGGCTGTCTGTCACGGTCTGAAGGCTTCATTATGCTTGCCTTATTACTCGCCCTCTATTATCTGCCTCCAGAATGCATGGCTAATGCAGAATTGGAGAATCTGTCGGCGATCGATAAACGTGGAGTGTTGTACGGCGCGCTAGATCTGGTGGTTTCTATTAAATGTGTGCCTGGCGATTGTTCCCAGCTGTACCTCCTTTCGATCTTCGTTTAATTTACATCGCGCGAGATGAAATCTTTCCATACCGTATTTAGAATTTCGTGAGCAAAAAAATGGCGAGACGGAGCTGGATTATTTTAGCTCGACGTTTTTAGGAATTTACTGAAAAATAATTTTTAAGCGGCAATTAATTGTTGTTGCGGTATAAGATTTGCACAATTTAAAACGAATGATCCATTAGCAGAGTACTCGTTGTCTTAGCTTTTAATTTGATAAACGTCACGACAAAAAGCAATTACTTTCATCCAGGCAAAATAATTGATTACTTCCGTAACACTATTTTTCATTTCCCGCGTGCACGGCATCTCGATCATCGACGATTTTATTTCCTCCTGCTTGGATCTCCAAGAGGAAATAGTCGACGAAGGGAGGGGAAAACGACCAAACAAGCAACGGCACTGGGGAAAACTTAATTTACTCGTTGCATGACGCACGGTGGTGCAGTTTCTCCGGATCCTCGATTTCTTTTTACTTCCGTTGCTTTTTCAAATGATCCACAACGTCAATGCGAAGGTCTTATTATAGCAGGTCCGACGATTTTTTACCCCCGGTAACCGGTACGTGTCTCTATTATCGTTCTCGCGATCGCGAATTCGCAGGAAGCATGTTTCTCTCTCCACCCCTCCTCACCTGCAGCAGATCGGGGATGAAGTTCCTCCGCGTACCGTTCTTATTTCCCGTGAAGCATTTTAACGACCGTTCCAGCGAAAATTAATGGCGCACGAGGACAACATTGAGCGGCTGGGTGAAATGTTAGTTTATTTCAGGGCACCGTTCAGATAAGGATTTTTCTTCGCGACGATATTGACGGTTCAAGTGACAGAACTGCTTTATGGTATGCAAATAGAGTGCAAGGAGTATTATGGAGGGGGACAAATGTCTCAGTTAGGATGCGCGAAATATTACGAAGCTTGCGATGGACGAGTGACAGGAATTTATCGATGTCGAAAATAAATGGAAAATCGGCAAGCACGTGTCGATAAAAATGTGGCACTGGTTTACAAATATTCATTTCGTAAATATTGATTTTCGTCGAACGAATCGGTCGAGCTTCGAGTTCAACAGATTTTCTTCGCGCGATAATAAATTTCAGAAATATATCGCCAGTGATCGTTGAATAATTTGAACCATCCCTTGCCCCGGTCTTCGCAACAATCCTCCTGCGTCAGGAAGTATAAAACGAGAAATCGACTGAAATTCTGCGCGTTCCATCGGTGCTCGATTCAGGTATCGAGCAATCGAGAATCGGTTATCGAACTATATCTATAACTATAACTAATGGCGATCGGTTTAGCGTTACGCATTCCCGCAAACATTTATCGCCCGCATCTACGATGCGTGTCGGCCGATCGGCTATTTATTTCCAACGAGACAACCGCCTCGATTCAGCCGCCAGTCATTGTACGCGGCCGTTGGTGAAATCGCGTACGATCGCCGCGGCCTGACAACGCGTGTAATTTTCCACGCGTCATTGGATAATTATGCATTCCGTTGGATTGTCGAACTGTCGGTAGTTGAGCCGTGTAACGGTGATTATGGGGAACAGTATCCTTTCCCCGACGAACACAATCGTCCCCGTCGCTTAATCACTTCTGCGATTCGTTTCCCCTCGCACTGCCGAATCCGTTTCCTGCGCCTTCTCCTTTCGTAGTTCAATAAATCGCTTTCACGGTTCCGCTACGTTCATCCCCGAGGCACGGAAATGAAAAAAAAGTAAGTAACTGTCGCAAATTAATATACCATTGTCGACCAATCGCTCCAGAATCCAAGTAATCACCAGCACCACCGGAACACGCCACCGTGTCGCGGATAAATCACGGCGTGGCGAACGTGGCGAACGTGGCGAACGTGGCGAACGTGGCGAACGTGGCGAACGTGGCGGGCAAGCAAAAGGCATCGCGCGACAAGGAAGCCTCATTACGAGCAAGCAGCGGAATCATTTATCTCCCGACGCGCTAGCACCGTTTAAGCCGATTTTCCGTTTGGTCCGTGGCCGGACCAACGGAGAACCAGCCCCTTGTCCATTCGTAATCCATTCATAAATTAAAGCTGCGCGCCGGATAATAGCGGCCAGCTCTCCGTTGACCTGCGAACCGGTCGTACAAACGGTCGCGCGCGGCGATCGGTTACGATCCACGCTGATTTCGCGGTGGAACGTCGCGCGCCACCGCGATTTATGCGATCGCTGATCTACACGTGCGACCGCAGAGTCGCTATCGTCGCGGACGTTGTAATGGTGCTAGTTCGACGCGCTTTCGGCTGATTATTTATCGAACGGCCTCTCCAATGTCCACCGAGTGGTCCGTCGAATATAGGGTACCCGGCGAGCGAAGGTGAGATACGATCACGGGTGGTTCGGAAGGGTGTGTGGGCCGAGGGTGAGCAGCGTGTGGGATATGGTTAATAGCGCGACTTGGCGGATGGACGCGTTCGGAGTTGGTAATGTTGTTGCACAGTTTGCGGCGGTGGTACTTTCTGTCCTGGACGCTCTTTCGTTTGGGCGATGGAATTTTGGTTGGCCGCGTACTTCTTTTGTTGCCCAACGCGAAGAGAAAAGAACGTCGACGCAAAATCTTGTCGTGGCAAGAAGCCAACGGTATCTCTACGATTATTCACGTTTATTCGACGCCTGAATTTAGACGCACTTTACGGTAACCTTAAGTGCCCCGACTTTCCTCCAACTTTTTCTATCGACGTCTACTATTGTACCGGTGCCACGTCGCGTCGCGCCAGCTTCGTTCGAATTAAGCGATCCCCTGCTAGAATCACGATCGTCGCGGTGAAACACTCTGGAATAACGACACGAACGCTCTTAACGAAACGAATGCGCCAGCGTGTACGTATTTATACGGGCGATGTTCGCGAATATAGCCTCGTATAGCGTCGCTATCGCGGCGAACGAGATAATGGCGTTCATTCGACTCCGAGACGGCTGTTTTAGGGCGCTGCTAAGCATAGGTAATTATTTATCGGGACAACCGGAATGACGGTCGTTCGAAGGAAACTGTTCTGTCACCTACCAACGGGCTACGTGGTTTCGTTCGCGCGTCTTGCTTTTAATTTCCACCATTCCTCAACGTTTCGCGGCAGTTCCCGTCGATGAACGGCCTTCCTGTCGCCGTTATTGCGCCGGAGATTGTACTTGGATTTCTGTACGAGATGAAAAAAGGAAAAAATTAGAAACGCCGAGAGAGAATTGTCGGCACGGAGTTGTTCAAGTGCAGGGAATAATAGTTTAGCCGATAAAGTTAAGAGTACGCCTGTTGCGAAAGGAGGTTGCGGATTTGTAGCTCGACGAAACCAATCTATCTATCCATCTGGGCCTCCAGAAAATTAAAGGATCGCAAAATTTTCACCGAAAAATTGGGTAGATATTTCGGTTGCTGGAACTTTGCGAATAAATATTGCACAAGGATCTACTTGGCAGCTAAATTTGTTTGAATCGCGAAGAACGCACTAAAGCGAGGGCACTTTATTTCTTCGAAAGTGTTACAAATTCAAACGCTCGAGCGGGCCTTGAAAAATTGTTGCACGATTGTTCTTTCATCGTTTCGCCGACTTTGCCATGCGACCGGGAGTACAGGCCGACGACGAAATTAGCAACCGGTCCACAAAACGGATCGCCGGCTCTTATCCATTGGCAGTTGACCGGAGAAAGACCCGAGGATCAGCGAAGTCACCATCAGCCGATGACGTCCGGCGATATCGCGTGGTACAATGTAGCTCCGCTCGGGCCGGCCTGTAATTTCATTTGTCGAGATCCTATCGGCGGAATTTATACGGTCGGCCGGTGAAAATACGTCGTGGAAACCGATAAAATGGTCGCCCGTATAATGCGAGCATCGTGTGGCTGCTATAATAGAGCCGCGGAGAAAAGGAGACGTTGGTACTATTCTCCTGCAGATCACTTACGTGTCCCCCCGTGGCCCTACGACTAATCGATAATTATTTACCGCGCGATCCGGAACGATGGTCACGTAGAAGCAACCTGGGACGACACAGAAAAAGGGTACAGACTTTTCTGAATCGTTCTTAACCATTTCTCTACGAGTGCTACGAAAAATTGTGTCGCCTTTGATTTATAAACGCTTGCTGCTAGGTACTCCTAATTATCATAATTATGCAAACTTGTATCGTTTATGCGAAGGACTGAAAATCTGCTCGCAGAGTTGTATTATGTTTCACGTTTGACGATAATCAGAAGCTTGTAAATATGTAAAAGATAAATCATTAAAAGACGCACGTATTCCTTGACATTTTTATGCAACTCCTCATTGATGCTTGCCGGACCCTCACCTCAACAATTCCACCGAAATGTGATAATTGCTTCCCTTAACTCTATTTCCCTTTGAGGTGAATCCTGAATATTCGAAGAATGATTTTCCAACGACCACCGTGAACGTTCCACTATAGAATAAACAGGGGGAAGCCAACGTTCCTGCCAAGATTGCGATGTCCAGGTGCGTGGAAAGCACCGCAAACCTCTCTCTCTCTCTCTATCTCTCCCTTTCTATATATATATATATATCTCGAATCCTCAATTTATCGTCCGGTTCTCTCTGCACACGCTGCGAGTCGCATTGTTTCAGCGATTCCCCGAAGATCGTGGGCCGTCGACAACCCGCGGCGCAGCAGGTTGATATCGCGTTAACGGTACCAGTGTATCGGTATCGGAACCATGCTAGAAGTAAATACTCTTGTCGAGATATTCGCGACAAGAAGAAACGTAGCCAGAAGCGTGACGAAGGGGAAGAAGCGGCCTTTAGCCAGCCCGTTACCGATGACCGTTGACATTCAGCGGATACTACTTAATAGATCTCTCGGTTTCCACGGGAACGCGGGCTTCTTTTCCTTCGTCGTTTCCATGTTCCCTCGTCGAGTATCGAAGCCAGTTTCCCTGCGGGGTGCTTTGCAAATGAGACAGGCCGCACGGAGTACCGATAATTCGTCGGTGAGTTACTGCTCCGCGAATTCGTAAATATTCTGTTGCCTCCGTTGATAGAAGGGGAGAAGAGGGGTCGCCTAGCATCGAAAGCTTCGAATAATTGCGGGGCCGCTGCGAGATTGAGTTATAGCGAGTAAAACGATTGCAATGACAGCGTCTCTTAAAATGTTTCTGACGTGCAATCGCGTTACTAATAACCGTGCTCGAAATAAACTCCGAGGATCGCAACTTCTGCTCTCGACGCTCTCGCGAATACTTTTCTAGTCTGCCAAGGGAGTTCCCTTCGAACGGCTCGGCTCGTTCCGGTGATCCAGGTGTCGTTCTCGAGCACGAAGCACCGCGACTCCTTCCGGAGGATAGCGGCTCGATGCACCAGGAGGCGTCGCCGGTACGTGCAACGGCCGGCGCCTACCTACCTGCAGAAAAGTCGGGGACCCATTGGCCACCGCAATGACCAATCATCATTTGACATTCTTTCACCTTGCTCGTGGCGTGCGGTAACCTGCACTGGATGCAACTGCAGCCGCGACACCGTGGCGACAGTCGTCGGAAGAAGATACGGTGTCTCAACGCGTTCAACCAACTGGCGAACTCGGGCGCGGATTCGTGACCGAAGAGGTGTCAACCCCGTAGGGTGTCCGTTATCGTACCTGTTCGAACCCCGTGCACGGGTGCCCGTCGATTCGAACTTCAATTGCAATTGATACGGGGTTCGTTATTCATCGCTAGAGGAATATTTATGGGGGTCATTACTTCAACTCGATATGAAAATGGAAATGCTCGCGAATCATGGGCAAGGAATGTTGATGATCTATAAATTAAATTCACCTGGAGATTGAGACTTCTGTTATCTTGTTGGAATTCGATTTTTTCTATTTTTTCTTCTTTCTTTTATGTATAGCAAGTGGCGTATCTTCTGCAGGGCGGCGCAGCGTCGGTACAGCGTTAGGATGCCATAGATTCCTGGTGTAAACAGATTTCCCGTAACACGGTATGCATGGGTGTGTCCCTTTCCATTTCGCGAGCCAAACGCGATTGCCTTTCGCCAACGCGCTCCACGCAGCTCCAGGAATGTCGTGCCGATCTCCTCGTCGATTCCCTGTGCCTGCGTTCGGGCCACGGAATTTCATTGACCGCCAACGTCCGGGAATCGTTTCGACCTCCAAACGGACGGAACTCGACGGCCTTTTAAAACTGGAAATTCAATTCCGCCAGTCGCGCACGGCCGTCGTAATTGAATGAAAATTTCCTGGCCAATTTATAACACGCTTACCCTTTCCGTATTAGAGTGGGCTAGCTCTCGGTTACAGGCTTGCCGCATAACTTATAAAGCGGCTCGTCAATAACTGTTGCCAGTTACGCAATATTCATTCAGTAATCTAGCGATGGATAATGCGCTGTCTTCGTTCAGAATCGAAGGTGTCGTTAATAAAAAATGACCAGGCAAATTTCCATTTCAATTTGAACATCCTTCGCTTCGTATTGCGAAATTGCGATACGCAAAAACGACTTGCCGTTTCGATATCGTCAAAATATTAATCAAAACATTCCGACCAGTGGTCACTGCGCGACTATTGTTAACATCGATTACCGACGCAGAAAATTTTACCAAAATTTTCCGCAGCTTCTCCCCAATTATTCAATCAAGTCTCTCCGACGTTTCCCTCAAAGTATTAATATCAAGGGAATAACTGAACCGGCGGCGTAGAATTTCCTCTACCGATCGTCCGATGGGTCCGTTCCCGTGATCTTGAAGGCCCATCTAGACTAGACAAGCCACGGTGCTCGAGGCACCAGGGACACGAGGGTTGTTGACTCTCGACTTACATGCTCGACGGAAAAACGTCAGCTTAGGCATTCAACGTCAGCTGCGACCGATTCCGCGGTAGCACACGCCAGACCAGTTCAGCGAATTGAGTAGCTCCACTTGCCATATCCCGCCACGTCCTGCAGATATTTTCCTGCCTATTACGGCTCGGCCGGATCGGCCTCGGGCAAAGAACTGTTCAATGAAATTCTCCGCTCGCCGATCTGCCCGACGATCTGATCGTCGTCGTCGATTCCGCTTCCGTCTGGACGGTCTTACCTAGCCATTGAGCTCCGACAGATCCTTGCTGGTATGCTATGGATACGCGCATACGTGCGTATTTACAGGTGCACAGCTGAAATCAGGAAAATTCGATATTTTTCGTCGTTTAAATGAACGTAGATTAATCCGGTAATATCGTGGTACGGTATGGAATTTTTACAATTTTATTTTTCTTCCTTCAAGTTTGGCTGCTCTTATTTATCTTACAGCGGGTCTGAAACAGAGATGCGATAATAATGAATAACAGTCGGATGATTCATTATACTCGTCTCTTCCTTTTAACAGTAGTGACCGTTCTTTATGGAAACGTGTTAGAAATATGAAACGTCGTTGACGGGACGAAGTTTATTGTCTCCGCGTCCAGGTAACGCATGCATTAAGGAGATAACGAGCGGGAGGATCGGATTCTGTCCTTTGAATAATCGACAACAGTTGTAGGAAAAGAAGGAAAGGAACTTAAGTACCCCTGACACGGTTCTGTTCGTGGTCCACTGGCCACGGGGATTAGAAAGTGTACGTGTTTTCTTTCCTTCTCTCTCGCTGCGAGTTAACGATATCGAGGGATAGGATCTCCGAGCGTGGATGCCAAGAACGGAGGGATCTCCGGGGGCGATTAGTAACTCCCCGAGGGAGCTGTTTAGCAGTGGACAGCCTTTGCCGGGTGAAAATTATACAAAGTTACTTCTGTTACCCCGAACCGGCGACTGGTACGGGCATTGCAGCTGCGGTCTATGTTTTCCGCTGAATTTCATTTCTTTAGGAGCAGAGCAGGAGCAGCGACAAATTGCTCGTTGCTGCCCCGAATCGCTACTTTTTTTCATTCCGATAGGCCGAATATCGTTTAACGCAAACAGAATTGCGATCGCGAAGGAACGTACTTATTTTTCGTTCATAATTACCGAGACCTGAACTATTAGGGAAAAAAAAAAATAATAATGGGTCTACCGGAAAGCTCTGTCCCATAACGTCATCTCGAGTTCGAACAAGTTTTTCAGGCTCTCATTTGTTCTTCACGAACGACGCGAAATGACGTAAATCACGAAACGTTGTACAGTATCGGGATCTAATCGATCTGTCCCAGCTATTCGCCGTCTCGGTCTTCGATCGGCGTACCGCAGCTGTACGCACGGCGTGCTCGCGTCGTGAAAATTCCAATCAGCCTAAAATTTGTCACGGAGCCCGCGATACGACCTCGTAAATAAATCTGGCGATTTACTAAACCCGTCACGGTACGCCGGGAACGCGAGAATCGCGTAAAAATAGTTATCTCGTAGCGAAGGTCGGCTGAGATCGACGAGTATATTTCCATTCAATCGATCCGCCGCGGCGACCTTTTCCAACGGGACCGATGAAAGAATCGAGATAATGAGAGTGGAGCCGCGATAAATGGCGTTTGGTCTCAATAAATGTCGAGAGAGTGATAAAAGGGTGACTGCGTTAAGCGATAGGCGAATCGAGGTAAACCGAGGCTCGATAAAGTGAATCGTTGAATAAAATTTGATATACGACAGGGAAAATGAGTTCCTCCCTTCTATATTTAGTTTGCATTTTTGTTTGCACGAAATAAAATATTTAATTACTCCGGCGATCCGCGAACGTCGAAGGATGATATTTGTAACTTTGTGAATCACGGATAATCGCGTCGCGTAGATGCCTCGGAAAGAAAGTTGTCGAAATGGGGCACGTTTATTGCTCTTTTAATTTAATGGAGCAAAAGGGAGATTAATATTCGTGGTCATAAAGGGATTTAATTCGTCGTAAAGCTCGGGATGTTACGCTACCTTATGCGCCAAGTGATCATAATTTCCATACGGTTAAAGAAGCACTTTAATAAACCCATCAAAATTAAGGGCTAATTAAGCCGTCCACCTGCCGCTTAATATGACTTCTGGCGTATTACCTTGGTACCAGATTGTCGTAACACTTCTTTAACAAAGCTTCAACTTGTATCCACGTAAATATAATCGCGAATGAAAATTATACGAAACGGCGCGGATAATAATACGCTCGTATCGCTGTTACGTGGAGTTTTATTTTCCTTGCGGTTCGAATGATAGGGATTTTATATTTAACCGTAGCGAATTTCTATTCGCGAAGGGTGAGCCGGTAACGAGTGCTCAAGGAGATTCGGAACTTTCATTAACCGTACGCGAAAAAGAAACGAACCAGTGTCTCAAGGATCCTTCTGGTGGCGAAGGGAGGCGCCCCATTGGCGTGGACATCGCGAAATCTTTACGCGATTTCCACCTGAACGTGCTCGACGTAAATAATTATAAATAAGTGCCCCTCCGTTAAACGGCGATAAAACAAACCAGTTAATTAGCCCTGCGTTTCAACGATAATATTGCTCTAATAAAACATTGTCAATTAAAGGGTGGGAAACGAAAGGATCTTGGAAGATTTTGCGCCACTCCGATGTTTTGCTCGTGACATTTCTCTCCTTCTTCGTCCATCCGCTTCCTCTTCATCCTTTTTTCGCATCCGACGTGTCCTTTCCCCCACTTCCCATCCCCCGCTCGCTCTTCTACCTGCCTTTTTGGTCCGCTTCGTGTTCCTCCCGGACTCGGCAGACGCTGCTCGCAAGAAATACACCGTAATGATATTAAAAGGAGCAATGGCGAGCCGGCATCATGCAATAATGTTGTATTGGCTGCGAACGTCTGTTGGTTTTCTTCTATTTTCGATATCTGTGTGGAACAGGTGCGCATCCCATCCGAGCTACGTCCATTTCTCTCGTGATACAGATTTTCATGCCCAAGGTCGGGCTTGCATCCCATTGCCTTAGGTCGCTGAACTCTTTTCCACGTTCGGCGCAACCTTTTACTAGGAAACTTATGGATTTTCTTCGAAAAGTCTGGGAAAAAATCATTCTTCCCCTCGTGCTTTAAGAACGAACTGTATCGAACGGGGGGAAAAAAAAAAGAAAATAAGAATGTTTGGATATTTAAATAAAGATTAACTTAACTGGTCGTACACCTGTAATTAAACAAGATAATTATCTTCGCTATTCGTATTGCCCATAAAACTAGCAGCGGCTGTTTCGAGTCTCGTCGATGCAACTGAATACGATCCCTCTCGAAAACAAAAGGAGCCAAGATCCATCGGAAAAGACTCCCCTAAAATCCACCCCGCAAAATAATTCTCGAAACTCGGTCCCGCTTTTCCTCGTTTATCGGCCCGAAGGAAAGGCGCCCTTGGCTCGCAGCCTGGACGATCTTTCTTAACGGACACAGCAGGGAGATCGCGTGGTGTGCGTGCTCTTCCTTTCTCCGGGTTTCTCTGCCTCGAAGAGTCTCAGAGAAGGCCGTCGCGTCGGGAGGGAAGAAGACAGGGCGTGGTCGCGATCTCCCGCGCCGCGAAACGCGTTTGTTTGATCGAGAAATTTCTCTGGACCCTCTCTCACCCGCGTGCACACGCTCTCCTGCAGCTCATCCTCTTTCATCGTCCGAATTCTCTGTCTACCTCGCGGTAACTGCTCCTCCATCTTCTTCTTCGTCATCATCATCCCGCTTGCATTTCTTTTATAATGTTCCTCGTGTCGTTCGTCGCACTGTTACGCTTCCTCTGTCTCGTTCTTCAACCGATCTCCCTGTCCCCGACGTTCGAACCCCGATTCTTCGCCCTTTTCTTAATTCGCCGGACTAGGAACGCGCCTGCGTGCGTCGAGGTTCATAGAGAGGCGCGTCACGCGCGCGGGGCCCGAACAAGAGCTGGAGAAAATGGGACCCCCCCGTGGAAGTATGGAGAAGGAACGAGGGAGAAAGGGTGGGAAAAAGGGGGCAGGCGTCTTTTGGCGCGACTTCGAAGATCCAGCGAGGGGTGGCGAAATGGACAGAGGAAGGGTTGAGGGTTGAAACGGTTGACGCGTGTGCGTGCAATACGATTATTCGTGGCTGCGCGGGGAAATGATTTACTCGCGAGTATAAGAAATATAAATTGGGCAAAAAATAGGCCCGAATGTTTTTAAGGGAAGGGGTACACAGGTACACGCGGAGGAAGGCGAATCGACGTAAATGAGCAAATATCGGTCGCGTGTAATAAGCGGAGGGTTTGAAAGAACCGAGTGAAAGAATGCGATTCAGTGGGCGATTGAAAAGAAGGACGAAATTAATCGAGAAAGGGAAAGAGGAATGAAATAGACAGGAAGGGCAGGATCACTTTGAATGAAACGATTTGCATATCGGATACCATTCGGAGATATTGCGGAGATTAAATTCTGAATTTAAATTTTGTCGTCGGTGCTGCGGTATTATATACGAGTACATATATTTCCCTCCGCTCAATTATCCGTGTACATCGCCGTCCCCAACAAATTCGCCATCTTCCTCGCTGCTCGTCGATCGGCCAGCACGGAATTTCTAGTCGCTGGCTTCTAAAGTAGATTAACTCCATTCCCAAAGGCGAAGTATTTGCCAAGCATTGACGCCGCATCTGCCACGCCCTATAATTACAACGCCCGACGCCGCGCCGGTACTACTTGTTAGGCGGTCCGCATTCGCGTTAAAAACGCACCAGGTCGTTTCTTCCCAATTAACCGGAACATCCGGGGACGCTGCGTTTGAACGTGTGCGACATAGGGAACGAGTTCATCCGAGGGAAACGCGAGCGTTGGCTCGGGCAAACGGAATTCAATGCGCATTACGCGCAATTAACGCGGCATAGTTGCGTCTGGAGTAATCAGCTTTCCGTTTCTTTATGACCGCAGGATCATACGACGGAGCAGCATCTTTAATTTTAAGATGGAAAATGTTGAAAAATATTTTACGCGTCCAGAGTTGTTGGAATTATTTGCGTTTACTTAACGTTTACCCAACTACCAATATTGATGACCGATTGTATCGGAAGTTAAGTTTTGGTCGTTCGAGTTCGGATGCTTTGACAATTCTTGCGCGCTACATAATTCTCTGTCCCTTTTACACGAACTGCAAGGAAGCTTTTTTATTAACTCCGGCAGCACAGATTACCGACACGATCATCACTCCGTTTCATCTGGCGATCTACATTAAGAGCGCAAGCGTAAGTGCGCCTCTATCCACGGCGATCTTAAAAGGACTCAAAAGTATTTGCAGCGGTCGCAAGCGGTAGATCGCGTTACTCTCTTCAAACAACAATTAATGGATCCGTGTAACGAGAACCTGGTGGTCGGCTTAAAAACGTACGATCGAGGGAACACCTCCGCGATAGACGCATTATTTCAATCGATCGTCCGCGATACCGATAAACGTTTCCGTTAAATAGATAATTAATGAGCGACGCGATAACTGCAATTCCTATCGAGCTCGGTTTACACTCGCGTGTATTTATTTTCCACCGTTTTAGCAGATTTATTCGAACGCTTTCGTGGCTCCTCGCGAACACTGCGTCGGATAAGTAAAAAGAAAGAACGTGCATCGGTCCTTTGAAATAATTCTGTTTCTTGTGAAAAAACGTACCAATAGAAACCGAAAGCAAATTGCATTACAAATGCAGAAATTATTGAAATTTATATCCGCATACTTCGTATATATTTTGTATACGTAGACACCTTGAATTTTATCGTCCCTTCTAAAGTCCACTTTAAATGCCTATCCCAAATGACGTGTCTGTTTGCCAAAAAATTCAAAAGTGTCGGATGGCAGATTTTTGGCCGCGAATCGACAATTTCGAGATGTGCACCGTCGATTCCGGGTCTGTTACAGTAAGAACATCCTTGACGAGATCCTACGTTACGATACGTCTGCTGAAAATCGAGGTCGTTTTTTGAGATCGGTCAGCTCCAGCGGTGCGTTTCGAGCGTATCGCGAGCCGATCGACAAATCTCTGCTCGCGGACGAATTGCTCCGCTTGTTTCTGGCAAATGGATGAATTTCTTCTTACCCCCAACGATGTGGAATTTTCGAATCGCGTTCAGGGTGTTCAAATTACGAGGGGGACATCATGATTTTTGCCCAACAGATTAACGACAAATTTATGCAGAATGGACGACACAGTTAATCAAATAGGGGATCATTTTTTGGCACTGTTAACGTTAAACTCGGTAGCATGGAATTTAGATTTGCCAGTGTTCGAGTTTCATTGAATTCTATTGGAGGGGATAGTAATAATAATACGCGGCGGAGTACGATAATAACGAGAGCCTTTCGGTGAATTTCACGCGTTCCCTTAAAAGCCAGCCTCCTCGGATCATTATCACAAGCGAGGACAGCTATCGACCCGACCTTCGAGTTTTTACGTTCGCGGATTATATTATAGCGCTTCTCACGTTTCTCGATACGCAGCCTGGAAAGAACTACCTGCCCGAGGCCATCCCCCTGATTATACACGGTGTCCCGGCCAAAACGCTTTCCACGATTTTACTGTATATCGTCGAAATATTTTTAGGACTGCTTATATATGGCAAACGTGTTTAATTGGAGTTGCATTTAATATAACAAGGATTCATGTATCTTCTTTATATTTAGTTGGGCGAAAGAATCCCGAAGGATTTATACCTATTAATCGTGCAATTACAAAAGTGGTGCCTATTAAATTCAAGCTTATTTCGTTACTGTAATTATCATTTCATTTAAACCGCCTTTAAGAAACTCATTACAGATATGGCCAACATAATTCTTCATGCACTTATCTCTGATTAATTAATTTAATGGAGATACCTTCGAATCTTTTGAACGAAAATTAACACGACCGCACTGCTGCATAAATTATCCTCCAACCATAAATACAATTAGTCCCCCGAGCACCGACGCATTCGTAAACAGAAATAAAAATTTTCCAAAAATATTCTCCCCGCATACTCGAATAGAAGCCCCTAAGAATAATCTACCGCCCCTCGCTCGCCAATCTTACCACCTGAAAGGTGCGCGTCCTCCGAAATAAACTCGTGCCTGTCGTGCAACAACTGCGTAGGGGCAGCCAGTTTTACACGCGCGTCAACTTATTTTATCATTTCCGTGTTCGGTATTCGGCGTTCTCTCGAGCACGCCGGCAATATTAACCGCGATAATCCGACCGCCAGTTACGGCAATAACGAACGCTGTTTATAGAGGGGTCCGTGTATCTACCAAACGCCGTTCGCCATATTGTAACCCCGAATTACTGTAAACGCTTTAATTCTCGACGACGTAGGGCGAAAATGCGCCGGTCCCCTCGCACTAATTACCGATTCTCGAGGGGCGTCTTATATCCGATTACCGTCCGATTACGCGAGTCTCGCGAGCTTGCGAGAAAGTCTTGCGGGAGGGACTGCTGGTATAGAAATCCGTTAACGATAATCTGCCTCGATCGCCCCATTCGGGTATTAAGATCGTCGAAAATGGAGGAAGAGAGGAGCAAAGTAAAAGGAAGACGAGAGCAACAGGTTTCGTTAAACGTCAAGGAGACATTTGCTCGGGTGGTTCTTGTAAATGTTTCTCAACTTTTTGGACCCTGTCTAAGGGTGTCCACCGATCGTAAATTGATCGCAATTCACCCTCGAGGGACACGTTAATTCGTAGCTGGCTCGCAGATGTCTGAGTACAAACTATTGCAACTCCTTCGACTAATGGCAATGCCCGCGCTACTCAATCGCGCGATGCCGTTAATATCTTTCCAAATCTATCGAGCTTCTTGCATTCGAATACCATCTTCGTATAACCGTACCGAACACCGCGGCGAATTTTGTTTACCTTCGTTTCGGTGAACGCCGGGAGGCACGATTAAAATATCGTCGAGCCGAATTCGTGCGATCGCCGCGCCGTTCAGCTCTTAAACAGGAGAGAAGGCAGAGAGAAAAATGGAAGCGACGGACCACCATCGAGACGGAACAGAGAACAGGGGAGGACAGGAGAGGACGTGGAGTAGAGCGAGAAAGGGACGAGAGAAGGCCGCGAAAACGATGTCAGCACGGTCGAGCAGACAAACGGAGGCGGGGACAGTGAAAGAGTTTAACCGGGTTCGGTTTTCTCCTTGGGTCCTCGCGATCGCGATCGCGATCGGTAGCCAGGTTCGATGCCCAAAGAGTAGAAAAGAAATATGTATTCACGGGCGTGCTCGCGCGAAGATTTTTGCATCGAGGCGTGCGCTGCGAGAATCGTGATCCTCGCCGGGTCAAAGTTTCGTATTGTCTCAGCACGATCTGCTAATTCGTTTCTTCTCGATCGTGTCCGGGATTAATTTTGCTAACGATCCCGAGATTCGTTCATTTAGAATATGTATACCCCGATGCCCCGCACAACTTACTTTGGTCTCGGGGATGAAAAATAATTGTCGCGATACGATACGATCGTAGAGAGCGTCCTCAACCTCGATGGATTCCTCTTTCCTCGAAGCGTGCGGAATATTCGCAAGCGTTGCCCCAGAGGGAACGGTGTGCACGCATCGCATCGAATTTCACGCGGCGTTTGCGGTCCCTCCGAGAATGGATACCCGGTTACGGGTTACGGTTACGAAGCGTCCGAGTCCGCTCCGAGACGCGGCGCGACTTTAACAGTGAACGACGAGAATTACGGCGGCGGCGAGGGGCTGGGGGCTGGGTGGCGAATTAAACAATTTTGCGTCTCGAAATTTTCTCCCGATCATCGCGACAGGTATGCGCGTACGTTCGTGACCGGCGACGTATTTGTATCTCAATCAGGACGGTGATCGCGCGTGCAGGTGCCTCGAGAGATTTAAAGACTGCTACGGTTGGATACATTATTGCGGTCTGGTAGGATCTCGTGTTCGTGGCGGGGCAAGATTGTTCGTGAATTGCAGAGGATGGTGCACGGAGACCGTCCATGAGACTTTCCGTTCAACGTTGAGACAGGGAAGGGAAGAATTGATGCGCCGAGAAATTTCGACTAACAACTGTATCTTCTAATTTTCGAGCTCGACGATTTTCACGTGCTCCGGTTTGCGAGGTCGTTGGCAGTAATTATTCATTAACGGGAAAACGACCGAAATCGATGGGGGAATAAATTGCGAGCGGAGCGGATCGTATGTGCAACGCGATGTGCACACAGGATTCGCAAATATAAACCGCCTGACAGCCGCGGTTTCACCGTGAAAGACCCGTGCTCCTCGAAACGGGAGTGTTTTCATCGTGAACCCGCTCGAGTATACGCGTAACCCGCTCGCCTCTATCGGAGAACACGTAATTACTCGCGAGGAACCGCGATGACCGGTTTCCCTTTCTTTCTCATTTTCTTTCTGTCTGTCTGCCTGTCTGTCACTGTCTGATCACGCGAAATTGCAAAGATAAGTTGGCTTGGACGTAATCGGAAACTCAGAGGCTACGATTCGCGCCACGACGAGTAAATTTGCGTTTAGATCGGTGACGAGCTGCTGCTCCCTTTCGCTGTTTTGGTTTTTCATTTGGTTTGATCATTTCGTTTGATACGATAGGGGAGATTAGATCTCGATTGTTGATATTGGTGGCTGTTAATTGGAAAGGCTTCTTTTATAGTGCCCCTGGAAGTTTATTTTGAGAATTATCAATTCGTTCTTTGTGCCTTGAAAGAGGAGTTTGAATTCGTGGGACGAGCGTGCATTTGCAGGGAGCTGTATTATCGATTGCTCTGGTTATTTATAGCACGCAGTGTTAATTCTTCATACTTGTGCGAAATAAAATCATAGTATGTTGACTATTGATGCGTTCTATTTGCACATGCATTTCTGTTTCGCAATTGACAACAAGTGTCCTGGCAATTAAAATATGCAGTGATGTATAAAGAGGAAGAATGGTTATTTTATAATAAAGGAAAGACAATCTTGGACGACTTATTTAAAGTAATACACTTCGTACCCCTGCTACGGACGAGATATAGGAATAGACAAGATATCCAATATATTTTTGCGGCCAGCATTTCTGGGACCCCTGGTCCATTACCATTTACCTATCACTCGCAACGTTACCAACTGATTATAGAAAACGATCCGAAAAATAAATAATTTTAACGAATTCTTTTGTTCTTTGCGGCAATGGCCACAAAGGCCACAAAGGGTGTCAAACAAATAGTGTTGATTAAAAATTTGTTAACCCTTCCGCTCCGTGCTCTATTCGACTATAATATCCATTCTGTAATACTTGTAACAGAAAATATGCAGGTCGACACGATATTTAAAAACACCCGCCTTAATGAACGAACAACACCACCCCCCCCCCACCCACCCACCCACCCACCCAGTCCGCAGCCAATTAGCGCAATCTGTTTCAGCAACCTACCTCTTTCGCGCAAGGGATCTCGTAGTGAATAGACGTGCTCAGAGTGTTCGTCGAATTAAGGTATGTCACATAGTCAAATATATTCTCGAAAACAGGAAATGATGCACGCATTGTCTTCATTTCCCTGTCTTCCAAGTTTTCTGTAGTTTCTTTGCTAATATCAATGCATATTTTGAAAGAAATGAAGGAAATATTGTACAGTGAACGAAATCGTACCGCGTGGCGTGCATTTTCAAATCGACTCGAGTATGCATATACGTATTATCTTTTACGTATGCGTATATGTATCTCAGCTCAGAATTCCATTATCTCGCAGCATATTCTGCAGTTTCTAGCAATATCTCCTTCTCTCTCTCAATTCTCTTTCTAGCATTATTTCTAATTTCAGTTGGATTCTGTTCCATGGCGTCTCTTTGGCTTTCAATCAGAAATGGCGCCAAATGGGACACTTTCGAACGGTACTGCGCAGCAGCAGAGTGAGGCGGCGCCATATTGTTAAATCAACTTTCGGCTGACAGGTAAGCGTTCTTCAAATTTCTTGTTAAAATAAGTAGAATTATAGGAATATATCTCTATTAAACTACGATTCATACCACGTATAATACTTGCATGAGACAGAGTCGCGTTGTAAACACGTAGTAACATAATACAAGCGATTATTTCCGAGTATTTCTTTGGTGTTGTTGCCCGTGGTCGGGAAGACTGTTTTTCCTGGAAATGATCGAAAATTTGTCGCGAAACAAAAACACATACTTATGAAGCAATGTATACGCTGAAATATTTCTAGGAAACGCAACCGATTGTAAACAGCAGTCGTCATGTCGTCATTGGCTTCAGTCGGGTGTTGAACATAGCCAAGCGGCAACGAGTGGTGGGGAGGTTCTCATTGTACCGCTTGACGCCGAGCTGACACAACACGTGGGCACAGCTCAGTGAGGTGCGTATCGTTACATACTCGCACAGCGGTGCTCATAATAGCTATATCATAATTATTTGCACTGTCTTACCGCTGCTGCTCATTTAATACGATGCTAATTACCACTTCGCATAATTTGATTGGGTTAGATTACAGAATATTCGAGATCTGTTGCTTCCATACTAAATCTTTGGTAATATCCTGTGCCGATACATCTGCAAATTGAATATCTACATTTTCTACAGAATTCGAGGTTAATTATTACTTTAGTGTATCACAATTATCTTTACTTTCGTGCACTTGTTTTATTTCTTTGTTATTCTTTGGTACAGGTGTGTGGAGAGAGCTGATTAAATGGAATAGAATTCCTATGGAATATGAATGATGCCTAATAATTCAATGCAGCCAAAGCCTGTGTACGTAAGCATTTTAATTATATTTTCATATTGGTTTTACATGATGACTACATGTTTTACTGACATTAAGATGAGACAACCACAAGTATTATACTTAAAACAACAATTAGATTTTCTATACCGATTGCAATTAAGTAATTGCAACTGGAATAGCATTTTTTATTTTGCACTGTTGAGCATAATGCATATGTTTTTATGTTTTATATTTAAAAACATATGCAATGACTTACTGCATTGCATTGTTAATCTTGTATATTTTTCTTGCATATTTCCATATTTATAATGCATTTTTACATATTTGCAATGTATATTTTGATATCTGTTATGTATATTTTCATGTTTATAATGCACATTTACATATTTTTCTCGCATATTTATTTTCCATAAATGTCACTGATAATAAACACCCGATAGGGTGAATATGCTTTCTTTCAGAAAATTTTGTGACCGCGCGCAATGCGGTCGGTAGAGTCAGTATTTGCTTCGAAGTTTTCTAGCTTTTTCAGAGCAAGTGGCTCGGCTTAAATTTTCTTTTGCACTTTAGCTACACGCGATTGTAAAGTCAGTGTTCTTCGCGTACTAGTTATTTACACTATTATCGGAGCACCGTTGCTCGTTTCCAATTATTTCAGTCGCAAAAGTAGCATCATAATTTGTTCGCCGATATTATTTGCGGTCGCGTACATAGTCGTTTTTTTTAATTTTTTTCTTATATTCGTTATCGGAAGTAGAGTCAGTGCATCACTGAAGGGGATGTTTGATGCGACACTGATACAGTGAAAAATGTAAGTATATTTTAAACAATTCTCAGTTTCCTATGAAGAATTAAACTATGTAGATTTAACAGCAGATTTTAATGTTCTTTGCTTTTCTGTTTAGTTACAGTTTCCACACTTCCTGACCAATCAGTTCCATCCAGCTGCCTCGGTGATGTTCCTGATGTCTTCCACGAGTATTTGCCCTATTTTTGCAATCAACGAGTTGGTGAGTCGCATGCCTTTTGGTTCCTCCGGTCCCCAATCATGCGGTAGGACGATTGGTCCGAAACGGCACGGGTGACGGGTTGTATTTTTTTGTAGTTTTGCGAGTATAGTGACCATCATTATTTTCTTGTCTATTATTTCTTATACGAGGATAGATATGCCTTCTTGTACTCCGCGTTTCTTAATATAACAAAATTAAGATCCGTAGAAACATTTCTTACTCAAATAAATATTTGGTCAGACAAGCACTGCTCACGCAGGTTCCTCTATTTTCATAAAAACATATTACGACATTAATACATACGTTGAACAAATGTATATATACTGAGGACCTTGTATACTAAATTTATAATTGCACTTATAATCAACTGAAATTTAGTATCACTGTTAAGCAGTGCAGAAGTCGGATACCCTCCGACTTCGTTACTGCAAGTGTTTTATGATTATAGTAATCGTGCATTGAAATAAATAAATATAACTATACGTGTATTGAAATCAGCATTAAATATACGTTGCCAATGATAGCATTTAATATTAATTTTCATATGCTATAGTCGAGTTCTTTTCGTAAGAAAATTACACATTATGTACAAGAAGGCACTTTGTATACGGGTAGATTTTTAAATCGGAGTAGCTATCTTGAACAATTTACTTCGACTATGGAATCACCTGAGGCTTATTTAATACCTTATCAATTTTTCAAGTAAATATTCTGTTGCATATATTTTTTGATTGCATTACTTATTCAAATAAATTCAATTTCAATTAGAGTCATTTTTCTTAATAAATAAATTATTTATCAGACATTTTCAAGTTTCTATTGATATTTCATAAATTACAAAGTCGAGTCATTTTTCGATATTGCAATTTTACGTACACTAATTATCTTTTTAGATCAGGATTTTCAGGTTTAACCCCTTCCGTGTTCATTGCCAGGAACTCACTCACGTGCCCAGGTGCTACTTGGGTGAGTGAAAGGCAATGGGCACGATGATCATATGATTTTATATTTATGACAATGTTTGGCGGCTGACATTTGCTAGTGTACCGTGCACGACGTATTTTCCACATTTTGTGTGTATGTGGTTAGGCTGTGGAATTGCGTCGGCTCGGGAATTTGATAACAAACTATAAACGTATTTAGCAATATGTTTTACAATTGCAAATACATACATTGAACACTATAACTAATTATGAAAAAATGGCATCAAATAGAGTACTGTACGAACCAAGTATACTTGGTTGAAAGAAAATGTACAATATATTTTAACGAATGAATATTTTACACGAGAGTAATGCACAAGCATGTACGTTTACGCACATTTACGCAATGGTCGCTAGCCTTTGTCAGCCGATTTCAGGAATTGGTACGTACCCTTAGAGTGTGAACGATCGTATGCCAAGCTCGGGTGTCGGAGGCGTCCCGGGACGTCTCTCTAGTGTAGGCCCTTGCACCCGGGTGTTTGAGTGAGAATCGTGGAATGAGGTGTGTTTGTGTGAATGCTTTGCCATTTTTTAAATATAGGTCTAGGCAGGATAGGTAGTATACCTTCTGGTGTGCCTGATAGATATAAGTAGGTAGGGCCGGGCAGGTTGACACAGTCTCTGATCGGGTAGGCACTATTTCGCGTGTTCAACCTGTTTCAGGAAATCTGATTTGAAAAGTCGACGGTGAAGCTGTGGCGCGAACGAAAATGCGTTCGCCTCTGGCTTTGCCTATCGATTTCTCGAATTTTTCGCGGTCGTGGTCGCGATTTGGCTTCGAAACGAACGTGACATTATGCTCGAGGCTGCACGTGTAGGCGAAGATCGATTACAATTTTAATCGCAATCTTTACGATTTTCCGTAATCGCAATTTTTACGATTGTATTTGGTCGTGATTCGTCCACGTGTGTTCCGTTTAGCTACGCGGTTTAGATTTTTATGTTATTTTTTTGTTTTTTTATCGAATAGAGCCTCGAGCCTAGGCTAAGTTTCAGCGGGCATTGCGCCCGAAGAAAAGAAGAGGCTAAATGCTGAAGAGGCCCGACAAACTGTCGCTCAAGAGGGCAACTACCAATGGCTCTGCATCCTTTGGATGCAGAGCCATTCTTTATTACTATTTTGTCACTATGCTCGCTTTTGCATGCCGTAGTTGTAGTTTATTGTTTTCAGTACTGATCATCGTATTGGGCAAATCGCGATTTTTATTAGCGTCGCGTACGATTGAATACGGTTTGCATTAGAGCTGCGAATAAAATCAAATCGCGATTGCAACTAGAGTTGCGATTAAGTATATCGTGGTTTGAATCAGAGTAGTATTTATATTAAATTATTCTTCCGATATGTACTTGCCTTTAGCGTTGCGATAATAATTTTCGTGTCCCTTTCAGATTTTAATTAGCATTTGCAGTACCGCGATATTTTTCCATCGCAAATATTTTTCTTGGATTTTCATTTAGTGTTGCGATGATAAATGATCGCGATTTCCAAGTAGCGTTGCGACCACAATGAAAAGCCCAAATAGGTTCCTGACTCACCATAGGCACCTATTAAAGCTGCAGAAGGTGATTGCTTCGATGGTAGTCTTGCATGCGACTACCACGACTTCCCCGTTATTACGGTTGAGAATTAAAAATGATGGGTACAGTGAGTTACTATTTTTGTTTAATATATACGACATACTAAATGAGATATAATGATGCACCATACGCGATTGACTTTGCAAGTAATGCAGTAAGTAAGAGATAATCCACTTATGGTTTTCAATCGGGCTTGTCACAAGTGGACGATAATTAATAGTAAAATGGCCCTCTGCCTATTTATTATTCTCCTTTTGCCTCTCACCTTTTTATTAACACTAAAACGAGTTGTTTCATCTTAGTATCCAAGTAAATGTTTCTATTTGTAATTCATATTTATTGTTCAGCAGATTTGCATTTTGGAAGAACTTGCTCCCTTTGTAATCCTGTACTATCTTTTCACAGTTACTAATCTCATAAATAAGTTTGTTACAGAATTATGAAATGAAAGAACATCAGTAATCAGCGGCTCTAAAGGGATGTTGTATGGATCAAATAAATCGAAGGAAGTCGTACGATTCGAAGGAAATAGTAAAAATAGTCGGGCTATCATACCTAAAAGATATCACTAAATTCTTATAAACTTTGATGTGTTTCAGGTTGGAGGATCACGATTTTAGTGAAAGAAGATTCACTATAAAATATATCCCTTTCTTTATGTTCCTTTAGATTTTCAGTCAGGCAAGCAATTCTTCAATTCAAGTAGCTTTTAACATAAATTTTTAGTCAGGCTGGTGTTTTCGTGTGTTTCAGGTGCATGATCAGAACTTCCTCGAAAGAACTTCAAGATTCATTATATATATATATATATCTAAATTAAATCAATTTCCAAATAATATTAGCAATGTGGATTTATTCGAGCTATGTGCATGCTAATTTATATTATAATCTTTATTCTTTAGTTTAAGTCAGGTCTAACAGAATTTTTATATTCAGCTTTCGTTATATTCATTTATCTTAATGCTTCCTTCGTAAATTTTTAAGTAATAATATTTGTAAATAGATGGTGGTTGGTGCGTGGCCGGCGCCGCGCGGGTCTCCGTTCGCAGCAACCTCCTCGTGGTGAGACCTGGGCAATCGATGTTATTCGTCGTATATTTACCAATTCCATCACTTATTCTTTTGTGATATAATTGTTAAATACATGATAAAAGCGTCGAGCGAATGGGCTGCGATTTTAGGAATAGACAAATCGGCTAATTTGTCGGTGGCCTAGGCATTTGGGTCGAAAAAAGGCATTGGCTGATTCGTTTATTCCTATATCTCGTCGGTGCTTTTGACACAGCAGCGACGAGATATCAGAATTCATATATCTCGCGTGTGGGAATTGCTTCCCTTATTCCCCCATAGCATTCGCATATATTCACACAATCGCACGAACCCTGTCCCCAACACTACTTCAGTAAATAATAGTTCTTCAAGCGATCACTGCTCATGAGCAGAGGACGCTCAAATCAGCGTGGAATTTCTGAGTCGGTATGTCAGTCACGCTGGGCCACGATGGTCCACAAGATGTCTTGTCTATTCCTATATCTCGTCCGTGCCCCTGCTTCCTTTCAATATCCCCCGGTTATCACGTTTATCGAATATCTCTTCCGATCACCCCCATGGCGCCATCTACCTGGATGCCGTCAACTCCCAAACGCGCGCAAGAAAACACCCCCGAAGTGAATTTAAATATCTGTAATATTCGTTCTCCTTAAGCACATATGCCTAAAGCGACGGCACATAATCAACAGAGTATTCTAAGTTGAAATGCAAACTCGACTAATCGGTCCCGATTGATGGGAAATTAATTCGCAGTCCGTTGTGCGAGTACCGAGAACTCGCAGCGGCAAGAAATTAGTGCAGTTACTCGCATAAACAAGTTGTTTCTCCAAATTAATTCAGCTTCCCTGCGGAGAGACGGGAGAAATTCAGACGGCAAGCGGTTTTACCGTCGCGATGGTCCCCAAGGTGAAACGCATTCCAACGGAAGTCAAGCAGCGAAACGATCGTGAAGAAAGGCGATCGGGGATCCGCGTGGAAGATTTTTTCGCGAAAACACGCGTTTCTGGATAGTCGAAGCGACAAGAAGGAGACCGACAATGGCATCGTCTCGAAGCGGACGTCTAAACGAGCGTGGCATTCAACGACCCCCGTTCCTTAAATGGCCACGAGGTGGATGATACCATTAAGGGCATGGCGCGAGTTACGTAGCTTCCATTCTGTTAAACACGCTGGAATTGCGAACGAATTTCGAAGCAGCGACTGCTCGATTAATAATTGGGGGACACAATTGATTAATCATCGGGAAAAATATTTTAGGAATCGAATTGAAGTAAAATATTGGATGCGTTTAGTAGATACTTACCTCGTTCTTACTATTATTATTGTTATTATAATTTGGTTTTTCGATAGGCGTAAAATGAGTTCTTGGTCGCTTTACAATAATTTCTCTTCGCGAATGTGTTTCATAGATTCGATCAATCATTAATAATCAGCGAGGATTTATTGCAGTCGGAGACATTCGAAAGAGTTCAGCTGGAAATGACACAGCTGTTAATTTGTAGGTTTCGTAAATGGCATCTTTGGTAACGGTGCCAATTCTTCGCGTTCTGTAATGCACAGTCATTTCCGTCGGCAATTGACGTTCGTCGCACTGTAACATCATTTTCTGAATCGTAGATATAGATGAACGTTTGATCAAAATGTATAAATACGTAAGATGTTTGGAGAGCTGAAGTTAAATTGCAAACGACAAACGAGCGCGAAACCGACACCAAGAATCGTATTAAATAAAATCGAAGTCGATATCCTTAGAAAAATCTGGACGAGAGAAAATTTAGCTCGTGGTGGTCGATCTGCAAAATTAAATCCAGCCCCATTAAAAATTCGTAAATGAACGCGTGAACACTCGAAGACATCGCTCAATTTTCACAAGTTTATTAACCCTCACATTTCCATCCCCCTCTTATTGCCTATTGTCCGTTGTTCCGCTGGTTGACGAGCCGAAATAGCCGGGAGGAGAACTCCGCGTTCCAGGCGAAAATGTTCGGGGTAAAAAAAACCCTCAGAGGTATCCGTATGTAATGTATGCATATGTACAATCGATTCCCTTCGAATCAATTAGACAACATGAAAAAAATCATTCGTCGTCGGAACGGAATGGTCCACGTGGGTGTTCGGTGTGCGCAGGTATTGTCGTTCGCGTGATACAACAAGATTGGCGAATCGGATCGAACGACGTTTTGTTTCTTTTATATAAAAGGGATGCCGGAAGAAAGAAGCACGGTATCGAAGGTTGAGAAAAATTGTGCGTTTATTAGAGATGATGACGCTCGACCAATTTTCGCTGCATTACTCGCTTTCCTTTTTTCCTTTGTCCCCTTTCCATCCCCCACCCCCCAATTGTTACGAACGGTCTAGCAAAGAGGTCTCCTTGTGACGCGCATATGTACACATAGTTCCGTTAAAAATCGTCGTACTCATTGTCATCGAAGCACTGAGGACGGGTTAAAGTAATTGGGGATACAATGATATATAAAAGTCGGACGCTCATCGGCAACAGTCCACGTTCAATGGACGAAGTATCGAGGCGTTCGCGTTTCGCGAGTGCAATTTGAACGAGATTCCACGGGAAACGATAGTGTCGTGGCGATAAAGAATGATCGTCCGTAGGCGGTGGAAAATATCGAGTGAGGGGTTTGTAAACTGTCTCCTTTGCGTCTGCAACGCTCGACCGCGAATGGATGCCTTCTCGCATGGAACTGGGTACGGAATAATGAAAAAATCGTCCGATCTTGTCTCTCTTTCTCACCCTCCCACACTCTTCCCCTCGCGCGCGATTCTCACCCTACTATCGTTTTACAATGCCGAACACTTGTAGCACATGTACGCGATTTTTAAATATATATTTATAATGTATATATATATATTTTTTTTTTTTTTGGTATCTTTTTATATTCATATATATATATATGCACGTATATATATATGTATATTCATATATTTGCATGTATAATTAATTTTATCCACCCTCATTCGTCGTCGTGTTAACTATCTAGAACAGTGCTGAGCAACTTTTGGCTCGCAGTGGATCGACAGTTGAAATCTACTAGTTTACGCGGTCCGCGCTATTAACCCCTTCGCATCGGAGGACGAGATATCTCGTCGCGTTATTTCGTTCAGGATATGCTTTGAACGAGATATCTTGCATCGGAATGTCTTTCATGCGATGATCGCCATGGAGGACGAGATATATCGCGTTGCAATAAAATGGCACGCGAGATATTCCGTGCCCAGCGTCGCATGAACGATTTTGTGTCGCGAGATATTTCGTATATAGCATCATATGAAAGACATTGCGCTGCAAGATATCCCGTCCAAAGCATATCGTGAACGAAATCACGCGGCAAGCTATCTCTTCCTCCGATGCGAACCGGTTAAATACTCAAATATATTAATCAATTAATTTAATTTAAGACGTAAATTAGCCATTTCTTCTCTTCTGTGTTTTTTTTTTAACATATACATATTAACGTTGTTCAATGCGATATATGTTCAGTGAGTAAACGCGTGGCACATGTTCTGGCGGGCCGCAGTTTGCTCATTACTGATCTAGAATATTATCTACAGGGCAGTAGTCAAACGCTGTGACTGACTGTGCGAACTTTGCTTCTTGTTCTTCCGCATTATTTCTCTCTCTCTCTCTCTCACTTTCACTCTCACGCTCTTTCTCTCTCTCTCTCTCTCTCTCTTTTTGTGCAATCAGCTCGCGACGATTACGCGCGTTAATGCCCCCTAAGCGTCGCCGATCGACGTTTTTCTCCTTTTTTTTTAGCGCAGCCACGTGGCCAGGGAGGTTTTTGTGTTTGATAAATCCCTTCTAGAATTGAGGAAAAATTCATAGAAAATTGTTGGAATGCAAAAAATGGTCGTACAAAATAAAAGTCTTTGTGTAAGAAGTATAGACTAGGAGTTTTTAATTTGTTTCTTTCTTTTTTTCCTTTTTTTTCGTTTCTTTCTCGTTTTCTTCTCTTCGTTTACGTTTGCGAGGTTTGGGGTGGGGATGAAACAGCGTGAATACACAGGAACGTGTCCTTTAGTTTACATGTGTCCATTGGTTTTATTTGCTCGTGGTCGCTGGATAGGTAAAATTGTGCATTTCACGAGGGAAATGAAAACCTGGTCACGTGTCTGATCGGGTGCGTGAACTCGAGGGCACGCTTTAAATTCGGTCTCGTTCCCGCTCCTAGTTCCACTCGATCCACGATTCATCGTATTCTCTCGTGGTATCGGTCGCGACGAGATCAGCTTGTCGATCCTCGACTGTGTAACGTGGCAAGGTGAACACCCTTTGACTTGGCGATGTACCGTTGTTAACGAAATTCTTCGCGCGTCTAAGAAAACGATTAACGGACCATACACATCGGGTGAAACAGAAACGAGAACAAAATCTCGTGTACACGTTTCGCTCATTCTCGTTACATTATTTCAATAAAAAAGAAAACGAATAACTTCCGTCAGTGCCCTCCCGAATGATAGAGGACCGCCGAATTGTAACGCTAGTAACAACTGTTCCGCGATTCCGCGATACAGAAAACTTATATTTACTTTTATTTCAAGTGCCACGCGACACGATATCTTGTCCCCGCCGCGGTATCGGCAATACGGCGAAACGTTTCCTGAACGACGATTCGAACTTGCGTTCAGTGCTGGATAATTAACCCGCTTAGGCCTTTTCCTCTCATCGACGTCGTCGTCTCGCGAGCGGTTCTGACTAGATCGTACATCACCTTCCCGTATTTCTTCTCATTTTTCTTCTTAATACGTTCCGAATTTTCTCCTTCCTCTTCTGCTTCTTCCTTCCTTTCCTCTGCTTGGTCGTCGAAGTGGTTGAGGCGCGTTCAATCCTTGGTGTGTCTCACTGGCAGTATCTTGGTCTAAAATTGGGGATGACGGTTTGCTACGTCCTTCGCTTGCCGTCCATCTTACAATTAACGTACGCTTCTCACGAAATGGAAGAAAAATTGCGCCCGGTTTCGAATTAGCCGAGGAACTCCTTCTCTCTTGTCCACTTTCTATCTTTTATTTATTTCTGTGTTCCTTTTATCCGACCAGAGGGGGCAAACGAATTTGTCGACTCGGTTAAGTGTATCATTTGATTCTTCGGTATGACGTGGTATCTGTGCGTTCATTGATTATTTTTCCGTCGAAACGTAGGATGAAAAGGTAGAGTGGAGGTGATCGAGTGTGTTTGAATTGTCATTATTAATTGGATTGTCGTGGCACGTGCCGTTTCGCTCAATCTCGAATCGCTAATGCAGTCGTCGTGTATTTAAAGAAACATCGATAGAATGATGAAGAATATTCGAAAAATAGAGTCCAGGCTGAGTTGCATTAACGATTCATCGATTCAACGGGCTTCCTCAGTTCTCGCAGCTCCGTTTCGGTAGTAATAATAAATAACAGCTCGGTAGTTAAATTCAATACGCGTAACACTCCTCGTACGAGCCAGATTCTTTCTACAATTATTTAAAGGGACTCTGTTTCATCGAAGGGGTCGAAGGACGATTCTTCTTCGAACGAGATTCCATTTGACTAAATCTTGGCTAAATAAATCGTTGAAATTTATTCATGGTCCCGTTGCAAAATCGCCACTATGGCAAGACGAACAAAGACACCATGATGTTACAATTGAGGACAATTTTCCCTCGAAAAGTATTATTAGCTATTTTCCAACAGAAACGATTATTTATCGTCGTCGATAGACATCGAGGGAGGAATATTTTCGCTCGCAGGAATCTTGTCGCGGAATATTCGTCGCCTATCACATTTCCACGATATTTATTTCTACGCTGTTCTGAGCATTTAATAATTCATTCGACAAACGATAGCCGTTCTCAGCGTTGGATATTGCTTTTGCGACTCTGCCATTTCACTTTCACGCCATTGAACGCCGCTAACGATATTCCGCGTCTTTCTTGGACCGCATAGCGCCCTCGTCGCCGAGGTGAACCGAGTTACAATAAATTTTAATCGCAAACAAAAAATAGGAACAATCATCGAAGCAAAGAACAATTACTTAATTAAATATCTTACATTCAAAAAATCCTCGTGCTCTAAATTTCAAGCTTACTATTATATCACCCTTCTCGCTGCGCACGATGAAAGTGGTGGGGCCGAATACGGCGAGGAATAGAGAAAGGAAGAAGCGTTGGGACGATGAGAAACGGGGTAAAAAAAAATAGAAAAAAAAAGGGAAGAGTAAAAGGTTGAGAGGGGAGAGGGGAGAGTTAGAGAAGACGCGTCGGTTCGTTATCGAGCGGGGGTGTATACTTGTGGTGGGGGGAAAGAGAGAGATCAGTCGCGAAAGACGATGGAACTTAGGAACTTCCTTGAAGGACGAACGTCATCCACGGTCGATCCGCGTGTGTCTGCGTATCGATATCTCGATCTACTCGTGGGAATGTCACGCGTGAACGTAGCGCGTACGAAAGTATCCTGATAAGAAGAGTCAATGATGCTACGCAAACGTAATGATACCCGATCGTTCTATCATTTCTTTTCTTTCCCCCTCTTCCTCCTCCTCTTCATTATTCTTCCTCTATCCTGTCTTCTCGCATCCAATTTTCCTGTTTCCCCATATTTCGTTTACTTTAATTACCTTTAATTTAATCTTATTTTGTTCAGTCCATCGTCAAGGTTCGTGCACGTTGGCCCCGATGTGGCGTCGCGTGGAAGAGCGAGTCGCGAGTTTCGTTTCGAGAAACTTCCACTCCCCTTGGAGATAATCGAGGCTCCTTTTCTGCTCCTTCTTTTCCTTTTACTATTCTTCTTCTTCTTCTTCTTCTTCTTCTTCTTCTTCTTCTTCTTCTTCTTCTTCTTCCTCTTCTTCTTCTACGAGGACAGAGAGATTCGAGCTGTCTTCTCGAAACTCAGAGCCGACTCCTCCGTGTTGTTGGCGCCGATGTCCCCCGAATTTCGTCGTCATCGGCCAGCGTTGACAGCGTCTTCGCGGTCCTCGATATCGCCTCGAGGTGCCCGCTGAGGAGACGGAGGCTGTTGGTCCGTTGCCACCCCATCGTTCTTCGTGGACGAGCGATTACGTGGTGCCTTTCTTTCCCTTCAACTTTACACTGCCGTGTTCCTGATTGTTCGATCCTGCCGTCAGGCTGCCCAGTCTCGCCACCCGTCGATAGATCTCGCTGTTGACGAATCTGGGATACGAGTCCCGGTGCATTAGCGTGTAGATCTGCAGTTGGGCTTCGTCGAAGGTGTGTGGCGTCGGTTGCACCATGTTTCGATTCACTATTTCGCGCACTTGCGAGTCCAGGCTCACCTGAAAATTGATTGGTGGTTCGTTAAAGCAATCGTTTATTGGCGTCGTTTCTGTGATTTCAATGAATTTTCTGCACCGACGGATCGCGATATATTAGTTGCTTTTAGAGCAGATGCATATATTTTGTTGGAAGACTCAAGAATGTACAGTTCTCGATGTACGATTAATAGTTTTCTCGTGTTGGACCGCACGGATGTTTGTGCGACGATAGTGAAAGCGATAACGATACGGACGACACGTAGGATTTTCCACAGATTTCCGCAGATTAAAGATTACACTGCTGGTTGGCCACTGTGTTTAAGAATGGCAGATGGCTGCACGGTTCTTTCACCAAAAACAAACACGTTACTGTCACGGAAAGGAAGTTTAGCTAGGGCTATTTAACGAATCGGATCTCGTCTAAAATTACTTTTACTTTCACTGCGTCCACGCTATCCAAATTGCACAACCCTACGTTACGAAACGATTCCTCTCTACATTCGCGATGTTTTCGAAAGCCCAAACTAAAGAGCTAAATTTTGACTTGACGCACTGCCGTATAAATAAAGAACACCGAACCAATAGCAGCATGGTAAACAATTAACGACCAGCCCTCTCCAAAAGTTAATGAAACATTTTCATTGCAAGCGTCGCGAAACACTGTGCACGCGAATATTAATTACAAACTGCCGTCCCTCGCATTCGCTTATACACTTATACACTTAACCCCTATCGAAAGGAAAGACAAGAAAAGACGAAAAGTATACGTACACGACCTTCCATTCTCCCAGCCACTTATAAACCAAGCCCACCCCTCGAGCAACCTACAATAGACTACTACCATCACCTAAACAAACTCAGCTTACCTCTTTCTCCGAGACAATAGATATGTAACGCTCGTAGATGTAGCGTGCCTGCTCTTCAATCTTCTCGGGGTTGGTCTCGCGCTTCAGCTGTTCGCAGGCCAGCCAGAACGCTATATTCTCCTCGCTGTATTCGCTCACGAGGAACTCCCTGAAGAAGTTGCGACCCGCGGTGCTCCTCATCAGCTTGTCGAAAGAAGAGCCCCATGACCTGACCTCCTCCAAACTGCACTCCACGTTCCCGTCCAGGCCATCGAGCCCGTTACCCGTGCCAGTTCCACTCAGGTCGCCGCCGACGCCGCTTCCGTGATCACCGCCGACACCTGCGTTACCCTTTTTCTTCCCCTGATCGCCAGCACCGCCTGCTCCCGCCGTGTTGCCGCCGACCGCCGCCAAACTGTCGATTTTACGTTACGATTCCCTTTATTATGCGCGTCGGTAGCTGTGCCGGGGGTAGTTTCAGTTGGGTTTCGGAGAAATGAGGGGGGTGGATGGATTTCTAAGGGGTGTAGAAAAATTGATTTCCCGTTACGGCGGTCTCAGCTATTTTCTTTTTACTTCTTGCTCGTATATGTACGGGCGGTGTTACTTTCCGACCGCATCGTTTTATTATCTATTTGGGGGTACTTTATCACGGCCGCGTTAATAAATTCCTTATACCGGACGGGGCAAAAATATATTACGCGAAGCAAACGAATCCCCGTAATCTCGAGTATCCGTACCCGGTAGCCGAGCACAAAGACGAAGGAGAGGAAAAAGAAGAAAAGAGTAGCAGGAGAAGAAAGAAGAGAAAAAAAACAGGAGAGAAAAGAGTCTACCGCGATCGTTCGACGCGTTTCGCTAAGGGAGGTACGATAAACTGAAACGTCGAGCGAAACGAATATAAAGACGATGACCCGTTTTTCTTTCTTTCTCCATGTCGCGGAACGAGCTCCATTATTCCGGAAGCTGGCTCGTTTCGTTCCGGTCGCCGATGATAATGCGCTGGAGGAACCCGCTCCTGGATAAACAAGCAGATAGCGAGCCGGAACGCCGACCAACACGGGAAATCGTTTCCCCGGCAGATTTCCGCCAAGGGTGGACACGTGTTACGCATCCGGAGGGTCGCCTGCCACGAAGAAAAAGAAAAACCTCCACGGTTGCGCGCGTAATCTATCGACCCAGGGGTGGTTATCGCGCGCCCGAAACGACCTCTCCGAGGAGAAATTCGACCAATGCTTCGGCTGAATCCGTGCGGACGTTTGCTTATCGTACGAATGTCTTTTGCAGAAGGGTAGGGACGTTTCGTTCGATATTTCGGGCGAGTTTCGGTTTGCCTGTGCGCGAGGAAATATTGTTTCGAGTTGTTTGCTCCGCGTGCAGGAGGGGGGAACGCGGTTCGAGGGGTGGTTTTCGTTCGTTGCTGTCAGAATACGAGAAGCTAGACTGACGCTACGGTAAATGTTTTTTTCTAATTGCTCATTCTCCGTAGCTATTTTTCCTCGACATTTCTTTCTAATTTAACGTTAACAAACTCGGGTCGACCGCGTTTAATCGTATTTTAATCGAAGCGAATTCGGAGAGAAACAATTTTTTTAGAACATCGTACTCGATAACCAAAATCAGCCGAAGGTCAAGAATATCTGTACAGCCTCGGTTTATATGAATAATTCGCCAATATCGGATAGGATTTCGCGGCTCTGGGGGATGGAATGGTTTTAACGAAGGTAGAGATAGTCCGTTTACCATTTATTCCTGCGTGCCGCATGAAACAGAGAAAGAGCGTACATGGATACGGTTGTACCACGGTAAATAGGTCGTAGCTCGGTTTTAAAGACAATGGACTGACATCGTTTCGCTGACGATTATATTACGAAACGGGGCGATAATGGCTTGTCACGCGGCAGGATATACGAGTTATCGTGTGACGGTTTCGAGGATCGATTGTCGAGCGCCACCGTCCCTCCTTTTCGGGGCGGACGGAGGGGGATGAAAACGTTCGATCCACTCGCGTTTCAGAGCGAGCTCGTTCCAATTGGACTTTCGCAGCAATTCTTTTGCTATTCGTTTGTGCGTGAGTCGGGGCTGGATTGTCATTGTCTTTGGCGAGCTACTGGCATTCGGGACGTATCGCGACGATAAGTAAAGTGGAAGGGTTGCTAATTGTGATACGTTCCGAGGGCGCGTTGCCGTTTCGACGAAATTTCTGTAGCTCCCGCTTCGGGCCGATGCTATTCGTGTCACGTGTCGCGTTGGAAATTTTAGGGCGTGTCGATCGAGCGTCGAGATTCTTCTGCCACGAAAGTAATATCGCTCGGTGGCCGTGTATACGTAGGCAATCTGACCAGCCGATTTCTCTACGCACGGAACAAACGCGAGGGCTCTTCACGAGATATACTTGACGTCGAAATAATAATTTAGCACCCCCTGTCGGAAAAACGCAAACCTCCCCAAAACGTAACGCGGAGCACCGAGAATTTGGCGAAACCAGCGAACGCGGTTGAAATATAGACAGGAACGTTAATACCACGAGCAACTACAACAACAGCACCAGCACAGGCAACAGTTGTCCTTCTTCGCCCGTCCCATGATCCCGGATGGCTGTCGCTGCTGTTGCTGCTGCGTCTGCTGCGACGAGGGTGGCTGTTGTTGTTGCTGCTGCTGCTGTTGCTGTTGCAGCTGTTGTTGCTGCTGTTGCTGCTGCTGGGACGACTGCTGCGGGTTGCCCGACGATCCGCTCGCCTGGCCTTGGCTCTGCGCCCTTAGCCTGCAACCACCGGTGACACCCTCGCCACCCCCTGTCCCGTGACTAACGCCGATCCCCATTGCAGTTGCACCGATTCCGCTCGACATCTGCAAACGAGATCGAGTCTGGTCAGCCGGTCTCTCGAGCGTTGGAAACCAACGTCCGTTCGCTAAAAATAAACGCACAACCGAGCCATTGGAGGAAACCGCACGACACTTCACACCGGCGACCTTAACCTTCTTCCGTGGACGGATTCGCGGTGCCCGCGGGAGAAACGGCTTCAAGTTGCCGCAGAGACAACGTTATTAACATGGCGGTCCCCTTTATCGAAGAGGAGACGCAGTGGAATTGTTATTGGGGAAAACGAATTCCGGTGAAAGCTTCTGATTAATCTGAGGGTGGCTGGCTCGAGAGTGAGGGTGAATTGTACATCGCACTGTGGCGTATCGATGAGTTTTACCACGCTCTCGAGCTTCTTGTACGTAACGCGTCCTGCTTTGGACGAGGGAAGATTTCGGAGGAACCGAGATCTTTTGAAGCGGAGAACGCAAGGGAGGGAATATCGATGAGCGCGAATGTAGAGCGTTCTGGAAAATTAAGAATTCTCGGAGCTATTCTTCCATTAAATACCTCTCATTTCGATTGGGTGGATACGATCGAAGAATTGAATACGTGCGCGGCATTGTATTTCTTAATTCTGATATTCCCGTGAAAAAACAAAGGAACTCTGATCCGTGTTTATTTGTTAATGGAACGGATCGTCGCTTATTCGGAAATGCCGAAATTATTGAAACGATCAAATTGATGTTTATCGAGTACAAAGCTTTCCCTTTATTCTCTCTGATATTCTAGTCTATTGAAGCGGTGAATCGAAGTAAATAAAACTAAAGGGAGGTCAATATCCACCGACCGGATTTTTTATTGAAAAAAAAGTTAGGCCACGGATCAGTTTATCGTGGTAAACTAAATTTCCTTTTTTTCTTCTACTCTTGCTCGCTCTCCGAGTTTATTTAAACATTTGAAAAACTTCACAGTCCACTCGCATCCGGAATGACCAAGTCGTTGAGCTCTAATTAAAACAAGCTGACCGTGCGATAATTGATACATAAACCTTGAAAAGCTGGCCAATTTATTTGGATACGATTATCGCGCGCTCAGCTACATCAGTAGTTTACACAAAATCGACAATGCTCGAGCTCAACAGTTCCCGAAGAGATCGTCCGCTGCATCGCGCAACGCTTGAAACCCCTACAATTCGCGGCATCCTGAACGAACTCGAACTCCACGCAAATTTTTTGCTACTACGCCCCATTCACAGGGGCGAACGGAGCCCTCGAAATTTCTCCGCGAGGAGAACGAATCAACAACGCCCGGAAAATCTGCTTGGTGTAGCCACATTTTCTGAATCAATCGAACAACCCCTCCTATATTCTGTTCTCGAACCTCGTGGATCGACTCTCGGTTCTCGCGATCTCGCGCATGCACGGTCTTTCAGTCCGCTTTATTTTTACGCGGCGGTGTATATCGATGATCCGTTTCGCGAGCAGCTTCACCGCGATAACGAACGTGCTCTAGAGTCGCTAATACGGGCTGTGGGCAGCGATTGATAAATAACAGAGCTTTCTGTGTCCTGTGTGTATGTGCGGACCAAAATGGAAGATCGCGGGGTTTGGCGGCGAAAACAGTGCCAGTTCATTGCCACGGTTGTAAATCGTGGCTGCGAACTCGATTTTCATTGGTCAACAGGGGGGTTGGGACGGATCGAGAGCTACGTGGGAGGGACGAAGATCGAAAGAATTATTGGAAAGCCTGTTCGAAAGAGATTGACAGAGAAATGTTTAGATCGGCGAGGAAAAGAATTCGGATTGATCGAAGATTGAATTTTCTGTTAGCTTTAGAGGTATGCATTTCTTTTGGTGCGCGGCCAGTTTTGAAAGAGACGTTTGTTTTCTTATGCAAATTTTAGGCGAATACTTCACTCGGAGTAAGAATAATATAAGGAAGAAATAAATGTGCTTGTTCTTCGAAAGATAATTGGCTTGTGGAGATGGACTGTCTATTTCATTTATTTTACAGAGCTCAGTAGATAGTGTACGGGACTTGCACTGAAATAATGTTTTCTGACTAAGAATATCAGGTTGATAAAAATATATGGAATCACTTCGAACAGTGTTCAGGAATATCTGAACGGCGCGGAAAGCATAAATGTATAGATACAGAATCATCAGGGACTGTTTGGAACGTTGCCCAAAAGTGCATTCGCACAGTGTTTACATACTCGTAAAGATACGAAAACAATCTGATTCGAGAAATATCCTCCGTAAAAAAGAAAAAGGGGGGAGAAAGTATTGTATTCCTAACGCTGCATTCTTCATAGTATTTTCAGGGACCGCACTCCCTCGGACGTTACTTACTTTGAGAAAGAATATCTGAAAATATAGTACCGCTCGTGCACCCCGGTGCAACAAGCTCAGACACTTGTTGATGCACGTATCATCATCGAGTGGCTGTTACTCGAAACGTCGAAAACGTTCATTATCGACGCCAATGTGCCAGAGAATCGACCCTGTCGGCGCGTTGCTCAATTGGGGAGCACGTGTACCGCATGAGGAATGCGGTATCCTAAATTCGTTCAGTCGTACTTTGCATACTTTGCGCCAGTCAAACAAATCTCGGAACATTTCTTCGCGCGACTACCAATACACCAAATTCATTCCTTTCAACACCATCACAAGTATACTCATATATGCGACGCCCTGCAATTGTCTCTGCCTTTTGATTGAACTAATCGGCGAAATACCTTGGCCGTTCTTGTTACTCAATGTAACATACTACGAGGACCGCGAATGTATTAAAAAAATCGATCATCGATTTCCGGAATCATGCAAACGGTGGCAATTTCCAGGAAGCTCCCCGTAAGATCGCGGAACGTTTCCTGGTTTCGGCGCGCGTGTCAGCAACAACGATTCACCCAGTCCGAATATAAATCCCGGTTGGATCAACAGGCTCGACACAACCTAGCTAACCCGAATCCTCGCCTCTGTTCGACATCTTCCAGCTGTTCACCTATCCCACTCGCAGAGCAATACCGAGCAAGCAAAAACCAATCTTCCTTATAGTTGTCGAATTTACCGCGTCTAAAACCTTGGATTTTGTCGAAGAAATTCGATCTTATTAGTAAGCCACTGCAGCCAAATCAACTTTTCTTTCTCTCTCTGCGCTCTTTTTCTCCCCACCCCCTGGCACTCTCACGCTCTCTCTCGCTCTCTCTCTCTCTCTCTATCTTTCCCATTTCAGCCATCGACAGGGCATCTCTCGAATCGATATCGTATCGCCTCACCTCTATCATGTTCCATGCGCCCGAAAGCGAGTCCAGCTCGCTTCCCGCGATCTCAGGACGTTCACTGTACTCCGACGTTTTCCTCTTCGGCTCTTCTCTTCCGCAACGACTTCCTCGCCTGCTAGCAACCCTTATCCCGGTCCTCCCACGGGACTAAGGCCTCTCCGGGCCTCGCCCGAACCCTGCATGCTCCCAGCACGCGCGCCGCACAGCTCCCGCTACGTTACAACCGACGTAACTTTTTCACTACCACTCACACGGACGGACACATACGCGCGCGCGCACACACACGCACAGTGTTACTCGGCTACGCGAGCCGCCCCTTCGTGCCCCGCGTAGTCTCGTAGCCAGCTATGCCGCTCTCGATGCGACAACGATCTCTCGAATCGGCTCGCCTCTCTCCAGCCAGTCGATCATCATTCAGCATTATAACGGAGCACCGCTATCAGCCATTTCCCGCCCGCGGTTTCGATCCAGGGCACGCTAAACCGTCGGCGAACGATCCTCGCCGGTTCTCCACCTGTTCCCCACCGATTCCCCACCGATCAAGAACGGTGCACGTTCAACCGTCGACGACACCCAACCCCGTCCAGCGAACGGGACCGACGACGGGAGAGAGTGGTAGCGCGCAGATCGGTTCGACACACGTCGCGAGAGGGAAGGCGGATGCGCGACGGTCGATCACACGCCAAGAGAAAGATAGACTCTCAATGGCGTCCCCTATGGGTGGGCTCCAGCGGTCGATCTTCTCGACGGGCTATGCATCTCCCTTGGTCCTGTTCTATTTAATAAGTCTCCGCTGTTCATCGGAATGCAATGGAATTTCTGGCGAACCACTTACACCTCGTAGAAACGGACCGAGCTATTCCGGACGCGCCGTCCGAGGAACGACGATCGGTGGATTCGAAACAAATCGATGGACACGGGTGATCACGGTCCGACGAGTCCTATCTCGGTGTTTCCCTCGGCATGACCCCTCTTCTTCTACCTGTTCCACCTTCCTTTTCAACTGCACGCCGATGATTAACCCGGTCACTGGTCTATCCACCCGGTCGAGCTGTTGCTCGCTGTCTCGATCGACGAGGTTCGTTTGCAGCTCGCGGATCGTTCGGGCTGTTGCTCGCGTGGGCGGCCGAACACGGCGCTGTTCTCGCTACGTCGTCCGCTACGTTGACGGAGTATAAATAGGATTCGTGGCTGTTTGAAGGTGCTGCGTGTTAGGGCGCTGGCGCGGCCAGCAGCTCGAGCGCCGCCACCGCCGTCTCTAGGTGTTCGTGTCGTCGCGTCGTCGCGTCGCCTTCGGATCTCGTCGACCGGTCGTCGCTGGTCGCCGTTGACGAATACGCGGTTCCTGGACCGCGAGGGGGACAGAATATTTGCCTAGCCTTCGAGGGACCGAGGGATGGTAGGAAGAGAAACGGAAGCGCGAAGAAAACGTGGGTGAAAGCGACGTGAATCGAGCGGAAGGGGCGAAGGGAGAAGCATCGCCGGAAGAAATAGATGCCTCTTTCGCTGTACGTGACGAATTTTCTTCTTTTCCTTTTTTTTTTCTTGCTCTCTTATCGGGACCGTTCTGGTTGCCTGACGATCAGGAACGGTCGAGCGATAGAGCCCAGGGGAGACTGACGGAGGGGCAACGAGGATAACAGACGGAGAGGGCGGGAGGGGGGTGGTAGGCAGAGAACAGAGCGCGAACGAGTCGGTGCGCTGGTTATTGATTGGCAGAAGCCGAGACCAGAGGGAGAGACGAGCCCACGGCCTGTCACGCTGGACACTGACGTTAAACCGAGAGATCCACACCGGTGTTTTTTCGCTCCGCACTGCTTTTCTCCTTTTTCTTTTTCGCTATCTCATTCGCGGGGGAGCTCGACGAAAGCGCGATAAACGCGACGGGTAGACCGCACGAACGATCGGGACGAACGACGGCCGGTGGGTTCGACGAACGATGTCGCCGAACTTTTCGAACGCGTTCTCATCGATAGGCGACGTTCACTTGGGGAAGCTCGGCCGGTTCTCTGGCAGCGGTCGCGGTATTCCTTAGCTTTCCCTCTCACTGGATCGGCCAGAATTGTTTAGACGGATTCTTCGTGTACAGCGAGGAGTACGAAAGAAAAGAATCAAATAATAATATAAACAATTATAATGGGGCCAAGGAATTTTTCCTAGCAGAGGGGTGTAGGCCAAGGGTGAAACTAACCCCGTCGCGATTCGACCCGAAGCACGGGACACTTTTTGTGCTGACACTTTCCCAGCCACTATCACTGAGCACACTTCCTTTCGGCCACTCTATTCTCTCTTCTTTTTCTTCTCCCCCCCCTCTCTCTCTCTCTCTCTCTCTCTCTCTATCTCCGTCTTCCCTTTTATCCCTCTCCCTTCTCTCTCTCTCTCTCTCTCTCTCTCTCTCTCGCTCTCTGTCCCTCTCGCTCTCTCTCGGTGGACCGTGTTTCACCCTGTTCCACAGGCGGTGGAAAACGTTCGAGGCGTATCTTGGAGTGTCCGACGAAGCGATTGCCCTCTACCTCCACCACCACCACCACCACCACCCCTTATCGTTCTTCCCACACTGTTCGCCCCAGCGAGCACACACGCCCTCGTTTCTCACCCCCACGGTCGGATCTCCGATGCGAAAGGTTCACGAGAGAAGGTCTCAGCCTCTCTCTCTTTCGCTCCGATTGAACGGTTCCTCGCGGCCAATATGGCGGAATACGCGTCCACGCGATGCGTTGGCCACCACTGTTGTTGCCTCCGTCGACGACGGTCCCAACGACGCTGACGCGAGGCGCCGCGACGCGACGCGACGCGGGGCGAACCTAGCCCCGCGCCACACCGTAAAACGCCGACGCCGACGCCGACGCAGCCCCGCCGTCAGGTTCATGCTCGTGATCCTGCGTGCGAACGACCCGTCGATGGAACGACGCATTCGTTGTCCTCGACGTTTCTCTCCCGTAGGACAGTTTTGTTGCGGCGATGAGTTGTTGCGATGGTATCTCGACGATTCGTTTTCAGGATTTCCTGGAGTCACGTTTGTGGCTTAGGAGAATCGTTTTATACGTAATTAGTAGCATCGCGATTCCCTTTTAACTAATAAGATTTACCGACGAATGGAGCGAACAATTCTCGAGTAGTTTACTGTGAACTTCTCCGGATGTATTCGTAGATGGTTTTGGTCCACAAATTGATAAGGGGGTGTGGATTCAAACGGTTTCTTTTTTCTTCTTTTTTGCTATTTCGATGAGGGTTTGTCGCTGATAGGATGTTTGCTGAGCACAAGGGCGGGGGTTGTTGCGGGATGACTGTAACAGGTGCCGTTTCTCGCGTGGTCGCGCGCAACAATACGCGTGTGATCTGCGTGAGAATAATAAGCGATGACGCGTACCACGTGCCACAATGGATGACGTCGAGTTTCGACGTCGCCCAAGTGTACCTTATCGCCTCGGTGCGCGCATTTTTTTTTCTTTTCGAAAACCGGGCAAAATCGATCAATGAAACAATTTTTGGAACAAATGTGCGCTCGGAAAATTGTGTCCCGCATAATTTTTAATTATTACAACAGTCTCCATTGCACTCGTTTAAAATTCAGCTACTTGTTTTCAATTCGGTCGCTAGAGTATTGTTAGAATATCGAGGACTCGTGTTTTTAATTCCACAAATATTTCACGCGTTCACTTTGGAAGGAAGCGAATTACAGGTTTTCAGGAAAATTATACCTGTTCCATAATTTTCTCGCGCGTCACGCTACATCGTGTGCTTGCTCTTTTTTTATTTATAAAAAAGCCTGCACGCGTAGTATGCCCACGCGAAAAGTATTTCATTTAAACAGCAGGTGGAAAGTTGAGGTAACGGACCCTCATTTAAGTTTAATGTCCTTTTTTTCACGAGGGTGAAGTAACAAACTAGTAGGGGTTGAAGGGGTGCTATCGGTGGGAGTAAACTTAGAAAAATAAGTCCGAAGATAATTTTATTAGTAAATGTACTTTTAATCGACAGCAATAATTTTCAACGATATTAATCGCATCGATAAGGGGTTGCTCCCTTCGGGTTCGCGATCTAGACCTCGTCTTTTACGAGAATCAACCCCTAACTTCCATGGTAAAGTTGCACAGATTCCATCGAATCGTAGCTATCGACATCTAGAAGTACAGGAATCAAGTTTACAAGGAAGCAAGTGTCGACGAGACATCTTCGCCGAGCAGCAATTCCCTCTTCGTTGATAATACAGTTACCTGCAACTGATTTCACCAAACGGAAACACGTTCCTGGCACCACCCGCCCTCGCTCTGCCTGAAATTGTACGATAAACTGGGGAGCCAGATAATAATGCAAGGTTCCCTTAAACAGTTTGACCCTTTTGTCTGTTAAAATTAAACCCTTCTAAATGGTCGCTCTTGTTGAGTTCTCTGTTTCAAGCTGATTCAAGTTTCTTTGAATACGTAGAGTAGGTCAGTGGTTCTTTTGTACCACGGGTTTAATTAAAATTCGTTGCGGAATTTGCTAAAAAATGTAGAAGCATTAATTTGCAAGCACAAAATGCAATTCGAGGGGATGGAAACTTGGAAAGAGGGAAATGGGCAGGGGAGAATTCTCGCAGCTTCTATAAATTAATGATCCATTCAGGCAGATATTGAATTTTCCTATAAATAGAAAGCCCCTAAAAACTCTATCGCACGGCTTCACGCTCCAGCGTTGAATACTTTAATCTTCGACAATTTTTTTTCCCCTCTAATTCGCTTACTACCGCGCTCAATTTTCTGTTACCTCAAAGCGTTGCCACGGTTTTAGCGCATACAAATTCGTTTATATCCGATTATTCTCGAACCCTGTCCATTAGAATACTTGTCAACCAAGTTTCCATAAATCTTCTCGCCGCCAATCTCATTACCATCTCCTCCTACGAACGCGGCGATGCATCGGTGCATCTCCAGCGTCGAAAGACAGTCTTCGAAAACCGTTGGAGCTCCCGCAACCCCGACGGAAAGAACTAAGCGCACCTTCGCCCCTGCCAGGAGGAGTTCACTTATCCGCCCATCGACTTCCGTCACCCCCTAAAACTTCTTCGAGCCGAAACGATTCCGTGCCGTGGATGGTTCGAAAATGCGGGCCCGTACACAGACCCAACGTTCCAGACCCTTCCGAGGTATACACGCGGTTCCCTCGGCAAGGACCTCGTAGGGCCTTCGTATATAAATTCACCTCCCTCCACAACGAATCCGCCCCTCAGTCGACAGGCTGCTGCGTTCTGAACACGTGCAGGGAGGTTCGTCTGTTCCGTCCGTCCAAGTATTTATACATATCGTATATACGTGTGCGAAGGAGGAAGACCCAACCAAGGAACCAAGCGGAGTGGGTCTACGGACACGCACACGCGCACGGACATATGGATACCTCACGGTGAGAAAAGCGCGCAACCAACGCGTATTATGTATGGACGCGTACATATATACACGCAACGATCCGTCGTAACGTCGCCTACATCATCCTCGTCGTCCTAGACGTTTCTCTGCCTCTGCTGGATGTGTGCAGAGAGAGACGGAGGCAGAGGGCTAGAGAGAGAGGGAGAAAGAGGGTGGGAGGAAGGGAGGGGAGGGAACAGGCTCGACTGCTCCCCCTAATACTGCAGGATTGAATGGGCGAGGAGGGTGGTATTGGGTTCCCTCACCCCACTCCCACCACCCACACGACGCCAGCTCCCAACCCACCCGCACCACCCACTTCTGTCCGCCTGCCACCCCGCCTGCCCACCCACTCGCCACCCGACTGCCGTCGAGGAAACAACCTGCAACCGAACCAGCACAACGTTTCCTCGAACAACGAATTTCCATCATCAGCCACGGCTTACTTGGTCACACCGCAACGATACCCGTGAGTACAACCAATAAGACGACACCGATCTTCACCTTCTTCTTAATTCGCAACACCGATTTCATTCGCGCGCGCTTTAATTTTTTCCCTTTGCACGACCCCCCCTAGTCGGCGTCTTTCTCTCCTCCTTCTGTTCTATCCTTCTTTCCTCCGCTGGTTCTCCTCTCTTCGCCCGATAGCAATACACCCGGACACACTGGCGGATCGTTTCCCGCTTTTCCTCGCCGCTTCAGCCAGCTTTCCTTACCACAAATCGCATTCCTCGCGATCGTCTATACTCGGCGTGTCGCGTACCGTAGCCGCGCCACGGAGAGAATCGAGCGGACAGACGACGAGCGGACGGACGGACGGACGGACGGACGATCCAAAAGTGAGCAGCAAGAGCGAGAGTTAAATACGCGGAGTGTGCGAAAGGAACGAGCGTGTCGTGTGCGTGGCCGCCGAGAGGAGAGGCGTCAGCGCGTAGGCAGTGCCGAGGACTTTGTCCCGTGTGCGTGATGTGCAATAAAAACCGGAGGACGTCGCTACATACGGAGGCGGCTCGAGTGAATCGCGTCAGTCCGTCGTGCCGGCGCGCGGTGTACGCGTTGCGAGTGAAGCGAGAACGCGGCGAGATGTGCACGACATGTGCTCGTCCGACCGGCCAGAGCACGGCAGTCGATTCTCCTTTCCGTCGCGTCCGCGTGTTCACGCGTCCATCGAGGCGCGATCTATCGATCCGGAGCGGAATAGACGCCCGTGGCACGGCGAGAGGAGCGATGTCGAATTGCTCCGCGATTCTTCCAGCGGCGATTCGCCTACGCGTAGGATACGTGCCCGCTCGTCTCCGCCGTGTCTTCCAGAGGACTATACGGAGCGGCTATATATTTATAAATCGTTGTGTGCGCCCGTATGCACGCGCGTCTACGCCGACGAGGAGTGCGCGCGCGCGCGCGCGCGCGGCCCAGCACCGCAGAGACCCGCTCGCCGTCCTTGGTTAGTTGGTAATAATTTCCGGATGAATTTGAATGGCACAGTGCGCGCGCCTTCGTTCCCCTGCCATGCACGCTCCCACTATCATCATCCCCACTATCACCGGGAACTTCTGTCCCCGTTGGAACCGCAGGCTTCCCCGCGTTCCTTCTTCCTCTATCTCTCTTCGCTTCATTTTTTTCTCTCTTCCCTTTTTTTTTTTCTTCGCCACTCTTCTCGTTCCCTCGAACGGTTCGCTTCGTAGCGTACACGGCCATCCCTTCTTCTCTGCCGTGGTCTACCCACCCGCATCGCCCCACCATGCTTAGGTTTTCTTCGGAGACAGCGGTGCTCAACCGGCGCAGAAGCCGAAGGTAGACGTGCACCCTCGCCATCTGTCGCCTCCGGGACGTGTCCTCGATCGGTCGGAGGGGAATATTGATTTATTCGTCGCCGGTCTAACCCCTTCTACCACGCGTAGAAACGTTCTCGCCTCCACCCCCCCTGTGTACACACTGACACGGTGCTCCTCGTGTACGTGTCGTACGTGCACGTATTTGCGTCGCCTAGGGGTTGCCGGAGATTCTCCGTCTTTCTCTCTCCAACTGACACCCGCCCCGCCCCATCCATCCCCTCCCCCCCTCAAGGTTCGTCTCTGTCTACCACCCCGGCGAGTTTTCCACTCGCGGCGGCCGATCAATACGCGAACCAGCTTCTTCTTCCTCATTCCGGACGGCAGCCTGCCGAAATGGGAGTTGCATCGTCGCGGGGATCGAGATCGATCGAATCGTGGGGGTTGGTTCGATTGATACTAGGAAGGGGATCGATAACGAGGCGGCTAAGGAGCCACGAAAGGGGATGATTCGGGGTTAATGTTATTGGTAGTGAAATGTTTCGCCGGAATCGTCGAGATCCGAGGTATTTTTGTTCGCAGCGCTGTCCTTCGGGGATGGGATGGGGGGGTTGGGTTGCCGTGAGGTCGTCCCTTAGAAAGGGGCGGGTTTTACCTTAGTGAATTTTCCAGGAAACGTTTATTGCGGGAGACAATGCGTTTTAGAAGCTATTGACAACTGTATTTATAATATGCAAGCTGGTTTTTAGTATTTAAAGAATAGCCTCGTCCCTTCTAAATTAGCAATTCTAACTCGCGACCGCTGTTAAAAGTCAACCTTCCAATGTGTTCGAAGAATGGGCTGCAAATTGAAGCCAGTTTCGAAAATTGGAACGATAGGTGGCGGTCGTTTGGGTGTTTGCATCGGCGAGGGTGGAGGGTGAGATGGTCTATTGTAGAATCGTCGTTTGGGGAAGCGTGGACTTTATCCGGATAAATGGTTGGAGAATGTTTGGCGTCGCAAACAATGGATTTTAAAGGCCATTGAAAATGCCGGCTCGTAGACTCGAGATAATTTTTCTGTATCGAGCGGAACAGTTTCAACCCTCAATTAGAAATTCCTGCTCGTCGTCGCTTCTGGAACTTGCCACCACCCTTGTTGTATTTATAGAATACAGTTTTGGAAATCCAAGACGGCATCGAAGGTTGTTGGCGGTGGTAGTTTGTTTGAATTGGGGTGGAAAGCGTTCTGTCGAAGGTCTGTGTAAGCTGGGTGGTTAGATCAGCTCTGCTATTCGGTAAACTGTGTGGTGGAAATTTTTTTTTTCACCCCGACCACATCTGGAGTGCTTGTACCACATCCTCTGGGAACATTCCTATCTCGAACTGTGCCGATGTTCCAGAATCTCAGCGCGGTTACTGCGTTGAGAAAGAAAGAGGACAAAAAGAGGGGCGGGGGGTTGAATGCGTTCCATAAGGTTCGGGGTGGTGTTCGTGGCATTCTTGATTTCATCGTCCATAATGGTGCTCGTCGATAAAGAACTACTCGTCTTTATGGTAGATTGGCTTTAAGGATCCCTTCCAACGATGGGCCTCCCCCTGTGTTCGAGGGGTGGTAAATGGAATTGGCAACGACCGATCGTGTTTTAGCTAATTACTAATTACGTTACGGCCTTTTGTTGAACGTCGTTTCCAAGAACGACGAGGGTAATCTTGTAATTGGTGTCCACGATTTCTCGGTTCTGCGGATTTTTAATTACGAGGGGCGTCACTTTGTTGCGCGAGTTTGCGTCGCCTCGAGTGGCAATTTCAAGCCTCCGAAGCTTACTTTTCAGTTGCCATTAAATGCTCGCCCCCCGGAAATATGCAACTCAAATTTATATTTCATCCCCGTAAGAGAAAAATTTGTAGTCGTTGGTTATTTATTTTCACGGAGTATTATACGAATAAAAGACACTTGGAATCAGGGGTGGGGGCCGAGGAAAGCAAAGAAATGTCGTTCGTTGGCGTCACACGTATTCGTCGAGAGAAAACGGAAGGCTCGTTTCTTTTTATCGCCAGAGTTCGAACGTATACAAGTGAATATCGATAGCTCTTTTCAGCGCGGTTATAAATTGTAACGCGGTCGAAAGACGAAAAGTTTCCGGTGTCATGAATATTTAACGGCCGGTAACACAATCAGGGCGGAATGTTTAACTCTTCAGTTTTCTCCTCGAGATGCAACGAAAGGGGGAGGTTTAAGACTGCTCACGCTCTAGTGAATTGTAAAGCGGCTTCAACTCCGATCGAGTTTTTTTCAAGATCTTCAAGGAATGTCCGTAATTGCTCCTTATTCCCTCTTCGTTACTACGGTTCCCTTTCAAAGGATATCGCGAGGCCCCGAGCACCTTTCCCACCATCCTCTTTAATATCTTTCGTGTGTTCCATGGTGCCCCGGGAATAGACTCTTGGAAAGCAAAAGAAACTTCATTTTCATTAAATTCTCCTTTATCTGTTCCTTCGAATTTAGAACGATTCCATAATTAATCCATTTATTCGGAGCTCGATGCAAAGTATACATTCATTGCTACTGCTCCAGAGAGAAAGTATTCGATAAGTTAAATAATTTGCTGAATATCGGTTCATCCCACGGACAATTACTAAATCGGAAAATCCACTAACGAAAGTGAATCTCTGCTGAAGGGGAAAGCAATTGTAACAGAGTATGCATATGCATACATAGATGATTTCCTAATGGCATCAATCGAAGATTCGCAACGTCGATCGGCGTTTCTAGACGACCTGTAACAACCCCGATTCTAATTCCATCGTGCCATCCACCTCCGGGTAGAGAACTCGTTAACGCTTCCGATACGAAGTTTCGCGTCTCTACGAGTTCCTGTCGTCGGGCCAGAACAGCCACCCGCGATTTCCGTCTGCGCATTAACCCTTTATTTACGTTCAAACGCAGCCAGAATGTCTCTCACGAGCCCTGAAATTGCTATTACACAGTCATTCTCTCGTTTACGTTCCGCAAACGCTTGTCCTGATTGCTCTGAGCTTTTTGTAATGCATATAGAGAGAGAGAGAAAAAATTGTCCCATCCTAGCACGTGATCGATGTCATTAAACTATAACGCGATAAATAATAGTTTACTAATGCTCCGATATATATTTATATTATATTTTTCTCGTTACTTCTCGTCGCAACAATCTTGTTATAGGAGATTTAAGTGTAACGGAATACAGCATCATTTATTACGCGTAGCACCGTGCGATGAGATTGCATTACGAGGCGTTTTCGCAGGCGTGTACGCGGCTTAAATGCCAAGCCAAGTCGGTTTAGCTGAATGTTCGAGTTGTCCTGACGTTTTCCGCCGAGGCGAATCGATTTTTCAGGTGCACGAGGCTTGCCTTCGAGAAAAGATGTATCAGTCTATGTTACAGCTGTATATATAAAAGATAAGGACAAGGGGAGGTTGACAGAGTGGGAAGGGTGCGAACACGTTTCCGTTTTAAGAATTTAGTATCACGCACGGGGTTGCTCAATAATATACGGTAGCAATTTATTTTATTCGCCTTGCAATTTCGTTCAGTAATAGTCACTCCATTTATATAATATTAATTGCGGAATTTTCCGCGTCTCATTGTTCAGTCTTTTCTTTTAATTCGGAGTTTTAATCGATGGAAGTGAAAACTACCCCAATGTATACGATAAGAAAAACGAGTCGCTTAACTTGGCCAGTGGAAAATTTAAGTCGCGTGGACGATTAAAGGAAGCGCCGTGGAAAGATTTAATCGAGTTTCGATGAGCGAGTTACCTCCCTTCGACGGTGTTCACCCCTGAAACGTTTCTAGAAAAAGAAAAAGAGAAATAGAAGAAAAAAAAGAAGAAAAAGAAAAAACTGAACCGTTACCGAGCGAGTCAAAAAAGAAGCTAGAAGGAATAGAAGTGGGCGATGGTGGGTCGTTGATTGAAGGTCCAAAGGGGGAGGAACGGTCGGGAAAAAGGGGAAATGCGTTTTGGAGGGATTATTAGTTGTACCCGGACTTACAGGCACGACTTGCTTCGCAGGTAGACGGGGATTTATTGTTCCAAGGACAGTGGGTGACCGGCGAGGGCTGGGAAGATGGAGGGCAGTAGCACTGGAATTAGCAGACTCGACTGCTACGAGGACATGTTCAAGGAAATAACCAGGAAACTGTACGGCGAAGATCCCGATCATAGAAGTAAGTAAGCTATCGTTTTCACATTGCGCACCATTGGGTTTATTTAAATACTCCCAGGCATTCCTAATGATAAACATAGTGGTACGAAAGCTAAATGCAATTTTTAATTACCGCAATGCAAGTGCCCTTTTTATCGTTTCCACGTTGCGGCTGTATACTATGAATATTTTCGTTCGTCACAGTCGTCACAGTCGTCACAGTCGTCACAGTCGTCACAGTCGTCACAGTATAGCAACCGTAGATAATAAAGAGAGTGCACAGCAAATTTTCCTAATAACATTAACGAAATTGCTGTATATCTGGCAGGATTTTACGGTGTTTCACACGCGTATATTATAATTCTTGTGGGAAACAGAGTTGTCGTAACGTTAATAGAAAGACCACAGCTAACTCTGCTGCTTTATTTCAGCCTCTAGCGTTCAAAACGAGTTCGAGACTTCCGTGTCCTATAAGAACGACGAGGACACCGGAAACGGAACTGACGGCAGCGACGACGGGAACTGGACCTGCGAAGAGGAACCGCTGAAAGGTACCGATGGAAGTCGTATCGCCGCTTATCACGCTGGAAAAGCAACTTGGAAGTGCTATGAATGTGGTTCGTATCACATCTAGTCAACTTTCAAAGGCCGACCCGATTTCGAGTTTAAAAATGAAGGAGAAAAAATTCGAATAATTGATTTACACAAATCCGAAATGAAATTATACGACCGGTTATCAGACTTCCAAAAATCGCGATCCAGAATTTCTCTAGCAATTACCGATCGAGTAATTACTCTATGCGTAACGGCGCGCACGGTGAATGTACCGGCAGGTTATATAAATAGCGTACGTGTACCGTCGAAATAACGGGTCAACAGGCACGAAAGACCCCGCCAAATTGACACAGAATTGAAGAGGTAAACAATACGAAACTCTAATCCGCCGGGCTCGTTTCTCGAACAATGGAACTTTTATGATCCGGGGCGCTGCATTTCCTTGGCAATTTCCAACGTTTCGTATCATCGAGCCGGCTTAAGGATTCCCGTGCCTTCCCTCGTGCAAATGGTGTAACGGTAGCATGAAATAATACCCTCCCTTCCACCCCCTTTCCTCCCCACTCCCTCTGGCGTTTCACCCGGTTCATCCTAAATATCCTTAAGCTCGCTCATTATCGCTTTCGTGGCTCGCGTTCGACGAAACTCCGCTCATATGTATATACATACGTATATTTATATACTGTTTAAAGTTTAAAGGATACGCCTTGTCGTGCTCCTGCAAGGATTTGATGAAGTGAAACGAAGGTATGCGTTGCGTTGCGATCGGTGTCCTCTGCGTATCGATTTGCTGGAATCCACTCGAGGTTCACTTGCCGATGAATCATTAGATTATTAGATAGAAATTGTGTACGGACGAAGATGGATAAAGTTTGAAAGAGGTTTGCTGTATCTATAATTACATATTTTTCTTTCGCTGTCGACGTCGGAGAAGACGGACGATGTATGTTTACATCTGTACATCAACGTATTTACCGTGATTCGTACATTCATACTTATTTATTCTCGCGTGCCTCTGTTGGATAAGTGGGCAGGCGGTCGATGAAGCTGTTGTTCGATTTTCTCCGCACCGTAAAAACGTAACTATGCCGATGAATCAGTGTTTCGCGACGGAAAGTTGGGAAAACAAAACAGCGCCGCGCGACCAGTGTACTCTGAAAATTGACTGACTAATAGACCGATTGCTCGGGTCGTCGAAACATTGTTAATTTAATAGCCGACCAGGTATACCGTTCGACGCTTTTGGATTTTTTCCAAGGGCCCAACCAACCATTGTCCGATTCATGGCTGTACAGGCGTCGATAACTCAACGAGTGTCTTTGTTTCGACAGGCGAGGTGATGGGTGGTGGGCCACGCGACGTAGCCGAACATTTTATGGAGCTTCATTCGTCGAGGATCCTCGCAGACGACAGCAGAAACAGGCACCACTCGCCGCGCAAGGACTACCTGCAGTCGGAGTTAAAGGTAGAGGACGTGCTTTCCTACCTGGAGAGGTTACGGGAACGCGCAGAACGAGTAGCGCCTCCGTCCAGGAGGACGCAGGAAACGCAGACCGTGCCCGCGGCCCTTTTACCGGTCACGTCGACATTTTTGCTGCAGGAACTACCGTCTGCTCCAGCGCCACAGCATTTACACCAGGCAAGTGGGGGGATGTTTGTAAATCAAGTGTTACGGTAGAGGAATGCCCGGCGACTCGAGTGAAACGCGCAAAACAATCGGTTCCGGCTTCGAAGTGTCAGTGTTTGACGCGCCGACGAAACGATTTTTAGTACTCGTTCTGGAAATTCGTGGCGCATTGATTAATGAAAACATTTCTCACCTCGCAGAACGCGACAACGATGCCCACGTCGGCGACAGTGTCGGCGAGCGGGAAACGTTACACCTGTCCGTACTGTCCCTACGGAACCGATCGTCGTGATTTGTACACGCGACACGAGAACATCCATCGCGAGGAGAAACCATTCCACTGTTACATCTGTTACAAACCGTTCAATCGTGCGGATCATGTGAAGAAACATTTCTTGAGGATGCACCGGGAGCATGGATACGAATTGTCCAGGATACGCAGGCCAGCTGGGACCAGTGCGCCGAAACCTCTTCAACAGGAATCCGGAAGCACGAATGCCGGAAACGCGACGGCGAACGGCCAGCAGCAGCATAATAATTATTCGTCTGGGTTTAACAATAACAAGAATTACCAGTTGCAGCCGAATCCAGGCAGCAACACCACTACGCATACAGCAGGTATTTATCAAGGAACGTCGATGCCGGCACCAGGTATCATGCAACCGGACGCGAACTGCGCTACCGGAAGGAGAGTGCAGAATGGAGGATGCAATAGCAAGAGCCACCTGAAGGGAGGCACCAAAGGTGCTCAGGAACGGAGGTGAGGTTCCGATGGCGAATCAAGTATTTCATATCATTTTATACTATTGCACTCGGCGTTAAATAATATTTACTAATGTTTGGAAAAGGTGTGTCCCCAGTGGATGGGGAAAAGCGTCGCACGAATGAATTGCTACTTAACGACAAATAATTTCTAAATGTTGAACGAGTAGCTTGCAGTGCAAAGATTTTGCATTGGACATTTATATAAACAGATATCTGATTCGATTAATATTTTTCAGGTACACTTGTTGCTACTGTTCCTGGAGCGGCGTGGACAATTGGTGCCTGAAACGACACTTGAACACCCATTTGAAACCCTTCGCGTGCACCCTGTGCGAGTACAAGGCTGCACGTTCGGAACGACTCGCTACCCACGTGCTCAAGGTGCACAATAGACGGCAGTGCTCCAGATGTTCGTTCCTTAGCGAGGATGCAGCACAATTGCAGATGCATCAGCTGCATGTCCATCGTATCAGTACTGCCAATGCACCAGCGACCTCGACAGCTCAGGCTGCCCCACCTCCTAGTAATCGCCATCAGCAACCCTTGCAGTAAGAACGAGTTTTAGCTCTCCTGTAACGAGGAATTTTGGTCGAGTTGATTTTTAACATTTTTTTCAAAATGCTACTCTGCCGTGTATTTGGGATAATTGGAACGAAAATGTGTAGTATAGTATTTTTTGATTTTATATAACGCATTCTTAAATTCGAAGTAGTGCGGTATTTCTCTAGATTGCTATCTTTTAAATACTCCTCACTGAGCGCACTGCACTGCAATTGTATTTTCTACTTTAAAAAGTACCGCAGCAATAGTAATTCCGAAACTCTCATTAATCTGCTACTGTATGTTCAATTTATCATTTACTTTGCCTATCGCGTTCGGCGATTTTACTTTTCGCAACCCCTTTAAAACGGTGTCGATAGATACGAGTCGACCGACTCGAGCTTCGAAAATACCAGAAATTCTCACCCGACATTTTCACCGACACACCGTTAATTGCTGCCGGATCGAAAGTTTCTCGTTCTGATCCCGGCACGATGAATGTCACTGAGCGGATCGATCGATCGGTGTGTTTAGCTTGGCGGTTTCCCGCGATGCCTGAGAGCCCTGCTACCAGGAAATTCATTAAAACGGTTTAATTGGAAGTCGATCACACGCGACTAATCCGAGCTCGTTACTTTTTCGGCCGCAGCCCGCGAGCAAACAACTGTGTAACGAGCAAACCGGACCAAATTTTAAGTCCAATCGTTTCTGGGCCACGGGCGCGTGTTTGCTTTCCTCGTTAGTCGTCTTTAAACGCAATTATAACCGCGTCAGCGAGCGCCCGTCGAATTTCTGAAAAATTATCGACCGCGATGCACTGGTTATTATTTAATTGCAACTCGATCAGTCGTTCGGGGGAAAGGATATATATATTAAAACAGATTTTTAGCAACGACACAATTTGCTCTACTCTCTTCGATTTTGATTATGCGTATGTATATATCCAGCTGAATGAATATTTGTATTTTTTTCTAAATTGTAATTATGCAATTATCCCTTTACATATTGTCTTCAATCGTTGCACCGCTTGCCCTATCAGTTTTAACATTCATTTTCGAGGTATTAAAATTATTTACGACATAGAATGCGCAAGCTTTACTTATCGTTTATTATCGAATTTACAGTCCCGCAGGAGGAGGACGACCACCACCTGGTCCGCCAGTTTTTCCAGCACCAGCCCCTGCTATCGCACCTGCTACCACTGTAATTCCACCGACAACGATACTCGGGTAAGCATTTCACGATACTCGTTGTTTTTTCCACGGACATAGTTGTCGTTTTCATTTTTATTCTGCCCGTTCACGATTTACACGTTGTTGGCGCACAACGATCGGCGAAGCTAGATAGAGATTTGTTTGCTCGTTTGCTGACGTGATCGAATAAAGTGTGCTATATAGTTTCGAAAGCTTAATCGGGGATTCAGACGTTGAGAGAGTAAAACGAAAGTGGGCGAATTTTAGTACATTAAAAATGGGTCAGCAGCTGGATCCCTCGAATGAAAAATTGATCTCCACTGATGATATTGGCATTGCTGTTTTAAATTTGTAGGCAATCTTAATCAATTTTTTCGTCATCATTGATTAGCCATAACGATGTGGTACGCTTATTCAAATCGCTTTTCTTGACTGTTCCGTGTCAGTGGAAATCAAATCTGTAGATCGTCGTTTCGCATCGTAGAGAATCAAATTAATAGCCTGACGACAGGGTAACCAATGTCATCGCCGCTTTATCTGATTTTAAGTTGCGAGTGCGTTCCCTGCGCTTGCTTTTTTTCTTCCGTTTCACCCCATATTAGTTCGTGCTACTGACTCGACGTCGTTCAGCAGCAGGTTGCCCGCTACATTGCAGAGAACCGAACAGTTTCTAAAGAATTTCCAAAATCTCTTCCCTCGAACGAATCGTTTCGTGAAAAGAAAACAAGGAGAAAGAAAAAATCTAAAATCAAATGAAAGATAAAGCCACAACCTGCTGTTGAAATCACTCGTCACCAGCTCTCCCGCCCCTCCATTTTCTGTTACGTTGCAGCGTCATTTTTTGGTTGGACGTTTTTTCCGTTCGCGCCGCGTGCACGCTTCGTTTGTTTGCTTTTCAGTGTCGCGAGGACACGCAAAGTCTCGTTGCACGCCACCCGTGCTTCACATTCGTTGTCTGTGTCTCTATGGTTGTCACTGTCTTTCTATTTTCTCACTTCTCTCAAGAGATACATCAATAGAATACACTCGCACACACAATTCAGTAAAAAGAAAAATAATAGAAAAAAGAGAAAAAAGAGATAAAAGAGAAAAAAGAGAAAAAAGAAAAACGTCTCTCGTCGTCTCGTCGCACGGTCGACGAGCACTAGTTCGTTGGTAGAAAAAATGACGCGAACGTAACTTATGGAACAGTGCCGCGGTGGTTGCAGCCACGAGATGGTAAACTCCCCTGCAACTGCAGCGACAATGGCGTACCCAACCTTGGAGGAGGAGAGGCGGTCGACTGGTCACGAGCACGGTCACGATCCACGCCGTCGCCATCGTCATCGTCAGCACGACGCCAACCACTTCCGCCACGAAACCGTCGTAGAGAGCCGCGATTTCGAATCGTTTTGCGTCGAGCAACCCGCGGATCCTCACGTTTGCGAGTCGTGCAACGATTGTTGCAACCACGACTCTACTGCTACTGTACTTAATCGTGATTTTACGCACAGCTATCGTACCGTTTACGAAACGAACGGGGGGCAGTCAAGCGGGCTGTCGTCGGAAGATTACTCGTGGCCCGCCGACGGCCAGAGGAGACCGAACGAGAAACGATCTAGGAAACAGAGCCAACCTAGGAAGATCACGTGGAGCCAGGAACAGGAGGAAGAGGAGGCGGCCAATTCTGCTGCGAACAGGCAGGATAACAAACTGGAGGAAACGACGTCGATGCCTAGGAGACAAACAGTAAGGACGAACGAACTGAAGAAGAGGTATCAACGTCTGTTGGCTAGGAAGAGACTGTTGAAGTGTCGTTTGTGTCCGGACGATGCGCTTGCCAGAGGATCGATTTGCAGACCTTATCATACTAAAGCCTCCCTGGCGCTTCATAAACTGTGGAAACACGGGAGACATAAGAGGACACTGAAGAGCTGCTCGCCGAAGGAGAAAGCACAGTCGCAGGTGTCCTCCATTACGTTACAGGCTACGGTGTTCACTAGTCCCGGGTATGGCTACCATAGATAACATTTGGCGTGGAGGGATATATTGATAGACGGTCGGGGCGATGGATGTCGAAGAGTTCTGGTTTTCTAAAATTGTCTTCGATTACTTGTCGGGAAGGCTTCTCTATTATTTTATCGTCGTTCGGGGAGAGTGGAAGGAATAATGTTATGGTTTTTTTTGTTGGCAAGGAAATTAGTGGACCGACTATTTTACGGTGCCTTTTGTCGTCCATCGTTTCGAGCGTTTAGCCACTGGATTCAGGGTATTCGCATCGAAATTTGTTTGAAAATTGTCGAAACTTGTGATTTTTGTCCTCCGTAAGGCAGTGTGCGTGAAACGGGACGAGTACGCGTGTATTCGTTTCTGGAGAAAATTCTTCGTGTTCCTAACCAGGACTTTGGACCACGTCGAGGAAGAGGGTGACGTTTCGTTAACGATAATAGCTCGATAAGGTGATAGGTGCAGGAACACTTACTCTTAGCCATCGAAATTTAGATAGCAATGCAAGAGAGGGAAAACAAAAAGGCAAAAGAGAAAATATAGGGAGGAAAGGAAAGGATAGAAACTCGTCGAAAGATTAGGCCACGCACAGCGGTGACAAGAAATAGCTTCTTCCAGCTGATAAAATTAAGGGACGATCGAATAATTTGTAAGGTAAATGAAACAGCGAAACGTTAGCGCGTAAGGAGCAACTAAATCGAAAGTACCTTGACTCCAATTTTTTGTCCTCGTGAACATTCGCTCGCTATTCGTAGGTTCGGCGAACATCCGTAATAAAACCATATTTTCATGTATAGTAAGAGATAGAACGCGAATTAAAACGGTGTTATAATGTTCGATTATCGTCTCCAATCGATGTCTTGTGCGTTAGTCCATCGTCCGTCTCTGTAAGTACGTAAGTTATTCCTTTCGTTTCACGATCAGTGGGCTTTGTAAGCGTAAGGTGCACTCGCGGATGGACTTTGTTTAGTTACAAAAAAAGGGGGGGGGGTTGGGGGTTGGGGATTGGGGGATATATGGGGAATATAGACAAAAGGAAGACGAGGAGAAAAAAAAAGGTGGATCTGACTGCGCGACTCCTTTGACTCGTGTCTGGCCAGGGGAGCATGATTTTTATATATATACGGGATATTTGTACAAAACCACTATCTTGTTTACGTTATTACATGAAATATATTATATCTATTGTACTTAAGGAAGAGAACGGGGTGAGTCTGGGTTAACGTAGACTCTCAGAGACCGTTGACAGCCCGGTTTACTCTCTGCGATTCTGCGTTTTCCGACCTTTCATTTCACGCACCCCTTTCCCTAGTGCAGAAACCAACAGAAATTAATTCTATTCCATTATAGTTTCTATGTATAGTGTTTTAATTTCTTTTTTCCTTAAGTGTCGCGGGACCATTGCAATTTAATCCTAGAGATTTTTTCAATTCTACTACGAAAGTCCAAAATTGTTTCAGCGAGAGAATAGTCGAAATACACCGATCATACTCGCGTACGAAGCAAAATAAAATATACTGGCCACGAGCCGGTACGTTTTATTGCTCCCTCGAAGGGAGCGATATATCGAACGCTGATATTAATTATCAGAAGTGGAATATGGCACGAGAAACAGTCGGCCGACGTGGCGGAAGTCGCTGCAGGCCATCGATTACCGGCAAACCAAGCGAAACTTTTTTCCAAATTTTCCGTGTCATCAATACTCCAATATTCGGACTTTTTTTTATCAAACATCTTGTCGAACAATTTCGACCTCGCCGTTTGCGAACGTGTTTTTTTTTCTAGTTTTCATCAGCAGTCTGGACGGGTGTTTCGGTGTTCTTAGTCCACGAAAGTTCGTTGAAACTTTTTAACATTCCCAAGTAACGGAGGACGTTGAATATTTTTTTTCAGCAAAGTTAATAGCATTAAGCAGGGTGGATAGCGGGCAACTTGTAAACTTAATAAAATCCAAGCAGGAACGGGGAAACGAGAAAGATGTGCAACTTGCGACGTAAGTAATTAAATTTCGATAGAAACTTCCTGAACCGTTGCTTCCAAACAGTTTACCGCTCTCCCCCCCCCCCCGCATCCTTTATCTAATAAAAGTCTCTGTGATGCTTCGAAAGGTACGCGACCACGGGAAAATCGAACGGCGAAGTATGACACGGAGAAGTCTTTGCAAAGGTATTTAGCAACGATCAGATACAATCCGCAGCAACGTAAAATCCACGAGAGCACGCAATGCCGACGACAGTCGATAATTGGATGAAACGCGAAACCGTTCTCGCTTGACTTTTACCCCTTTCGCTATCGAGCAACGTTATCTCCGGATCGTTCAACTGTTCGCGACGCCGGCAATTTGGAGTAAAAAGGTCTGCCAAATTTGTAGTCTGAAGCAAAAATATCTTGAATTCGATATTAAATTCGGACGATTTAAGCGCCGATTTATGTAGGGAACGTATAGAAACGATTCAATTATTATCGGTGGATTTAGAAAATGGTATCGCTGCACGATCGTCGCAAAGAATAATGCATAAAAATCATGACAGGTGCGGAACCCGCAGAGTTATTATTTCGAAACTCGAGTTCTAAATTACAGGAAAGCGGTGGTAGTTTTTCCAGGAACGGAAACGGGGATACTCGCGATTCGTTTCACTCGAATGTATGCATGAATTTACCCACTCTGTCACTTTTATCGCGTCGAAATTTCCCTCACCGCCTCTCTCCGCGGTGTACAAAAATCGTGTTTCCTTATAGCTTTTTCTTCCATTACTATTGTACCCTGCGGCGCGAATGATGCATTTAAAGCGGGGGCGTTGGAATATTTCTCTTCATTATAGATTCACCGAAAAGTAAGAGGGATATTTCCAATTGAAGTTACACGCTGCTATAGACAGCCACTTCTCTGATATAATATGAGAACGGTGCGCAATTTTTATTCTTATGATTTTCAACGATACTCCTGTCGCTGTAAAGATATATGAATATCGAAGGAATTTATTTGTCGCGAATATTTTTATAAAATTAAACTAAACAATAGGCGTCGTCCTGTTAAATTCTTGACAAGTTTTAATGAAAATTAGACGATTATTATCTTGAATATTTCACCAACACGAGTCTCGATTTTCTTCTTCGTTCAGACACTCACTCGATCAACTTGCTTCCGGTCTGTAGACGGTCGAGAAGCGTCGAATAGTTCTGCTTGTCGTTCGAAGAGCTTTCGACCATGAGTTCCGACTCCGAAAGCTCGCTGGAGGTTGACCCCCTCAGGGCTCGTGTCACGCGAGCGAAAAAACGCACGAAGGAAAAACGATCGCCACGTGGAAACGGAAGTTCGCCGTCCACGGTGAATAGTGTTCCATCGGGTCAATCACGAAGCCAGGTAATCGCAGCAGCGAAGCAGGTTAGAAGAAACAAAACACAGTTACAGTTTTACGTCGATGTATATTAACAAAGGAATCATAAAAGTGTGGAGAAGGAATGGAAATAAAAGGAAGTCCAGCATACATCTGACAAATTAGATCACACATAAAAGTCACTTCTCACCGCTTCTGCCGGGCATTTTTGAATCCACTTGGTCGCAAAGTAATGGTGCCGGTAGGCGTGGGAACGCGGGTAACTTTCCAAGCGGGACGCGGATGGATGCGATAAATGTCGGGATTTGTGCCCCGATTCGAGTCGATAAGCGGATGAAAGCAATCAGGAATATTCCAATAGTCGACCGAAAATCGACCAGGAAACGGGGCCCGACCGGCGGGGCGTGTCGCTCGAAAAGGATTTTATCTTTTCCACGTTTTCACAGAAGTGTGAATCTGCGCGATAAGCTGCTGGGATTCGTGGCTCGTCCTCGCACTTGGTAGTTACAAAAACGTTAAAAGGAAATCTTTACTTATATATTCTTATTGAAAGCCAGACGTTCAATTCTGCGCTTCGGATAATGTGTGCACGTGCTTTCAGCGTTTCCCGTCGTCGACGTTTAAGCTTTCAGTTATGAAATGCAGGTTCCCTGTTATTAAATGTAACACGCAGTGGAATATTCCTGAGCTTTTTTTGGAGGCTTTCCCCTGCATTTCTGTTTAGAGAATGAACTTTTACATATCGAAACTAAATATATAAATATGGTAAATGTAATCGTCTCCGCATTCATGTTTGTATCACGTATTATTATATATTAATATTGCCATTTTTGTGGACACTTTGAATCAACTGATATCGTGTCAACGATTCAACTGGAGCTTCCAAATAAAGTTCAGGGTATGAAATTCGTGGTTATGCGGCATCGGGGGAAAGTGTGCCGCGTCAAAGGAGCTTTTTAATATCCGACCCGCAAGTAAGCGTGACTATGACGCTCGTATATCAGTTTATAGTGGCACTTCAGCACGCCGAACACGCGTGAAGTGGCCACGTACACATACATACACCGCGCGCATATGTACATCTATCCCGCGGGAAACTCTGCGGGAAACTCTGCGGCGGAAAACTCAACGCGCGCGGAGAACTTTCTCATCATTACGCGTGCCGAATTAACGCGTGAATATTCATCACGTATGTATGCGATTTTTCTTTTTCTTTTTTTCTTCTCATGTCTTAAGCGAACCGGAGCTCGACGAAAAGCGCTGGGAAATTTATATTCGCCAGCAGCGGTCGAATGATGAATGCAATTCCTTTTTTGCAGCATCCTCTCTCTCCTTCCCTCTGCCACCGAACCATTCGTCTAGGGATCGTTTATTTGTGCCTCATTTAGATGCCGCAAAATGCGCTTTGCATTTTAATTGCGTCAATTTCGCGTTAATATTATTTCCAGCGTAATTTTCCCTACGCGCCGTTCTACGCGTCAAACTGTTCCAGATTTTCTACGGAAAATGGAAAACAGTATACTTGCTTCGATTCGATTCGATGTAGCGTGTAGTCAATTGCTGTTTCGAAACGACGAACAGGAAGGAGCAATTTTTATTACGTTTCGTAGGGGAAAAAATTGCAGTTCAACGTTTTCTTTCGGTACATTTATACCTCGTTCGGTTTTCGTTCTCGTCGTGCACGGAAAAATAAGGTATATTCTTCGTGGCGGCGATAATAGAAGTTTCGCTCGTCGTTGCCCTCTATTTTTCCAAGATAAGATAATCATTCTCGCGCCGTTATGCCATCCCACGTCGTCCTACGAATATTCGTACGGGATAGTTCATGAATACGGACCAGCTAGCCGTTGCGACTCGCCTCGCGAATGCATTTTGCATGCAGGCTAAACTGATTAGGGGTTCAACGATCCTATCCACCTGGCCGTTTTGATCGTTTCCGTTTCCGGGAGGCGTTAAACAGCATCGCACGATACGGGGATAGTCTTCCCCACGAATTGTTAAACGATGACCCGTTGAATTTGCTACGCTGTAACCATCTCATTTTTGGGCAACCGTTCCCGTTACAGTATCATGGCTGCGAACAGGTTGAAAATTCTACTTTCGACGCTGCAGTTCCTGTTACATATTTTATTTAAATGCCTAAGGTGGTTTGGAATATTTCTTTCTTCCTTCTTTTATAGGGCTTCCTCATTCGTAATTTTCAATTTACAAAACGGGTAATGCTTTCTAATGCAGCTTGCAGGCTGTTCTATTATGTATGCATACGGGTTGCATTACCTTCGTTAACCAATTCAAGGCGGCGCGTTTCTTTCTTTCACCGCAACGTTTCTGAAGCAACGTATTAGGGTTTAAGCAAATTGTGCTGGTCGAGGGTGAATCTTAAGTCGAGGGGTGGGTGACGAAGATAGGCAGTGGAAGTTTAAGTCGAGGACGGGAATATTGCACCCTCGAGTGCAGTGGCTGCTTGTCAAGTTTGTCGAAATATTTCTTTATATTTATTAGAGTCCGCGTGGCCACTGTGCTGGCATAAATTTTCAAGCCACAGCTTCGTCTAGTCTCTTAATGCACGGACTCTTATCAGCCGAGCCAAACCTGTATTTCGAATGCTGAGCTTGCGTCTAGGCGAATTTCTTAAATGTATAATTGCAATTTCGTTTATATCGTCGTCACGCTAATCGGTCATGCGACAATCATCATTCACCTAATTCGCAAGGCACTATAGGCGTTCTCAATAAGTCGTTCCGAATGGGAACATAGGTTGTCTGTGCAAATATTGACGATAAACAGCCCCCCGCATCTGCCATAACCACTTCCTAAGGGAAATAACCTAGATTGAATAAACAGTACCCGTCCAATTCAATCGCTCCCGTCACTCAGGGCTTAAAATTTACCACTCTAAATCCCACGATAATCTTACATAAAAGGCCCGGGTAAACATTATAAATAAGAGACATTTTATTTATAAAGAAATGATATTTTTATCACTCGTGGATCTGCATATAATCATTTCGTATAAACAGAAACTCGGCTGTTCTGCAGCTTTCTTAACTCACAAAATACCCGTCGAGTATCTGCAAGTTATGTAATCACCGACAGCGATTCGAGTCAGTTTCTCGATAATCGAGATCACGGGTGGCATTTGACGCGTGTTTCACGACTTAATACGCCTGGTCGCAATAATGATGCGGGGGTCGGCAACCCGTGACACGCAAACCGATTTTGTACGGTTTCGTGGCGAGCATGGATACAACAAAAAAAAAAAAAAAAAAAAAAATGGAACAAGAACGAAAGGAAATCGCGTTCCACGGGATTTGTTTTGCAATGCCCTGTCCCGATGGGAAGGCGTTCGATCCGCGTGCCAGCTTGTAATTTTCAGCGAGCTACACCCGTGTTGAAATGAACGGGACGATGCACAGTGGTCCGAAACCGTAAAAGCACGAACTAAATTCAATTTTTCGACCTCCTTTGAAACGCATGAAGTTTTAGGCATTGTTCCTTATATGTATAGACTAAATTGCAACTCCGACACATATAACAATATATGTGCGGGCAGAACGCCGTTTTTCCACTTTAATGTCGTTTGTAAATGGGAGGTAAACTCGGGGGTTCGATGAAATTTATATGAATGTATTTGTTAGAACCCAGTTAAAATGGCTTTTTTTTTCATTTTTCATTTTCATATTTTTTATTTTAAATCTTTTGCTAACACGTCCATTGTCGAACTATTTCCATATTAACTATATAATACATCAATAAAGTTCTGCACAGATTATGAATCTCAATGATGAAGTCAGTATTGTAAGAGTCGTTATATCGGCTGTAACAAATTTTATTTACTGCTACCTGAGAGATTACTACACACCACAGAAAACATCAGAACCATTTTCGACCGAACAAAATTTTATCAAATATTATTGTTAAAATAATTATAACAAGGGCATCTTTAATCTTTAATTGCAATTAGGTTCTATAACTCAAGAACTACCTAAAATCTTTTTACTCAGAATGAATAATGCGTAAATAGCAGCGCTACGAATTTAAAAACCCTAAGTTTTTACGGTTTCGGAACACTGTGCGATGTCGCGTGGATGACATGAAATTTGGCGAAATTTCGACGAGGGATCGGTAATCAAAGTTGCCAGCGAATTTTAAGGCTTCGTCGAGTTAATTCTCGCGAGGCAGACAGTTACAAGACTGGGATACTGTTGATATTGGAATATTCGTTGCTGCTCCAGATTTCTACGCCTTATCGGATTTTTTGATCTGTTTACTTTTCACTGAGGCAGAATAATTATGTACAGATATGTAGATATTTTTGTAGATTGAAGGTGTTGATTGTCAATTAGCGGTGTTTGATAAGCGTCAGGATTGATTGGGTGAACTAGGGACATTATTAATCGTTTCCTTCGATTCGTTCTGGCTTTTTCCTGGCCGCGAACGCGTTACCTTTGGCCTCGCGACCGGAAATAGATTTTGTCGAAAGATACATCGCGTTATTCACAGGCACCGATCCCTCGGACGATAAATAAACGCATTAATAATCGCGTAATCGGCGCAGGGTCGCGCAGGAAATTAATGAGAGCGAACGGTGCTCGCGTGTTGGAAGCAGCGATGAACGATCTTCGACGTGGCGTCAGGTTTTTCAGTCGAGTCATTCGAGGAACAGTGATGTAGAAAAATCGTGTACACCATTGACCAACTTTAACGCCCGATTAATGTAATTTTTAATTGGATATTCATGAATATTCCACTAACTCATTCGCCATTCGCCATTCGCCATTCGCCATTCGCCGTTCGCCAACAGTAAAAATGTCAAATTAAAACTTGACAGCGTTGAGGAAGAAGAATGAATTTTTTATTCTACATAATATCGAAGAAATCCGGCGCAGAAATTACTACGCGACAGGGGCGTGGGTGTGCAGGTAGACAGGTAAGGAAACAAAGGGTGTATGCAATTTCTGATGCGTCGATCCGACATCGCGTGCGCGAGTTTCTCTATGCGAATTTGTCGGAAACATCTGAAATGCTAGAGGGTGATTCGAAACGCCGCTAATCCGTTACATAAAGTATGAGACAAGCACCATCCTCGTGTCAGATTTTGATATACGAACCGTGCGACAGAATTCCGGAAGTCGGTTATGTATGTCAGTCAGGTGTCAAATGATTTCCACTTACTGTTAGAGACTGAAGATCGTGCGAAATAATTAGAATTCTTTATCGATTCGTCCGATCCAAGGGAAAGGATTTTGAGCTTGTGCAAATTTAGAGGATCTACTCCATGGATCCTGTAAAAGTCGATATCAATAATTGAGGATTTTAGAGATTCCAAGAGACTTCCCAGGGATTTCGCTGGCTCTCAGAGTTTTTAAGGATTTAAAGGAAATCGAGGATATTCAGAATTTCCTGAGTGTTTCGAAGGTTTCAAGATTCAAATGGTGGTTTTCTTTCTTCGATCTTAGGATTTTCTAACTTATACACTACAATATCATTGGCAGTGTCAGAGATTTTTAAACGATCAATTAAAATTCGTTCCCCTGTTCATTTCTCATTCAAACATTCTCACGCCAAGTCTCACGAAACCGATTTCGCTCTCGCGGTTCTTAGCAACCTGATCGACCCTGTCCAACGAATTCGTTGAAATAATAGGGCGCAACCGTTCCGCGAACACCGAGTCCACTTCATTTCACGGATGTACTATGTAATTTTCTGGTAGATCTGGCACAGGGGGTGCGTTGCATTATTTTCCAGCATGAATGCCTGGCTTCATTACCACGTCCACGAGAATTCGACGCAATCGGCCTCCGAAATGGATTACGCGGACTCGCAGACATTGTTAGGCGGATCGATTTACGGGTTTCATTTAATGATCGAACCGCGTTGCACGTTTCCACCCCTTCCCCGTGTTCCTTGTGCATCCGTTCGGCAACTGGATATACCGGTTGGACGAAAGTAACGATAAGCAGCGGTGGGGATTAATTAAAAAGTTAATCCCGTCGCACGAAGCGGGCATACATTCGCCACGAGGCCGAGAGGAAAAAAATAATTTAATGGGGTTGCTTCTAGACACGGGCACCAACGCGACAATCGGGGGTGGATCGTTCGTATGGAGACAGTTTTCGAGATTATCGAACCGCGACTTCGTCGGAGAGATATTTTTACGGATGGTTCTATGACTGAATTTTGATTAAATAATATTATGCGATGGAAATTAAGAGAGCGACAACTTTTGGAGTAGTATTAGCTTTTTTTTTTAATTGGTCTATTGTGGAGGGATCTCTGTAATTTTGTTTCATCGTTAAGCAAATGGATATATTTTATGTGGAAAAGTTTTACGTGCAGCTTTTCTTCGATTACAATGCAATTAGTTTTTAAATGGAGTATATACGTGTAAGAAGTAAACGTACCGCGTTCATAATTTTTATCGGGCGAACTGCAGTTCATTTGTAGCGTATAATCGAAAGACAAGCAAGAGGAAGTGCATGGTTTCCAGAAAACTTTCGCGAACTTTATCCTTAAATGAAGCTAATATAAACTTGCCAAGAGTTTCAGCCGAAAGGCTCTCTCCGACGAGTAACCATTATTAAAACCACCTCTGTGAAACAATGGCTTGTCCAAAACAAAAAGAATACGATTTCGACTTTCTTCTTTTCCCTTTTCTAATAATCCCCACAATTTTCTAGCCGATCCGCTTGTCGTTAATTCGCGTAATTAGAAATTATCGTAGGCAGGTTCGACTGAATTTCAGTGCACACATTGTTCCCGGAATAATTCGACGGAATATCAAAGATGAAATGCAATATTTTCGACGCGGCGGACGTCGCGGCGCCGCGCGCGAATTAATGTCATTATTTCGAACGATTATTAAAATGATCGGATGTGCCGTTTCGTGGCGGAATTGATTGGAATTTCATCCAACGGGCGCCAATGGCCACGCGTAGGTCTAGATAGAAAAGTAACAAGATAATCGGCGAACGATATAATTAACGTCGACCATCACACAAGTTTTATTACATATTGCCACAGCGGGCCAGGATGGAATTTTCAAAATTGCACGCGTGTAATAATAAAATATTAAGCAACGACATTAAAGCGTGGCTGTAATCATCGTGAGTGAAAATGTCTGTTATCAATTTGTTCCCATTGTGCAACGCGCGACGAGATAATTGCAGATATTTCACGCGATAGAATATCGATAATGGATAGGAAACAAAATGAACAGGAGTTTCCATGTGACGAACGGTTTAACGATTCGCCCTCGTCGCAGGAAATGCTGCTATGCTTCTTTGTATTTCTTTACGGTGAAATCGAACGCCCAATTATCATCGAACATCGGTCGTTCTCATATTCGATTCGTTCGATGCATCGCGATGGAACGAATTAATTGCAACGGAACCACGCGAATGAATTCACATGTTTTCGAGTCGTGTAAGAGCGGCAATTATCAGCGGCATACACTGTGTCCCGTCCCCTCGTATATTCGTTCCGGAAATGACACTGACCGTGCCTCGTTTCCTTCCTTCCTTCCTTCCTTCCTTCCTTCCTTCCTTCCTTCCTTCCTTCCCGCCTACCTTCGCATAGATTTCGCGTATGTCGCGCTTGTAAATTCGATCGGCTATTAACTGCGGGCACAAATGAAAGTTTTACGACTCTGCATCGACGCGAAATTACGAATATTTTTTGTCCCCCAGATTCATTACGTTTTTATAGTTGATGTCAAAGTTGAAACCGCCCCGCGTTCTCGCGTTCATTACTGCAAGCTATCCCGTCATGAATTTTTCACGATTCTATGGAACTACTTGTCATTTTATGCTGGTTTATCGGCGCCGATCAATTGGAGTTTAATGAGCTGATGTATTCGAACCGCTCGGAATTGGAGTAAACCTGAAATTGCTCGTTTAATGTTTCTCGAAACGCATTGCTGACGTCGCACGGCGTAAATACAAGGGAAACGAGCGGTTCGCTAAATATTCAACAAGACTGAAACTTTTAAGCATGAAACGACAAACAGGTGGAACGCGTTTCAAGGCGGGGGCAAATATAACTGAACGTTTAATAATTACCACGGTGGGCGGAATTCCATACGGCAAAATGTATCTGTTATTGGCGGGCGAGCCTCTTGTATGCCATGCCAGCTTCCGGTGGCAACTGTTTATGAAAGTATGGATGAGCGTGAATATATTCGAGCTATTCAGTACGGTTGCCCCGTGTATTCTGAATAAAGTATGGGTTAGAATGAATTCCACGTACACATATATAGGAAAATTAGTAGGATAGGGAGTAGAAAGAACGGTACAGCTGTAAATATTTGTAAACGTTTAGTAAATTAGGTGGTAGAATTCTTGCGATCAAGCAGATTATCGATATGGAAAAAATGAAATGAGAAAGAGTGTGAGGGAAAATACATATTAATTAGTGATTAAAATGCCGGTTAAATATTTCACTGTTCTAATACCCGGCAACTTTTCGAGCTTTCCGCTCTCTACTTTCCCAGTCGCATGTTTCTATCCGATTCTTATCTCTCGCTCATCAGAATATCGTAACTCAAATACAGAGCAAATATTAATAATACCGGTTTGCATTGCATTCAATCCACGATGACAGTCTATCGGATAGTCCTCAACCTATAATTATGAACGTCCTACGATTTACTAGAAACGCGTACATACCTTCCCACGATACACTTGGTATAATTGAATCTGTAACACCCATTCACGATAGAGTGGCAATAAATTCTCGCCGCGTTAATTGAAAATTCGTTTAAACAGAATCGTTGAACATAACCCGGTCCATTCTTCCGACACTACCGTCATCCGTACACCGCGTGCAATTATTTATCGATAACGAAGGATCGTTAACCGGAGTGGCACTCGTCGAAATGATTAGTCCGCCACGAGATAACGACCATTTTGCCGGATAATGTCGCTGAATCACTGAATCGCCACTCGGCCCGATCCTCCATCTACGTTTCGAGGCAATTCGTTATGTCTCGTTTCAGATCGGTCTCGGGTGTCACTTGATCGCTGATTACGTCGAACGAGAGAATCATTCGCGGTATCAGTTTCGTAACCAGCCCGGGCTGGATCGTGATCGAGCAGTACCATCTGTCGCACCGCGGCGGATAACCAGAGCGTATGCACCAATTAACACGAGCCACCGAGGAGGCTTGAAGCAATATTAACGACTCGATATGTTCACGAGTGGCACGGCTTGGAATATAATTTTTTTCTGGTTAATACGACGACGGAGAATCTCGGTAACCGAAAGCGCCATTAATCAAACGACGAATTCAGCGACGTCGTTAATGATCGACATCGTCGAATAAAACTGGCGAAAGCGACACTTACGCAGCGACGACATCGTGTCCGCGTGTGCACGATCTTCCGCCAAGCGAACTTCCAGTCGTCTCGTTCAAATTCCATACGTATCCAGCGGAATTTCCAACGCTCCGGTGGTTCGTTACTGAAAACGCAACCGCGATATTGTATCCGATCTACATGAAATGAAATAACGAAGCCGAAGCACCGGTGCTATCATTTTCCTTCGAATAAAACGTTCTCAATAACGGTCGTGCGCATTGATTCGCCTGAAGAACCTCGTAAAATTCGTTTCGCGTTTATAACGATCTTCGAGCAACGAGAGTCGCCATTCGCACGGTTTCGCACTTTGCAGCGCGAAAAAGACGCAACGAACAAATCGGCAAAAGGGTTCACTGGCGTATACGACAGTGTTCATTAATTGGCAGCACTTCTCTGATTTCGCGTAATTAAAAATATGCGGTTCGACAAAGGAGCACGGCATTTCCGACGTCGGATGAAAGAGAACGAGCGGAAACGGAAGGCGGGACGAGTAAGGGGATTCGAGGTCGTTAACATTGCGAATCGGAGATTGACTGCTCACCGTGTCCTTATTTCCTGTCGCGCCTGCGCGCCGCAGATTAAAAGAATCGCGATTGGTATCGTTCGATTTCCGCGTGAAACGATTCGTACACCACTTCTCAGACGGGTCGATGGAAAGATAGGGATGACCTGTTTGCCGCGAGTCGAGGTATGCGAACGAGGTTTCGGTTTATTAATTCGCCCGAGCTCCGGCCTCTCTGCGCGATTTTTATCATTTCCGTCCGCGAACTGGGGTAATATTTTTTTAATTAATATTTCGTTCGAGTGTACTCGGAAAGGCTCGATCGTTTGTCTGGTATAAAACAGTCCACACGATTTATTAATAAATGTGCTGTTGGACATTTGTTTCGTTCGAACAGAAAATTGTTCTCGCGCGAAGCTTCGATTATATTTATATATTATTTGAAGGAGCCATCAATTTTAGTTCCTTATGTATCAACAAATTCGGAATCCCTTTACAAGTTTCGTAAAGCTCAGTGATACGAATCTGTGTATTTACACAAATATTTCGACACTTTCGATCGAGTTTTAGAATTCGTTATTTTATGCGAGTAGAAATATTCACCAACTGTCTGTGAATGAAACAACGAACTAGCACAGGAATAAGATGAAATAATATTTTCAAGTTAAATGTAATTGGAAGTGGTGCACTCGACATATTGTTTTCGGGCATCTTCAGTTGCAAAAATGTAGAAATTTGTCTGGGAAATATTTGATCATACAGCATTGGGAAGAAAGGTCGACAATCAATTTAATTCTGTTTCCATTATGCCAGTAACCGCTGATTAAGTTCAGCCTGTTGTTTCATATCCGTGTTCGCGTGATGAATAGACAGAGAATAAACAATGGCGAGCAATTCGAGGCGCAGGAAGGAAAATATCATCGGCAGATTAAAGAGACAAAGAGTCCATTTCGCAGCGATATATCGTTCGTGGGTCACAATGATTTATGCATTTAAAAGAATCGGAAAATCGATGGGCCATTAGCGCGCACGGGCTGAAAATATTATCGCGACACGTGTTGCCACGAAAGATGCGAAAATGAAAATGTTTCCCGCGGAAGTTGAGCGTCGATCCCACTCGATTATTATACACCATGCCCTCGAAACGTGAACGCGAAATAATTTCGTATGTACAGAGAGGGACGTTCGTATCGCACGGAGCACTTGCGTAAACGCTATTTCATAAACGTCCCCGAACGTTAATAATTTCCCATGTCTTCGAGCGGAAGCAACAACTTTGTTAACGTCTCGTACGTTTCGTGGAAAATTAACAGACGCGAAAATTGGTTCACATTGCGCAACAGGTATACACATAAATTGAACCTGAATTTTTCGAACTGTGTTTCATTAAAATTTGAAGCAGGTAGAGCATTCCATGAAACGTTCAACTGCGATCTATAATCCGTTATGAAAATTATTTTCATGATTGGCAAGTTAATTAAAATAGTTATAAATTGATTGCTGAATCCAATGCTGATTAATTTTATTTTAACAGTTCTCAATGGGAGATGGGTAAACGATCGCGAATATTTATTTCTCCAATAATGGAATTCTATATTTCTAAAAGAAAAGAATCGGTCGAATATTTTCGCGTCACCCAGTGCACCCTCATTTGGTTAGAGACGAATGAATGTTTAAACGGAGACGCGACGTTAATGATTTCGGGTCGATGTAGTCGTGTTTGCGGGGTTATTAAGCTGCTGATTAATCGCGTCAGCAGCGTAAATGATTGTTATTAGACAATGAGACGAGCCATCTGACAAGATTGATTGTTGCCACGAACGGTACACTGAACCGTTGAACGATGGACCATTGTTATCGACGGCGTCGACTGCATTGTATTCCACCCCCTTCCCACCCTCTGCCCCGCCAATTTCAACGGGGCCGGCGACGAAAAATTTAATCTAACCGTTGTAAATGACTACACGCGCGTTAATTAATTTTCTCGCCGATGAAAGCTGACACGTCGGAATCGTTTTTCTCGACTTTCGCGCCACGCTCCTTGTTTTCCATCGTTTCCCGATATTTGCCAAAACGACGACGGCGAGATCGAGTTATATCCCTAGGACCAAAGGAGTTAGTCGCTGAGATTTTTCTAACAGTCTAAAATATATTCTGAAATAAATGAAACAAAAGAAATCGAAATCATCTCCGTATCGAACGAACAAAATCAAACCCGAAGATCGAACAACTCACGATACTAGGGTGGAAAGTGGTGTTTTCCGTCTTCGATAAACCGGATTGCAGTTACGTTCGTGAAACGCGATAAAGTGCACGAAACAAGCCGCGTCAGCAACGATCGATCCGCCGTTGCGCGATAAAATCACCAAAAACGAATCGCCACGCACAAAAAGTCGCTTCGAAGCGAGCAGCTTGTCGGACGTCGCGACGTCTCGTCCACGTGACTGTCTCCAATTACGACCAGGACCACCATTGCAACCCCGTGGACGTGCAGCAACAACCGTTTTCGAAGGGTGCAAAATCGATTTACGATTAACGGTCTGACGGGTAAAAAGATTATCGTATCGTGTGTTGACTAAGAGACAGTAAAGGCCGGGGGTGTTGGTGAAATAGGATGAGAGGGATAGAGACGAGGGGGAGAAAGAGAGAGGATCGTCATCCTGAGGCTCGTCGAGCCAGAAAATTGCAGCGACCTCGTCGTTCGTTCGTTCGTTCGTTCGCTACCTGGATTCATTCCACGCAATTACCACGATAAGGGGCTGCTTTAATAATCGTTCGTTAATCGTCACCCACCGAGCCACCCCTCGTTCGATGTACATTGCAAAGAATCCCGTGTTACGTTATTCGTTGATGAGACGGGGCACGCGAATGATATACGATGGTTCGCGGTTGGCAGAAAAGCTTATTTAACAGTCCTTCTTTTTTTTTTTTTATTGGTAATGAGTTTATACTTTTGCGTCGTAAAGTTGATTCACTTTTTTAAAACGAATGTTTTCAAGTGCACGTTTATTTCGTGCTTGAAACCTTGTGTCGCCAAAGGGGAAAACATGGATACGATTCGTATATTGAATTCAAATTGATAAGAATGAAAGTGGTGGAGCTGGAATGGATGAAACGTAAGTGCCCTGTTGCAAATAGTTGTAACTCGCCGGTGATGGTTACTTTGAATTTACGTAATTAAAATAAACTCATTAGCGAGCACTTACGGGTGAACCCCTTTAATAAAGACGCGGAGACATCGGTACGCAAATATTTGTCGCGGAAACGGAGTCGTCGAGGCCAGGTATGGTTCAAGAATTCACGGTTCCCAGTGATTTACAGTCACGTTAGAGTTGCTAATTACTTTTGCCCTAATGAAAATTGTCTCACAGGCGCGACGCCGCGCAGTGGCGTAAATGAAATTGAACTACGTAGCCGCGTAGGCCGTGAAACTTTCGTCGTTGATTGCACCCCCGAAATGTTCGAGTTAGCCTTCTCGAAAACGAATCGTTTATCTTTCTGCAACCGTTGTTGCCATAACGAACGCGCGATCGATATAAAACCTATTTAAAATGATCAAACATCGATGTTTCGGAGAATGCAATATTTGCAGGGCACAAATACCTGCTCGATATTGAAAATAATTCCCACCTATATAAATATTATTCCCTATATATCGCCATTTAATATTTGCTGTCATAATTAAATGGTTGCAATATTAAACAAAGAGAAAGAAAATAATCGTCGAAATTACACCAGATAGGTCTGATTTTTCATCGATATTACTTTCCTAGAATTTCTTCGCCCCGCTTCTGGCTGCCATTAATGACGCATCGCGATTGTAATTTTAATTAACGTTGACGGCTTGCCGCCTTTTCGCGACGCGTCAATGGAAACGTCGGCGATGCTTCAACGTATGACGGTGAACCGCGATTGTCCAGAGCTGCCCGAAAAATCGAAGTCGGTTTCAGCACTCTGGGACGAGCTGCCGGACGAAATTCGATATCCATTAAACGCGAATAATACGGGGGATTTATGGATACCGAAAATATTATCAATCCAAACGAGTGGTAAAAAGAGATTCGATTTTGGATTACGAGTGCTTCGAAATTGCGATACATCTTGTCATTGCGAAGGAATCACCGTCGCGATAATAAATTTTATGGGAATTAGATTTAGAATTTTCTATTGATCCCCTTTTATGCTGGGAATGGTAAATGTGGTATGGTAAAGACGTCTGTGTCTATTAGATTGATTCAGAGGTATTCAGTGGGTACCTGGAATGCCAGGCTTAAAGGCAAAGGGCTCAATTGGCAGACCACTCACCTAGAAAATGAAAGATTCAGCCCTCGAGCCTGGTACAGGGACCTCAATCTTCTAATTTCTTTCCCTCTAACTTTTTCAATCTCATCGCATTCCTATCCTGCCAATATCTTGGGCCCGAAAATTCGTCGAATCTTCTCAATACCATTCAGCCTCTCCTCTGACGTATAGATTCCTTTTGTTGCGATATAAAGAGGGACAAGTGTTTGCAGATGAACGCAGATAAACAAAAGGTTTAATTTTCTCATTTATAGAATTTCTATTTATCGTTCCGTTCATAGAATTTTCCTATTATAAAAATATTATGAACCAGCAGAAGCCATGGGACGAATTGAAATAAATAACCACAAATTAAAAGTTCTCCAACTAAGGATAACGAACCTGACACTGGGGCATCGCTGATTTGATTCCTCAGTTTCGAACACCAAGTATTAGGATTGTTGCTCAGTCTCACGTTTCCTGAAACCAGGATCTCGTAACGCGGCTTCGCCCTTCCTCTCGTTACACGTCTACGAGAATCTTGGCTCGAACCGTGTTGCGTCAGCGAGGTATTTAAACAGGGAAGTGGGAAAGCTGCGTACGTGTCGAGCTACTCTGCATCCTTCGCGTACAGTGAAATATATGGAACTCTAGTTTTCACAAGAGACTATTGTCTCTGCGAAATTTCATGGAATTGCCACACGATCGAAGCTCGAGCTATGGAAAGACAGTGCAGGGTAATTACAGATTCGTGGAAAAATGAATTGAGCTCGACTAAATCGTGATACGCAATCATTTCTTACACATTTCTTACACAAATAATTCCAATAAAAATAATGAAATCCAGCTTCTGACATTCTTCAATCCTCGAGATATTTGCGATCTGAATTTTTTTTTACTTTCCAAGTACACAGAATTTATATGGCAGCAAGGATTTTGTTTTGTAGAATCTTGGCGTTCCACCTTTTTTAGAATTTCTAGGACTCCCGGTCTTCGACCAATCTCTGCAAGATCTGATATCTGTAGAATTCACAGAGCCCTCATCAGTTTAGAGAGCTTCGAAAATCTGCGTATCAATGTCCTCGAATTTCAGACAGCAACAGATTCTAAGAAGCCTTGTTTATTACCTATCGTTATCCCGCATGAAGGAATTCGCAACCCTTAAAGCGAAACGTATGAAGGCACCACTGTTGAGTGGAATACGTGGGCGTTCTCCGTGTACACGTTATGTATACATAGCTGGAATTTTGAAAGCACACGAGTTTTAGCGAGCAAACGCGTCTCTGTGAGCGGTTGAACTCGGCTCGCGACGCGCAACGCGCTTAATACACCGTGATATATGCACACACTCACGAGGTTAGCATAATATTGCACGATTACGCTGCGGTGGCTATAACAATAACATCAACGGCAAAGATGAAGGCACGGCCAGCAATATAATAATGATATCGCCCGGCCTGTGTAACCCCGACAGTTATTAATTGAGATAAATTAACAACGACTGCACGTCATACGCTTTCGCCCGACCATTATTGATTGCAGCCAAATCTGTTTATAAACCTCAAATCAGAGTCCGGAAATTTGGTTTCCATTTGCTAATCGAATATACTCGATATTTCTCCTTTTTTTTTATTTCTAGCGGCGAAAATATTCTATGACCTAGAATTTCGCGATTTTATTTAGGAATTAAATGTAAATGTTACTGTACGATAAGCTTCTAAATTTTGGTTTCCAAAAATAATTCTTTATTCGAAATGGTGCACACGCATCTGTATAAAAATTGAATTAATTTGGACACTGCCGTCCACTTTCACAGCCATCTTTCGGACGATGGAAATTCCTTGTGGAACATAAACGACCTCCCGCTTAGCACCCGGTTCTCGTAATTTTTCCCACGGTTCCGACGTGTCCCGGCCAGTTTTACAGCTGTACAGGGTCGACCAATAATTACCGTTCAATAACTCCTCCAGTAATTGATAATTAACGACGTGGCCGTTCCTCAGGAGGATACGCGCGACAAAGCCTATCCATCGAGCGGCGGACACGCCGTGCGCGCGTTATAATTGGATACAGAGCGCAGACCGCGCTCGCGTCTCGAAACAGCCCTGCCATCGCTTGATCGTTTGCTTGGAAAATGACGTTATCAATTTGGCCAGTCGATGCCGGCGTCGTTGCAATAATTCTTGGCGAAATAATCTTCCACATTGGAATACCTTGATTCCTCTTCGAAAGAAATAGAGCCTCCTTTTAGGGTGCACCGTACGAACAGGTATTTCCTTTCGCGCATCACAAAAATATTATCCGCTGTGAAACTGTCGAAGGTAGTTCTATCGTAAATTGTTACAGCATAGAGGTCACCTCCTCAATACCGAATTACTATACTTCTCCCTGAAATCTAGCACACGAAATTTCCCAACGATAACAGGCACGAATACTTCGCGAACGTCGACCCCGCAGACGACATGTCTCTCCTTTTTCAATCGAACGGAATATTTCGTAAATCGCACTCGCCCCCCAACTTCCACCGCCCGAGAAACATTTCTCTCCAACCCCCATAATTTCCTGTCGCGTGACCATGTTACCTTTGCTACCTAGCCGAGCGCAACTGATCGAGGAGTCACGATCTCTGTTCGCAATTCAAATCGATTCGTTTTATCACGGTGCTCGTCCACTATGGTAAGTACGTCTGTAACAGGTGGAACGTAAACTTTGTGCTTAGAGTCAGGTAAATATTTGACGAGCCAGTAGTACAGTCGACGGATACGCCGAAGACGCGACCGTCGACTTCGAGCATCCGAATGAAGGGTGCACAGGCTGCACCGCGCTTCGCACGCCCCTCTCCACTCTTAATCTAATTCGACCGAATCGAAATCAACGTGAAATACCCATAAACGCGACATAACGGCTTAACGTGTACACGCAACTGGCCCTTGTCCTGGCACGTGGGATCGATAGAACGCGACAGTCGCGCGTTCGTGATATCCTGTCATGTGGATCGATAACACTCGATCGAGATCGGGGAATCGTTCGACGGGGTGAGTTTCCTTAACAACCGCTTCGAGGGGCGTTATTGTTCGGTAATTATTGGAGCGTGTATGCTTTTATATTGTTGGTTCGAGTGGTGGCATTGTGACTTTTTCATTTCTTTGCCTCGGTGCATGCAGAGTGTCGGGCGAAAGATATTCTGTAAGGTAGACTTTTGTAACGCCGGGTAAATAAATATGTGGCGAGAAAAATTCATTTTCGTATTTTATGGGTAGTTTATTCCGGGCGGGATTCGATATGCTTCTTCCTTTTCCCGTGCACGAGGTTAAAGTAGTATTTGACCCTTGGGATTAGATTATGCATAGCTGGGATATATATTTTTCAGTAGTACAAGCCAGCGGTGCGATCAGGCATGCGCTGTTTTAGCAGCACAAGTGAAATACCATGGTTGGATATATTTCTAAGCAGTATATGCCAATGATAAGCGCCGCGATTCAAGTATTTATAATGCCGGCATTAAAGATAAACATTTAACCATCCACCTGTTTCTCTGCTTCTATCTGTTATACCCTACAATTGGTATCTCTTCAGCCCTTGCCCAATTTTTCAAGACGTCGAAGCTTCGTCGGACGAATCTGAAGGATCGTTCGAACGAACGCAGACAAGAGCGATCTTTTCTTTTTATACTATAACGAACTTATAATAACCCGTGAGACTTGCGTAAGAATAAAGACGCGGTGTGGTTAAGATGAGAGGAGAGTGGAAGGTAGCTACACTCCAGGGAAATTTTCATTTCGTCCGGAAGTTTTCGCGGCCCATTGAAACTTTAAGGAGCTTTCACGAAGCGGCGACTTCACGGTTGGCGTATGTTAATTTATCTGCGAACTGTATTACAGTCGGATAATGTATTCAGTATTTTCCCTCGGAAAGGGGTGGTCCCGTCTGGATTTCGGCCTGTCCATCGTCGAACACGTCCTGCACCGACCCCACACCGCGTCGAATAAAATTTCTGATACGAATTCCGATGCATTTAAAAGCGAGCTCGACGAATCCTGTAGTGAATCGATCAGACTCCAAGTACCAAGTACCGCGATTTTATAGAAAGGCGGCGAAGCATTTATTTGCCACCTGTAATCGGTTCCGATATGGTTCGATTGAAAATTTGTCGATTTCGATTTGAATGTTTAATTCGCGACTGGATCGAGGGCACGGCGCACGAAAGAAGCAAACGCGGATAACATTGCACGGGGGAAATAGTGAAAGGTAAGGGGGCGTATGACTCTTGATCATGCGGGGGATAAAATATTGAAATTTATTCCCCTAGACCTGCCCCCAATTTCGATGAAAATATTCATGCCCGTCCGTATAGAGTTTAGCGTGCACAGCGAGTCGGAAAAATAACCTCGCCCGATTAATTGCTTATTCCATACAATTTATGTTCGTGTATACATTTTTTAATCGCGTCGGAATAAAAAAAAGACGCGCGTTTGCGATGAAATAATTTCTGAATAGCTTCATTCATAATCGACAGAGGAATGAACATTTCATTTGGCTACTCAGCCCAAAGTGCAAAACTTTCCCGTGCAAAAATGTCCCAAATCTTTTCACAAAGGGTTTTTATGGTCATGGCAGGTTCACCGAGGGAGCCCGTCTTTCATTAGCTTCTACCTGTTCTTCGCCGGCACGTTTCTTCTCACCATGTCGTGCACGTTGCTGTCCAGCGGTGTATGGCCCTTGCTGGTACGGCTGCCCATGATCCATCTGGTGCACGATCCAGCTAGAATCCTGGTACAGCTGACCTATTACACGGCGGCCACGGGCCTGCTCACGTTCCCTGCCTCACGCATCCTATACAGAGAGCACAACGTGACCGAACGAGGGCGACCTTTGCTTCCGGTAAGCCTGTCCCTCCCTCTAGCTAATTAAGGGAACACCGTGATTACGTAAGAGTGCGAGTTAATTGAAGAGCTTCCGGCTGGTTCACCCGTCCATCTGGGAACGTCTCGACGGGAATTGAACGAGCTCACGGTGCGGCGTGTAAGCCGAGGAGCAGAGTCGACGAGAAAAGGGAAAGTTGTGTGCGGCTGGGTTTACTTGCGACGGAGAAAGTGACTCGACGAGCTTTTGGGTTTGACGTACACTCTGAGTATAAGTGGATATTATTGGGACAGGGGATTGATGGTGGCCGGGTAATTGGGATCGATTTCCTGGCGAATTAAATTGTGGAACGCTTTATAATTGTTGGAATTCACGAGAGGTGGATGGAATGACGTGACTCTGTTTATTGGCGAATCGAATGGGAAGTCATTTTGTACGCTGTTGAACGTTGGCAGCGGTAAAAAAGTTGAGGTTGTATTGGCTTTGGAAAATTGGGATTTATTTAGGAATAAACTTCTCGTATGAATTATCTGTCTGTCAAAAGTCAGAAACGGTAGAATGTTTTTCGGACTTCAGATAAATTCTTTCAATTGTATAAATGTAAAGCCTTCTGACTTTAATTTAACCGATCTTCCAGTTAAACAGCATTAGCAATTGTACTGCATCGTTCCGACCCACATTTAATATCCACTTGTCGTTGAATAATTCTGGAAATTATGCCGCAAACGCATCACGAGGACGAAACACAGCGTTTCGTTCGTCGAATTGTTGCACGATTCCAATACGTTCGTACGACAGTTCAATATCCATTGACGTCGTATCAATCTCTCGCCGAGCATTTACCGCTGCAAGTGATATCGTCGTATCGACGTCGGTAGAGAATCAAATTTTTCGCAAACACCATGACACGACCAGAGGATCAATTCCAGTCGACGTATCAAGCACTGTTATCTTCTTCTCCCTTCTGTGTCGTTTACAGAATCCTCCATCGTTCCCTCAGCTCGGTGTCTTTTTTTATTCGGAAGCATCGATGCAGTCTCAATTCTTTCGTCGATGCAAGGCAAACTCTGGACCATTCTAATTTCCTCGAAGCTTCTCAACACCTTTCATTAAACCCTTCCACTTCTTGGCCCTTTCTCGAAGCACTTCGAATGTAACCTTTCCGTGAACTGTGTCAGCTCCTTTCAATCGAATTATTGAATTTCCTAGCAATTTCTTTATTCGCATAGAATTCAGTACGATTGTAATAAACTAATTACAGCATCGTTCGCAAATTAAACGTATATATTAAACGTAGCTTTACTTTCGAGCGATACATACATATACATATAAAGAGAAAAGAAGGTAGCGGTAAAGCGATGTCACCAGGTCATCGATAACCAGAAAAAGGACCAGGTCACAGTCCGATCAACGATATAAAGAACATCTTCGTCAGATCCAATGCCAGTGAATTGCCTTTCCATCGTAAAAGACGAGCCGGTCCGTCACTGGATCGTGTCAGAGGGTAGAACTCTGCTCGAAATGCTCTCCTTCGTGCGGCTGTTCCTGTACTCGTGCACGTCGTTTCAAACATCTGTTCTCAATGGCTGAAGAACACACAAGACAGCTCTCTCAGTCGTTACCACTTGTCGTTACGTTCCGTTGTCCCTCCATCGATAATGTTACAGAAAAATAATCTTAAAGTAGCGGTCTTACCGGCACCATTCGCCACTTACATCGACGTAATCTCAAGTATCCAGCAGTTTGGAAGCTTCCAATGCTTTCGTACGTACTGACCTGAAAATCTTTCGCCGCTCTCGAATTCGGCGTAAAAAATGGTCAGCCCTTTTTTACGCACCGGATCGTGCGGTATCGATTCTATTCCAAACGATTCCTCCTATCCTTCTCTTGAAAATCGATACTATCGTCCAGCGTGGTTTGCGAAGACGCCGTAGGAGAAAGGAAAATATATTGGCCGATTGGCAGATGGGTGTCGCCTGGGGGAGGAGGGGTCGCGTGGAAAGATCTTATTCCGGCCAGTCAACGTTCCACGAGCCGTAAAGATAAATTCGGATGGTTACGAGGGAAAATCCAGTTTGTAGCGTGGGCAACATTCACAGACTTCCTGGCTTGATAAAATCAATGAAACCCTGGACGCTCGAAGGGTCCAGCCCTTTCCTAGGTGGTTTAGGCTCGTCGTCGAGGGAGACGGAGTCAGAAAGATGAAGAGGCTCGTTGTCGATCGTTCCCGTGAAATTTAAGCGAAAATTCTGCTCGAGTTACGGGAGACCCCGAGATCGGTTACTTAAATCTTGCCGGGCGATTTCACTGTGATACATTTTGTTTGCATATTTTTTAGTAGAATTATAATTTCATTTATTATCAACCTTTGCAATTTGTACGACTCTATCTTCTGGTGCGTATCGGGTTGCGAATAATTCGAACCAATCTTCCTCGATAGAAAATAGAAATCAGGCTCACTCGTCAAATACAATTTGTTCGTATAAAATAAAATATAAATATACCCGGCAGGAAAATCGATGGATCAATAAACTTTGACGCGAAAATTGAGGATTCAATACCGCGGCGACTTTGTGGATAAAATCGAAAGCAATCAAATTTTCTCTCCTATTCCATTTACCGTAATGTTCATTTATTAACAGGTATTCGTTCCTGAATCTTTCATTTCGTTTGAAATAAGCCACGAAACCGTGTAAAATATTTCGTACCCTTTAGCGAATATATTTACGTCGCCCTTCCTAAAAGCTTTCGATAAATTTCGTACTTCAGTGCGACGCGACGCGGTGAAAAAACGGCGAATTTTGTGCGCGATTTGAGCGGTACAAGTATAACGGTAGCCAATAATTTCTTGCACTCTGCCTCCGTTTCAGCAATAATACGGGAACGTTATACGGTAGTTTAGCTCCATAATAAGTTCCAGCTCCATCGCAAGCGGAGCGACGCGTGCAACGTAGAAGGCACACACGGACACTCACTGGAAACTTCATTACACTAACGTGCGTGCTGTAACAAACTCGTTACACGGTCGGTCGAAATTCCTTTGTCTAGGCTTGAAGCAGATTTTACAGTTAAGAGCATACCATTAAACGCGACCAGATTCTTCGCTTCCCTTTTTCCACTCTCCTCTGTGAATCTTTATGAAACGATCCTCCAACGAAGTTCCTTTGAGTGTCGTGTTTGCGTAATTGTGGGTAGCAAAACATTATTTTTTGTAGGGAAATTTTGGAGGAAAATATATTTTCGTTCGCATTGCCGCGGAGTTGCGCGATTATTAATGCATTTCACTCCATCGCGCTCGTTAATACGTCATACTCGAGATGGGACGCTGCTGTTTTCCACAGTTGTTCCCTCGGTCAATTACAGCGTCGAACGAACGAAGATTAATCGTGTTCTGTAGAAGAGTCATTTTTCACCACGCGTGCTATCTTTTGTAATTTCTGCTGGATGAAAAGAGATCGTGTACTTGGACCTCGTCAGGTGTCGGATAGAATAATTTGCGAATACAGTATGCGGGAATATTTAGGGAATTTTATAAGCTTTATCGCGCAAACATAATATATTAAGTACCTAATCGGCGATTCGGTGTCACTTGATTGGTTTTAAAATACACGCCTGCGCAAAATCGTAGGAACCGAAAATTAATCGCGATTGATTATTAAATTCCGCGCGGTATGATAATAAACTAAATTGCCGACACGTGTACGGGCAACCGTTGTAGATTGACTCGTAAATAATTAATTTACACTGAAGATGAAAATTAATTACATTCGGCAACCTCTGTGCTGATCGAATTCTAGCCGCGGCATACCTTTATGGAGTAAACGTAATTAAACGCGAGCTTTGCAAATTTTTCGTACCATATAATATCAATCCAAACAGTCCCATCAATTGGGCAATCGATTCACCAGAGTTAATTGCAATCGTGTAATTGAAACATCTACCTTATCATACGCCTCGACTGCCTGTCGAAAAAATATCCCCAGGTTATTAATCAAGCAAATTGTTCAGAATAATGCGAAATTTATACGCCCCCGTGATTCTCTCACGATTAATAATTACTAATAATTATACGATCGTCAATCTTTCAACTAGATTTATGTACTCGCGAGGCATTTCAATCGCCGAAACGATTTGTAACTGCACGTACGCTCTCATTATTCACTACCAATTGTTTTACACCGTCATCGGCTACTGCCTCGATCATCCAGACCAGTGATGAGCAAACTGCGGCCCGTGGGCCACATCTGGCCCGCCAGAAAATGTGACACGCGGGCCACGAGAACTACGCATTTGGCTAATTTACGTCTTAAATTCAATTAATTGACCAATATATTTGAGTATTTAACCCCTTCGCATCGGAGGACTAGATGCAAAGCGTTGTAATGAAATGGCACCCGAGATATTCCGTGCACAGCGTAAACAGCGAGCCAAAGGTTGCTCACCACTGATCCAGACCCGTCCGCCGGTATTAATTGTCACTTTCAATAATGAACCTATCAATCTCCACCCGCGTACTGTAGACAGGCATCGTTAAAATCTTCTAGCCTGCTCGATATTTACCAGCAGAATGCGATTCGGGGTCGAGATCGAAATTAATTACCGCGGTTCTCCTATCGTTTCTCGTTTCTAAATGAAATGATTTCGAAGACCGTTCCGTAAACGATCAAATTATTGTCCAAATTCCTCAACGAATATCCCTTAACTTCGATATGAAATACATCAAGCCGTTCCTCGTTCGACCTTCCGTTTCGCGAGGAAATTTTGATCCTCGCGGTATCGTCAACTGGACGAATGTTACGCCGCCACAGTAACGTTTACACCAGTTGTACAGCGCTGTTCGAAACTGCGAACTCGACGCGGCTGTATTTTTAATTCGTTCGATGCGAGACGGCGTGAATGAAGTCTCCTTCCTCAGCGTTCATTAAAAAACGTCGTGCGTCGAAACTGCACCGCGAAATTGCAAACGCGTCGCGTCGAAATCTGCCGTCTCGTTTGCGTATGGAATGAAGAAGGAGATGGCGCAGAGTCGGTCGTGAAGGGGACAAGTGGAACGATCCCATTTATGGCCAGACAGAAAACTGCGGCGTCGTAAAAGATTGGAAGTTGTTTATTCTGTTTTCATTTTGTTACAAGATTTTTTTTGATACTCATTGTGAGCCAGTTAATCGATTAATTAGTTGAAAAAATGAAGCTACTAAATGTCGCTATATTTTTGCTGGCCAACAAGGCTCTCCAAATTCAGTTGGTACTCGGTGAACTGGAACCGTGGTTCGATGAATATCTCGTCAGAACTGGAACGTTACAAATGAAGAGACGAGAGGAGGGCAATAAGATAGGCGACAGTGGTGTGTTTTGTCAAACGTGCGTGTTACAAATGAAGTCACCGTGCCTCGATTATCGCGCAAAGCAAAGAGACAAACGTGTCGACGGCGGCCTGTGATTCAGCAATGGACAAGGCAGACGGGTTAACACCGAGACAGATGGTGTTACGATGATATCTCTCGAGATAAATTGTACCTGCAAGACCCTGCTACGTAGTCGAGGCAATCTCAGGTGGAAATAAATTCGCGTGCGATCAGATAATTAATTCACCTGCACGTATGCTGCGGATGTGGAACGAGAATGAAGATTAGTAATTCCCTTGAATATCCACGAAAGGGATTGCATTAATTTTGCAGGTCGAATTAAACACGTTTTTAGTTGAGGATATGTTATACTAGAGAAGATTTATGTGCGTTGGAAAAGCAGCTTCTTGATACTTGCCTCACGATCTATTTCATTTTCGCATACACGGGGACGGTTCTGCGTGTCGGTGAACGGCAAGTATTCATCAGTATGCAGGCACTGGCATTATGGATCACGTACTGGATTACCTGCACGTATCACGGGGGAGGAATCTAAGCATAGGTCGATCGAAGCAACCATGTCGATATTACCCTACGTTATAAATCAACTGGACATGGCGGAACGATAGGCGGCTTATTAGCGTTACTAGGTTTTCGTTGAATAGAAATTCACCTGTATCCCAAGGCAAGAATGTTTCCATTGTATCCTTCAGATCTTTAGATTAATGAAGGGAATGATATCGCTTCGTTCAGTAGTATAGGCATTATTTAGTTCGTGCTTTGCTTGACATTTACTGCGTAGAATATTATTTGCAACATGGTTACGTTAATTTCCATCCAGCTACGAAGAGTAACACGCAGGTCTGTTTATTGTTATTCGGGCAGAAAATTAATTCCAGTCAAATTTCCTCCCCTAGTCGCGGTAATATTCATTCCTCTGTCTAATATTCATAATACTGCTGGTTTAGTAAACGAGGACATTGTTCTATTATTTTATACCTCCAATTTTAGAGAGAACGTAGAGTATTGAGTATGCTCGTAAAGCTCCGTTCGACGCAGTTCAGTCTGCATCATTTTATTAAGACAGTTCCGGTTGTCGTTACCGTTCGTCGTAGAACGATTTTATGCCCCCTTCGGCTCACGTACGACGGGATGTGTGTAAATACGATCGTGGATCCCATCTTCGTTTCGGGCACCGGAGGATTTGATCGGTGGCTGCAATTGTTTTACGATCCTGCACGTCTTAGGTGGCCTGTGAAAAAAAATAGTACGAGGGATCTTTAATTTTCTCGTGTTTTACAGCGCAGAAACCATTCGCACCTCTTTCACTCTGAGAGATAATGTACACGTTTATTTTCTGGGAAATAATCTGAGAATATATCGAGTCTTTTTGCATTGCACTGTTCAAATACAAATTAGCTAAATTCACTCGACGTTAGCTAGACTAATATTCAATCTTTACCTCAAATATTTAACATCAATTGAAACAATAATTAAACATATTCCATATAATCCCCCTACCACAGGTGGAACGAAATACAACCAATTAATATCCGTATTAATTGCCCACCCCCATTGGCAGTTGTTATCATTTCAGAAGTACATAATTAACGAAATCTGAAGAACGATCGGGTCGCGCGAAAATAATTATAAGAATATCAGAGGCGAGCCACGGAGGGCGACATAAGTCGCGCGAATGGGAAGAGAATAACCGGAAACGGCGCAGAGTCGTGCAAGAAGAGGGGAATGAGCGAGAGAGGAAACTAAAAGGAGGTCACGTTCTGGAAGAAAGACGAGAACACGGAAATAAGAGAGTGGCGGGCAAGGAAACGAGAAAGGGACAGGGTGAAGATGGGGGGCTGTGTGGGTGGTAGGATGTCGAGGAGCACCTCGGGGACTCCGGTGGTTCATGCACGAAGGCAATTTCACGAGCACGCAGACGGAAAAAAGACCGGCAGCCAGCGTGAAACGGGACGACCGAGAATTCATTTTTTCTCAGCGATTGGTTGACAGGAAATACTCTGCTTTATGGCCGTACGTAGAAAGTACGTAGAACGCGGCTGAAGAAGCGCCGCTAAATTTTACTCATTCCCCCATCTTTTTCTTCTATTTTGCTTTCAATCCAGCGCAGAGTAACGCGTCCCGCTGAAAGTTTGATTGGAATCGCGTGGAAGCTGTCTCGCTCCTTTCGGTATTTTGCCCCCGTTTCGCGAGAAATCTGCAAGAGTGATGTTTGTGTCGTACGAAGTTTACGCGAAGAAAATAATTGCAGATGTACCTACTCGGTTGCCTTGATTTTATTTGGCCGGTTCGTAAGCATTTTCCAGCTAGAAGCGTACGTTGAGTGCGCTTGCACGGTGACTCGACTTTATATTTTTCTCTGTAATCGCAGTGCACGCCTATTCTTAATTGCATTTCTCGAATGCATTCTCCCGCGAATGTTTTTCCGCCAATTTAATTTTCATCCCGCGTACATTCGCGTTTCGTATTTTTCACGACCAAAATTTTAACCACCAACGGAAATGAATTCCTTGGCCTATCTGGAATTTCAACGCGCTCTCCCATGTCCCGAAAAGTGTTGCAGTCGCAACGAGCAATGCAAGTTATTGCAATTTCGATGGCCCCGATCCGTGCGTGAACGGGTGAATATTTCACCTGGCCAAAGACGACGATGCGGACTTAATTACGCGAGGCATCAATATTTGCGTCGGGGAAGCATCTTATCGCGCGTAAAGGTAAACTCGAAGACGCCAACGGAGGAATACCGTTACTTATTTATTCATCGCGATAGAACGGCGTAGGAGCGGCTGCTTTTAGTGCATACATAATGCAGCTTGTGCACGCCCCGTTTTCCTCAATCGTAAATAGGCGACGGCCCCTATTATGCTACGCGGAGACAGTGAAAGTCCTTATTGTCTTCCTTCGAGAAGCTGTTTCGCGGCAGAGAGCGAGGGCTCTTGCTCGTTTCCAGTTGGCCCATTGTTTCACTGAAAGTATTCGACGATTATCAGGCATCCTGGACGAGACATCTGGGACACTTTGATTCTTCTATTTAACGACACGAATAAATTCGTTTGCTCGTTTCGTTCATTTACGAACTGAAACTTGTATTTTATTCAGGTTGACAGATAGAAAATTTGCACGCGTATCCATAAATCATGGAGCATGGTCACTTGAATGCTCGAACAGTGAAAGAAAAATATTCCGCATGATGTTATTCATTGCTGTTAAAGATTGCTGTATTAATATGATGAAAATTGTGTTAAATTTCGCAAATTACTGGATTAAGAATTCTCCGCTCCTTCGAACTTCTGTAAACGCGAATAAATCTCTTAATAGCTCACTCCGTTAATCGATCGGAGCCGATAAATCGAGCAGCGCCACGGAAACGGCATTATTACACGCTTATTAACCCAATAAATTCGCCTGTCGATAGTTCTCCGTTCGAACTTTTGCATATTATTCGATCCTCTGGAAGAATTTCTCGCTAGTTTTCCACTAAGCCACTTGCATAAATCCTTTCCTCGAAGGCGCACACTATCCGCTCTCTTTCCTTTTTCTTTCTCTTCCTGGTGTAAATTTTCACCCGTCTCCTGTTGCACGCAGCGACCGTTTCACGCATCTTTTGGCGAACCACATTTTCCGTTGCTCGAATCGAAAAATTCCGGTGCTCGCGATGCTTCGCGAGAATTTACCGGCACGACGACACCGTCTCGACGAATAATGTATGAATTAAAGCCGAGTCCGGGCCCAGAATTCCGTCGGCTTAATATGCCCCTTGCTTTCGGTTCCTGGGTACCAGCGACGCGAACGTTTCGTCTTTCCGGCGACGGGAATTTATCAAAATTAATGGCACATGTATATCGAGATATAGAGAATATGAATAGCAAAGAAACCATGAATCAGGTCTTTGATATGGATGAGGAAATTGCGGGGACACGTTTCCGTGGAGTTCGTGGAGATAAATATAAATTTCATGGGAGAGCACCGTGGAATTCTCAGTTTCGGTGCGGCATAAATGATCTCTGCTTATGCGCGATGAGAAATAAGAATCTCTACATCCATATTAATCACTGTTCTTGAGTAAACTCAACCCATAACGACGACACTAAATTGTCACAGCTCCGCAGCTATCGGAAAGTCAATATAACGAATCTCCAAATAATTAACAAATTTGTAGAGGAAAATATCTGGCAAAATTGGTATTCACGAATTCATAAAGGAAATCAGTGATTAGAAAGTGCCTTCGGCGTGCGATTCGCCAACAGAAGCAACCGTTCATCCGCAGCGTTAAATCGATCCCCGTTGTCTGACCGATGCACGGTTATTCTACTTAAACGCAACCGCGTGCCACCGATATTCAACCAATTTCTCACCCGCAAAAGGCACGTCGGATTAAATCCCCGTAAGGCAGAGGCGGAGGGTGGAGGGTGGAAATTTCCCGTTCGATCCACGAATGTTGCTCGTCGCTCGACTGCGGGAAATCCTCGCGTTTAATCGTCGAAACCGCCGCGGCGAGCTCCTCTCTGGCCACGAATCCGCAGACCGGCCAAGCGATCGATCGAAATTCTAATAGGTCTGCTCTATTTCTTTCTTGAATGGCCGTTTCCTTTGGCCGTCGTATCGTTACTACTTCATCCCCCCCCCCCCGCCCCCCGCCCCTGTTGCCGTTCGAAAAAGCCCATTTGTCCGTGGACAAGTTGCTCCCGATAAAACGGCCATCGGCTAAACCGATAAATATAAATCCCATTGCACGGACGACGGATTATCCTTGTCGTACTTTAAATCGTACTGTGATAAACACCTTGGAAATCTTTTCAGCGTAGCAGCTATTTTCCCGGAACGCTGCCGTTCGATGAAAAATTCTTTTCCCTTTACTTCCTCCGCCCCGTCGCGAGATTACTTATCAATCCACTCCTCGGGAGATTTATTGTACAAGCTATGCTTTTCTTTCTCAATTAAATTTCTGCCGCGTTCAGCATCGATTGTCCGTGGAAATATAATACATATTTCCGTGGACCGGGATCGTTTCATATTTTACACGAATATATTATTATCGTACGTTGATATCGGACACGTCACGTATCCACAATTCATTTTCCACCGGACACACAACCGAAGACAGATTTGGATAAATTGTCGCGCCATAAATCCATGGAAATTTCGCTGATGGAAACCGCATCGTAAATTTCTTTGCCAAGTATCAATTACCCTCGTCGCCTGTTTTTTTCCTGCTGTTTTTTGCGTTTTGTTCCCGATATTTAACGGAAAATCGAACCGCGTCGATTCTCTCGTGATATTTCCGCGCGTGATAAACAGCCGCCGAATTTCCTGTGTCCGACAAATATTGGCACGTTTCGAGCGCCGTCACGAGCGACAGAATTGGAAGGAGTAGCGTATATATGGTAGTCGGGAGACGGGCACAGAGTGGCCACGTGGAAATTCGAAAATATTCGCGCAGAAAATTGCGACCCGCGGATAATTGACGCGCGGTGCTTCTAAACTAAACGCTCGATATTCGGCGAATTACGAACGCATATTAGCGTTCCACAAGGTCGATCACCGTGACGAGCTCGATGAACTAGCCTGGTTTTGTTGCAATTTCGAACGCGCCACCTGATGAGCCACTTACGGGCCTCGCTTGACCAAAGAGAATACCTTTTTTTTTTTAACCGTGAACCGAAGCATCGCTGCAATTCGTACAATTTAACCACTTGCCGTCGCGGGAAATGGTACGTTTGCAGAGCGATGAATTCGCGTGCACCAAAGCAACCGCAGCCTGTAACAGATGTTACGCGTGTCGAATCGATCTCTAGGACGTCGCGAAGGTACAAATCACCTGGGCGAGCGAAAAAAACGAGAAGACGGAAAACTCGCGAAACGGTCTTTTGTGTTTGCCGTGCGAGCGTGTTAATAAAAATCGACGCTTTATCGAGGCCGCCTACGGCCGTTCGAATAACCAGCGGAATTTACGGCGCGTACTGCTGCAGATGCGCCGCTGAATTTTCAAAACTGTACCCGCGGCACCGTGTCGCTCCGGTGCTTTTGTAAAAGTTGCCGGCGGTAAAGCCCTGGACGGAGATGAATTTCGCTGGGATTGGTGTGGCACATCGGGGGTGTTTGTTTTACTTAGGGATGAGATTGTTCCGGTATGACGCTAGCACAAATAAAGGTACGATTGTCTATGGAATTAATTGTGCTATAATCGGTTAGAGATATGGTAAACGTTTCCTAGCTGTTTATTTATCAGTGCGGTGTTTATATTAAAGATTTATTTTATGGGGAATCCTGAGGGAATTTTTGACATATTTTTGTTGGAGTATAATATTGTTACTTATTATGAAGACTTTGTGCGATACGAATTATCGCCGGTATGGAAAACAAAGAGATGAACTCGGAAAAATTGTACAAGCTAAACTGAATTTGCGGGAGCAAAATATTATCGTTGCATATTCCCGCGCTACGAAAGTAGTTGTTTAATCTCTCAACGTGATCGATTCTCCCTGGTCGACTTGTTTTTCATCGAGCTTCTCGCGTTCGTAGGTGTACGTAGAAAAGCGGCTGAAAAAACGCGCATCGATTCTAACATGGTCCGCGGTTTTACGTAGGTTTGTTTCACTGTTTTTTTTTTTTTTTTTGTTCCCTAGTGGCGAGTAATAGATTTTTTTCGTTTTCGAAACAGAATTTTTGCAATTCGCCTGGTCGCGCGCCGGTGTGGATCGTCGTTTCCCCGGAAATCAAATGGAATAACAATTTCATCTCCCTTGTTTTCCGCCGGCGACGCTCCGACATTTTTCGACCAACGTTTACACACACACGCGTCCGCCGTTTGGGGCTTGGCGGTTTGACGTATTTTTCATTTCGTAACAAAAAATGTTGCCGCAAAGTCGCGCTTCTGTGTCCCTTGTTGCGCGATCGCACGTTCGGTTCGAACGATACGAAAATATTTTCCGGACTTCTTGTTATCAGCTTATTATCAGCTTGCAGATCTTTTTTTATAAGGGTGCTCCGTGAACTCGCGTCGGGAAGAAACGTTATGGGTTTCGTAGTTGAAGCTCACCTCTCTGGGGAATTTTGAAATACACGTGTACGATGCTGTAATGGATAGTACAATATTCATGGATAGTATTCATGGACTGGCCTGTTTGCCTGTAGATAATGTAATCTTAGTAGTGGTTGGAGATGTTAGACACCTGCTAGGCTGCGAATCACGCCAGGTGCTCCAACCAGTTTTATAGCCACGCCAGGTGTCTTGGCTCTTGTCACATATACTCGGTAGAAACGCATCGTCTTATATGTTTGGACTTCGTACGAGGTACACCCTCGTCACTTTCAACAAACAAAATTATACGTACACGTAACATTAGAAACCCTATTCAAGTTTTATTCTCTATGCAAGGTAAAATTCGAATTTAAATATGGGAATATTGTTCATCAAATACGACGAGGCTTGGACACGCGAATAAATAATCTAGGAATTTCCTTCATATTAATAGTTTAAATGACAATATACCATATACCCAAAGGCAGTGCCCACTTATTTTAATCCACCAATGATGTCAAGTATTCGCAGCTATCGAATGTGATTGCTCGTACCGCAATCTCGTTCTAAACCGTGATTCACGATAATTCCTCGTTTCGCCATAATTCGTGGATTAAACGAATACAGCCCCGAAACGTAGCTCCCAGGGATTTAAGCCGTCGCCGTTTCAGTCAAGTAACATACAGCTCGACAGATAAATCAATCTGCATTCCAGGTGATCGCGTTGCTCTCCATATGCACGATATTCCTGACCTGCTGCGCGGGCCACGCAATCGTCTACCGCAAATCCGCTTACTCCCATCTCGAGGACTCGGTGACATCATCCGCAAGTATAAGTCCGAATTCCGTACCGGTTATTGCCTCTGCAAACCCCTCACGGGACTGACTCGACGTTGTTGAGTTTGCACGCCAAACGTGAAGCATGCCCGGATAATTTAATACGCTTGAACGTGGCCGTTTCACTTATTCGGAATTTCAGTCGACGCTTAACGAAGCAACGCCCTTTCCTTCTTATTGCTAGTTGACCCAACAATATTTCTTTTTCGTTTAATCGGGGGCGTGCTTTCGACAGCTTGCAATTTTCTGGCCCGCCGAATCCCGCAGAATTTTATTTCTATTTCGAAAAAGCGACGAAACTGGGACAAATTGAATTAACATTTTCCGGAAAACTGTAGCGAATTTGTATGCAAGATGAATTGAATATTAATTCGATGCTCGTGATAGTTCACAGCAGAAGCATAAATTTAATGATACTCCGATATTCCGTGATACCAGTGTTCTCGATTCGCCAATGTATTACGGAAACCGATGAATAGTAAGAATTTCAATGCGGACAGGTAACAAGGATCGAAAAAAAGTAGCCAGAAATGAAAGTTACGGCGAAGAAGAGTACGCGAATTACCAGGAAAGCCCTTGCTTTCTCGACGCGTTTTCATTACGCTCGCACGCTGGGGACTGGAGGGATCTCAGGGCTCTTGTCCTTGCACTTCCGGTTCAACAGGCATTAAGTTGAGTATCGTTGACATCGTTTCCTGCCAGCAGACGCAGGTCCGCGCCAAAGGAATTTAACAAACAAAAGAAACCTCGCGGACTATCGGGGTTGGAACGGTATTACGCGAGCGCAGCTTCAGAAAAAAAAGTTCCCCCTCGTTCTGCACGGATCTTCTCGCGGGCGGCGCGAGCGGCGCGGGCCGAAATTCATATTTCACCCGGTAGAAACCGGAAGCTGGTCCACGCCTCCCTATTCCTTCTCTGTCCCCGCTGAACTTCGTAGTTTTCTCGTGCACTTCCGAATGTTTCCGCGGGTTGTTCCAGAAATATTTTATAACGAATCTCGCGGTGCGGGAGGGGAAGGACTGTTGGCGAAATAGTGTATTCGAAGTAGACGGACCAAGAGGACGATGTTTTATAACGTTTTATGAGAAACTTTTCGCGAGGCGACGCGGCCTCGCTTCGCCTTTTTTCTTTTCCATTCTCTTTTTTCGTTTTTTAATTTTCGGCCAGCAGCTTTCATATTGCGAGGTAGACTTAAGTTTAGCTTCGTGAATTATTCATTTTGGAAATTGAATTTTCGTAAGCTGCTGTAACAAATTAGTGGGATAAATTTTTAAATAAATTTCCATGCCCGACCAGAGTTCTAATGCGAGTAATTGCACAGCTGACATTCCGTTGACGTGTCGTTTTATTTTAGACCCAGGGCGACTTTATTGAACCGTACAATTTTGTCGGTCTCTGCTCTTTCCCCAGATCGTTAGTATTTTTCGAAACAAAAATTTGACAAATTTAACGATCGGGCAAGGGCAACAAAATCTATGCAAAGTTTCGCACACCTTTTTGTATCCTTAAATAAATAGCACATTGCCAATTACCTTCGGGCAATTTAATTTCAATCAAGCTGCTGTATTTTTGTGGCAGTTCATGACGAGGCGGGTCTTGCTATTTTGTCCAGAGAAATTCCAGGTCCCACGCGTGGGCCTGGATAATGAATTTATACGAAGAATAGCGTCCACTCGTTCGGGCAAGAGCTAATTACTCGCTAATCCATTAATTCCGGCATTTCGTCGTAAACACGTGGCGCTTGGTGTCGGCAAAGCCGCCACAAATTTTACCCCGGCCTCGAAGCCGGCCGAATCCACCGTCGGGCATCCGGTTAAAGCAGCTTTAAGACGCGGTTGCGTTTCACGCGACGCTTGTTGGACTTGCAGAAGCTTTCTCTGTTCCGTTGGTGGCACAATTTTCTCGCGATTCACTCTGGTGGTTATGCATCTTTCAAATTGTTAATCAAAATTCTGGTCTGCGAAGAAAAGTATACTTTATTCATCAACCATTTCGTCCCACTTTTCTTTCGTTCGAAGATATTCTTATAAACCGGCTACTTTATCTACCCTTAAAAGATTTCTCAAGCCCTTTCGCAACATTTTTAATAATTCGTACTACCGCGAAAATGAATTAAGAGGGAGCGCAGATATCTTTTTAGGATAAAAGAGCAAGGTGATTCAGCGGTGCGTTGGTCGTGTTTGCTTCGACTGTCAATTGATACGCGTTGTCGTGTGACCGATTGCCGGCATCGGAACAGACGAGTCGGTGAATTAGACGCGAGAGATGATCGAACAAACTGATATGGATTTCCGAAAGATAATTGGTTACGAAGATCAAGCCTCGTTGAAATTCGACCGTATTCGATTGGTAATTGATTTGCACCGTTACAGCTGCCCGCGCGATACAACGAACAAACCGAAAGATGGCTTCAAGTTTCAATGTCGAGCATTCAAACGCCATTTACGAATTGAATTCTATTAGGAACGTATCGCACGACGGAACGTTGAAAATTGAAGTACAAATTTTACGCTCCACGAAGCGAGTAAAAAATCTTGTTATTCGTAGGAGGATTTTCCTTGTCGGGTTAATTGGGTTAAAAGTCGACATGTTTCTAAGGAACACTGAAAGTTGCAGACCAGTGCTTCTTCTTTCGCGAACAATTCCGCGTCGGCGAAGGGGCCGATAATTGTGAAACGTGTCGTGTTTAAAGCGCGCTTTATATTCGAGAACGGAGATTAACATCTGCACGCGAACGATGTCTCGCGGCTGGCCGGCTGTTACCTACTAATTAAAAGGCAGATATTAGAAAATTTATGCTCGACCGGGGAAAATATGCGTCACGCGACGGGAGGAGTGATAAAAACTTCTGCGAAATATCGTTTTCCTTTACCAGCAGCCATTCGTTGAGAAATTTCAGTCTCTCCTATAATTTGTATAAACCCGTGCAGTCGATACGAGATCTCAGCGAGATAAAATGAGAATGTAATCGGTCATGAGTAAATGCACCGAATGAACATTAAAAATAGAATACCTGTCTTTCGTTCCTATTAAATATCGAAGAAATTAGAACAACGGACACCGCGCGTAATAAATAATAACGCAAAAAATGTTTCTGGCGAGTATAAAAGATTTTCAATCGTTTCGTTGGCAAAGTCAACAACTCTGCGTCCACTTTTCAGAGGCCGCGTAATAAATCACGAACTTTCGGAGTCACTCCGCGAGCTCTTTTTTCAAGACAGTTCCGCGAAGACCGTAAACATTTTCTCCAAGTACAATTACGCTCGTCGAGAAGCGGAACCGCGTTACAATATAATTCCGCGGGGTCGACGATACGTAAATAGGGCCTGCGCGAACTTTCACGCGGATCAAACGGAAGTGCTGAAGTAGGAGAATCCCGGTATGAAGCTTCCGTCTGGTTGCGCGTTCTGCGCTCATTTTATTCGCCATTCGCCACGGTCCTGGGGCCATTCATCTCCTTGGGGATTTGAATTTCACCTCGCCTCTGTGTCCCACCTTATGCGCTATATTAAGAACCCGCATAGAAATCGACAGATTTTTCCGAAAGTACCTACTTTGGTAGAAAATACGGTATACGAGTGGTTTTTATAAAATAACATTTATCGTGGAAGCGAAAGTACAAATGAAGAAAGTATTATTACTATTGTGTATCACATTCCTCTGATACAGCTCTGATACAGGAACCACTTTCAAAACTGCCCCGAATTTTTTTGTTGAAGAAAAAAACAGAAAACGGAGTACACAAAGGGAAATTATATTTATCTCTCATTCGTCCCTAAAGCCAACGGCCAATCCTGCAGACTCGCATTCTATATACGAATCAATAGAACAAAACGCACAAAGAATCCTAAAATATGGCACGAAAAACTTAATTACGTTTATGGAGGAAACGGTGATTCGGCCATCCAGAAGATTGATCCCAGACGAAGGAACGGCAACGCTACGAAATTCGAGGAATCGCAAACATCAATGAATAGTCGCTTGAATCTCGAACGCAGATATCCGCAAACGGCCCATAAAAATCGCCTGCTCTTCGTAAATCGTCGGACATTTCGGATTTCCGGATTAGCCATATCCGTGGATTCGTTCAGGCTGTTTCGGTCACGTCGCCTCGTAAATTCTTTCCTTTCAGAAGGGGATGAAAGACTCGTCGAATTCCGAGCGAAACGGGTACAAGCCCGTGCGAGTTACTCGCACACAAATCCACAATCTTGTACTTGTTTGCCTGGTGTCGAAGATTGGCAGGTGTCAGAATCGATCATGGACACTGGGCCTGGTTTCTGGGATGTAGAGGCTGTTTCGAGGGACTCGGTGGTAAAGAGAAAGTAGAAATTGAAATTCGTGCGTGAGAGCAGGGACTCGATAGACGTAACGTTGTTCCTTTGGGCGTTTAATTAGTATGCAGTATTTTAGAGAAATGTATGTATACATATATGGAAGGGAATGTGGAAAGTATATATTTATTAATATTGAATCTCTAAAATATATAAAGATAATGTATCTTCGTCTGTCAATTTAGGTTGCCAGTATTCGAATACAATTTTCCGGTAGATCTAAATTCTCTCTAGATCAAAATTTATCCAGTCATTTATCAACCAGTCATAATGAGGCCACAAAGTGTGAAAGTAAAAGGGCAAGGTGCACGACGCAACGGTGATTAGTGTCTTCCGTATGTTTCCGAACGAGCGAAGACGTGACTGCGTTCGCATAATACCCGCGACTTTCGTCGTGCCCTAATGTTCGTGTTTGATAAACAGAGGCAACGCGTACACCGCGCCGCGGCAGAAGGATTAACGACTCGGGACTAGCAACGTCGACTTAGTTTCGCATGCGAGCTCCAAGTTCATGCGTCTAGAAATCGTTGGTGGACAGATAACGCCGGCGATGGTATAATTTCACGCGAGCTGGGAACGCGAACGAAGGAAAGCACAAGCGAGTTGCACCCGCGACAGAAATTTCTTTGCCGGCTCGAAACGGTCACAAATTGTAAATGATTCACAATAATTATATAATCTGGGTCGCGAACGCCTTCGCTGAAACGATTCCGCTCCATTTCAGAGTCGCAAATAATTCGTTCGGCGTCAATAATTTCACGCCACGCGCCAAATGTTCCCGATAACGATTTCCACGCGGTAAATTATCTCGAGAGAATATTTTCACCGTCTATGAACACGAACGATTTCACGCGACCACGACTCGTGCAACATTAATGCCACGCGAGTGGACCCATCGAAGAAAACAATTCCTCTCGGAGTTGCACACGCGCAAGGGTAATTCCGTCGGCGTTTCTACAACCAAGTTGGACAACCAAGAGCACACGCCGATGGACGAGGCGATAACGCGACTCCACCCCGTGTCCGCGAGTGCACCCCCAGGATTACTCTAACTTCCCCATTTTCCAACAGGACAAGGGTTTATTAATATCGCGGCCAGAACGGGCCGCGCTTCTATTCGGAACGCTGCGCGACCGGATTAACGCCGCGCTTATTTCTCGTTTACGAGATTACCCGAACTACTCGACCGCCTGGGATTTAATGCAGGTATGTAAACGTAGGTCGCACTTGGTACGGGGATGGCTGCGAAAAGAGGGTTGGACGGTGAGTGGCAGAGAAGTACGAGGGTGAATATTATAAATTGAATTTTAAATGCGGAGAATAGATGCGAGGCAATAATTCCGCGTGTATGGAGAAACAGTGTGGAGTGTTCCTTCCGTGTATTTTATTTTCTTCCAGTAGCCAGAGGGTAATGTTTCTGGTACAAACAGCGGTGATTTGTTAGTTAGATGAAAGTCCGTTTCGCAATTGCTGTAACTTCGTAAAAACAATTTCCACCTGGACTATCGATAAGAAGAGGAGAAGAAAGAGCGGAGCGCAAGAACGACAAAGAGACATGGACCTATAAAGTCGAAAAATCATGGCGAAAAAACGGAAGCATAGCTCGATAGCAAACATCGTATCGGAAGCGAGAGACGAAAGGCAAAAAAAGAAAAGCAGTGAACCATCCAGAGAGGGTCAAAGTGGGATATCCAAACAGGTAGTCATAGAAACAGCCAGACGGGTGGAGCGGAACAGAAAATAGTGAAAGATACAAAGGACGGGAGAATCATTCGGAAAGCTCAAGAGGGGTAACACCAAAGGGAAGACATTAATAACCAGAGGGATTGAGGATGGCGCTATCGGTGCGAGAAAGATGGAAATTCGTACAAAAATGAGTGGAAAAGCAAAACAGGAACGAAAGAAAAGTGATCAAAGGGCGCAGCGCAAGAGAACGCGTGCAATAGAATTGCAAACGAACGAACTCGTTTATCGACGAATTAATCTGTATAAAGCGGTCTCATCGTTAAGGAGACACTGACACGCGGAAAGTGAGGGGTTGCCAGTAAAGTGGCTGGCTGGTTGCCCTCCAGATTATCTGGCCAAAGATCGTTATCGACCCAGTTGCCGGATGACGATGTTTTTCCATCCGAGCACCGAGTAATTGACGCTTTTTCAAGGCCCCCTACCACGGAGAATAGGCCGCTGCTTAACTTAATCGATTGCCAGCTTTTTACCATCGAACTTGTCGCCGCGTTACGACAGCGCGATTTCACGCCTCTCTACAATACTTGTGCCTTCTTCGTTTCGAAGCGACATCGTTGTTGTTCGAGACAGAAACACGGCGGGACTTGATTTTCCCAAATATATTTGTGGACGAGTGTTATTTCATCAACGCATGCCATCTGTGATCTAAGAAAATATCTCTCGTCAACGAAAGCTCCGGAGAATGAGAAAATACCTCCCTCGCACGCCTGCGATTAATATTTCCCCCGCGAGGCGAATATTTTTTCCGGCAAGTCTGGTCAATGGACACTCCGGAATTTCCTTCGCCGCGTAACGCGAAATAAATCGTCTGCGGGGGCAAAAATAAAAAACCGACGAGAGGCCGTCAGCACGCCGCGGCGTGCTGGCACGGTGCCGCAGGAATTGTCTTCGAAACGCGCTTGCCAAAATCCTCGAGTTGCGCTGCGGAAAACAGAGATTTTCGCGAGGCCCCCACTTCTTTCTCTCGCGACGAAATTAATTTCTCATCGCCGCGGCGGCGGCGTTAATAAGGTCGAATGGTTTTTAATATAAAATTCGTCAGACGTTCTCGGTTATTCGATTAGCTTCAGTGAAATTTGTGACAGCCTCTTGGTGCTCGTTTCGAAATAAAGAATTCCAAGGTATCGTCATTATTTTAAGAAGCACTTCTCTCTTGCGCCCTCGTTCTCTCGTTTGGAGCGTGTCTCGCGCAACTCTGCTGACTCGCGCGAGCTTTTCATCGTCGTCAAACACGGTGTCGCGTAAACGAGGGGGAAAGGGGAGAAAAGAAGGAAATTCACCTGGAACTCTTCGAATGAACTTTCTCTCTCTTCAATACGAGAGGTCTTTGAACTTTGCCGGTTGCACAACCTTTCTGCGCTTCGCCGCCAGGCGGTTCAAGCATGTTTATTTCGTGCTGCTTGATATTGTCCCTTAACCCGCACCACCTTTCGCGCCGAGACCTTCGTAAGATCGTTTTAATAAGCGCTGTGCGTCGAAAGTCGTCCGCGGCGTTGTAATCTTTCTTTGCCGCGTGTCGTTTGCATCTGTGATTATTCTACCTACGTTTCGTGTGCGACCGAGGAAAGGTAAAAAGAAGCTAATATACAGCCACTTGTTCTTCGACTTCGGTAATTGGCTCACTATTCAAGCAGTGTTATTAATGTTACTTAAAAAGTAGAATTAAATAATAGAACGAAGAAGAAGATTTATTTATTCATTTTCGCGAGGGAAGGAATCAAATGATTTATCCAAACGCTGCGATTCACCCTCGTACTATTCTACCAATCCTCTAGACATATTCCGAAATTCCGTTCAGTTTACTTCAGCAATGCATTACCCGTTCTAATCTCTCAACCAATATTCCACCGCCAATATGTCGTCCGATATAGTACAATAATTCACCTCTTAATTTACCAAACACACAGATTTCCTCTCTGTTCAGGAACGTTTACAATGTTGCGGCGTGAACAGCATCACGGACGAAGCATCGAACTCGACCCTATCAGCGTCTCCGTGGCTCTGCCGTGTCCCCAAAACGACGGAGGAGTCTGGAAACAAACCGGAGTGCTCCGGGAGTCGGTGGTAAGACAAGTTTCCAGGTTTAGTAGCAAGTTGCCCGAAGATGAGACCCGGGCAAGCTCGCTAAGCGTCCAGGGCTCCCCTTTAAAGAAACCCTCTTGGTGCCACTTAATCGATCTCGGTTCGCTTTTAGGGCACGGGGCTAATACGTCGGCGACGTTACGACCATCGTCTCAGACGGACGACCCGTGAGAACGGTTTACAAGCCGCGGGATTTATCTCGAAACCGCCACGACCTCGATCTCCTCGGGAATTAGCGATTTAAGGTTGCTCGCTCTTCCCTTTTCCTGTACAGGAGATTACGTCGAGAATTATTTGGGATTTTTCTTGCCGAAAGATTGTCATTCTCGGGGCAGGAATTACGCCCTCGTGGATTATCGTAGGCGGATTGCCTTTGGATTTCATTTTATTCGGAAGAAAAATAATCAGTTGCGTGACTTTTACGTTGAAGGGAAGTTCAAGTCGAATTGCGGATTCCTTTCGAGGTGAAGTTGTTTGGGATTTTTCTCTGCTGGGAGATCTTCCGTTCTTTTCGAGGAACGGATGGAAGTTGATTTTCTTGTTGAACCGGGGTGGATCGCGAAGTTGTCGCGTAGAAGCAAAGTTCAAGTCGAATGTACTCATTTTGATACTCCACTTATGTGTATTATCCTTTCGGCGTTTCGGTGGAAAATTGTTCTCGGCACTGTTGTACGCAGTTCTCGGAAGGTCTCGGGTTCCGATAATACGCGCATTTCGTGGCCGCGACTGACGTTCAGGTTGCGGTTAGAATTCGAAAGGGTTAATTTCTTCCGGTGCGGCCCGAAGTTGAAATTGAATTTGGAACACGGAGAGTTTGATCACTCTCGCTATTTTGTTTCTTTTTGTTTTTTAAGTAAGAGCAGAGTTGAACTTGGAATTTGGGGTTTCCGAGCTGTTTCGTTCGGGACGGAATTAAAATTGAATTGAAAGTTTCGGCGCGGGGTGGTTCGAGTTAAACGTTGAACGAAGTCGAGGTTGAAGCTAGGTTCCTCGAGCTAGGCGTTATGCTAAATTGAGTCCCGGGGAAAAAATTGGATTGCCTTTCCAGATGAGACGAACTTCGGCCGAGTTTTTCCTTCGACGGAATTTAATCTTAATCGAGTCGTTCGTTAAGGGAAATTAATTTTAACCGAGTTCTTCTCGCAGCGGAATTTAATTTTAATCGACTCCTTCCTCTTCTTCCTCTTCTATGAAAACAAATTCCCCCCCCCCAGCCCTATTCCTTTCGCGAAACAAATTTACAAACCCTGTATGGCGGCCTGAATTTCTGGGAAAGATATTATACAACGATCGTGCGTGTGTTGTACTATAGAAATTTGGATATTTTAAGCCGAATCGACACGAACTGGCGCGCCGCGGTGGTTAAAGTTCGGCCGACAGTTTCCAGGTAACATCGACGAAATGAAATTGCGGCCACGATTTTGCAATTAAACGCACGAGAATGCAAAGTAAATGCTGCTAGTCTTGTAAACGTCGTTATCCAGAATTCATTTCCCGTCAAATCGGTATTCGATATGATTCGTTCCATGCGGCCAGATGAAATTCATTAATGCAAATATGAGTCCAACAGCAGGAAGGGAGGAAGGATGTAATTTCATCGGCCAGGTGGATCGAATAGCCGATCCATTTTCGATTTTATTTTTCCCGTCGTTGATCAAAAGAACGATCATGACATCTCCGTTGCCATTGAAATTTCGTTCCTTTGTTGACTTTCAACCGGTGGTAAGAAAATTACTTTTACGTCTACTGCCGATCGTGTCTTTTCAAGCGTGCCCGACAGAAAGAAGTCTGGCACACGTGCCTAGCTTCGTTGCGAACCGGAGATTTTATTTGAAAAGTTAAGATTTGCGTGCGCGATTGATATGCACAATTTTATCGACACCTTGCTTGCATGGTCATCCAGCAAACCAAACGCGTGCAACCGAACTGCGATAGTCGCAACATTTGTACCATTCATTTTACACCATGGGTATCATGGGTAACAATCGAGCACGTTTAATTTTTCTCCTTCCTTCCCCTCTCTCACTCACTACCACTCGTTCTCCGCTATCGTTCCACTTCCTGGTATCGTTCGACTCGCCGACGGATAGCGTCCCACAGGCAGTCGAATTACCAGGATTTGTCGTCGCGTTGATCCGACGATTTTCGAGAGCAATGAGGACACGCGTCAGGTGGCAGTTGGCCGACGACGAAATTGATTCGGAAGCTAAGCCGCCGGCGTCGAGCCGAGTGGCGTGGAAAAGCGCCGATGCGAAATTCATCGCGAGGACTCTTCGCGAGCCCGTTCTTCGTGGAGTAGCTGCTCGTATCGTCGACGAAAAGAATAAAAAAATACACGAAAAAAAGGGGAAGGAGAAGAAATGTTCTACGTCGCCGTCTCTTTCCTTCCCTTTGTTTCTTTTCCCGCCTGCACTATTTTATGGCGTTCTTTTGTTCCACTCAGTTATTTCTCGCCGTCGTTTTCAACTCATTCGTCGATCTTCACGGTTGAAACGTGCCGGCCAATCGACCTACGCGTTTTCTTCGTTCTTATTTCACGACGATCGACCGCGTTCAGTCGGCTAGACGATACGGCGCGAACGATCGACCAGAATGATTGAGTTTAACGGGGGAATTAGGAGGAGATCGATGCGTCGATCGAATCGACATTAATGGCCGTGAAAACGCGGTCAACTCGATTTTCGAGATTATCGCGCGCGCGCGCGCCCAGTGGATGTTGAAATCGGTTCTCGTTGGCGATGACGGTGTTCGTTTAGTTTGGCTGCATTCGAACTGTCACGATTTTTTTGCACCAGGATTTGGAGAAACATGATTCCGTTCTGTGAAAGCGCGTGTAAAGTTTGATGGTCGGGGCTGTGTCGAAAAGAATTAAATATTGCTAGAAAAGAATTCATTTATTTTCGGGACAGAATGGTTGGGATTTATTTAAAGCGGAAGTAATACGTGCACAATTAAATTCGATTTTTCATGCACTTTCTGTATTTGATATTTTCATCGAAAATTTAATATTACTCTATAATATGCGTGACAGAATAACTAACAGGGCTGGCAATTTTTCTTCATTTAGAAAACCATTTCAAACTGATATGGAATTTCATTGGAATTTTATCGCCTCGATACATTTTCTTGTTGGAACGTCACACAATTTTCCCGAGATGAGATGTCAATTTTTCAATTTATCTGCAAGCTCGGTGTAAAAAAGAGAAACAGGAAAATAGTGCAAATGGCAGTGAACAAACATTTGGCCGGTTCTGTAAAATACTTAGCGATGATTTTCGCGTGTATTTCCTGTTAACGTCGTCGCCAGGGTAAAATCGGATTTCCGGTCAATTTCTGAAACGCGACTGAGACCGGTCGTACTCTTCCTGACTGCTTTCCGCCCCGATATTTTCACCGAATGAACGATATTTCCTCTATTCTCTTTTCTTAATATTAAATCGTCCTATTGCATCGAGCACAGCTGTTATAAAATTCGCCAACTTTCAGTTACCCTGGAAATTCTTGTACAAATTTTTTTTTTTAACACAGTCTTTTTTCCGCGTTTATGTTATTTGTTCAGCCCGATGTATCTTATTCGTTCGCGCGTTCGTTTATTTTTCCAAGGATTTGTCGCGTCAACTAACCACGCGTGATTGTAAACCAGGAAAACTCGATTCTATATTACGAAATAAAATCGTCCACGGTGAAATCGGCACGAACGAGAATTTCTCGTCGATTGCCGTTCGATCTGTATATATTTAATCGCCGCATTTTGCGAATGAAACAGTCAGGCGATATCATTTTTTGCCCCACGCTTCGGTACTCCTCGATACGCCCTCCGTTCGTTTGGGCATATTCAAAATATTTCCACAGGTGTGCTATTAATTTCTTGCATTTGTAAATATCATTTACTGCAGTGGCAGTTCAAGCGCATCTTGCCCGTAGATTTTATCTCCTGTTTCTTCCTCGGATAAAAATAGCAAAAGATATACAAAGCAATCCAAGCCATAGAATTAGTTTCCTCCTACTATTTTATATATGTTTAATTGCAAATTCATTTTACTAATTAAAGCGTCACGAATATGAATCGAAAGCTCACCCCTTTGAGCTGTATGCATTTCCGAGTGTCCAATTGCGAGTACGAAGGATTGAAAGTGTGAAATATGTCAAACCCTCGACGCAATCTTGACTAAGGAACTAAAAAGACCAAAGTGGCGAACACTGACATCGCGTATTTCCAAACAGCCCTACAAAACTCTAAGTAGGACAGCAGAGTTCGCCGAACGAGGGTGTAACTCTAGTATGCACGTGTAACTGACGAACGAAAGCACGTCATTAATTGCTTCTTCCAGTTATTCACACGCGTGTCTCTTTGAGTTATATTTTTAGCCACACCGGGAACTCCATTAAAATAGATAAAAAGATGAACGTCCATCGAACACCACTGATCAGTTCAATAAAAAAAAAAAAAGAATTTAGCACCAACTAAATCCATCAAATAAGCCATCAATTTCTTGACGCCATTCGTACCGCGCATCCTTACACGCATTCCAGGACAGAATTGCTGCTCACAGGAAACCCTGTCCCTCTAAATACAATACAGCGGTCGAATCGGTGCCAGTCGAATCTAGTTCAGCGGCGAGCACACTGTATCCGGGCCAGGGGTTGCTACCCCTCGGCCTGTAATTCCCCTTTAAGCTCCTTCCAGGTGGTCCACTCGCGTGTCGCACGTGGTACGCGAGGGGGATGAATGTACAGAGACACCTTGAGGAGTCTGGGACTGGTTGTCCCCGATACACGCCTACATCCGTGTCTATCGGCTTCGGCTTGTCCGTGTATTGTCTGCGTGCATGTACTGGCCTGGCTTAGACGCGTACATTCGCGAAGGCTTACCAAAGACGACTACGACGAGGACGTCCGACGTGGCGAACAATAGGGCGATTAACCGGGAATACGTGGAAAAGCGGCACGCCGATAACGGAAACGCTTCACACTTCGTCGAGTGACCAGCAAGCGGTTAGTGAATACGCAGGTGAAAAAACAGCTTCCTTATATGTAGGGGAAATGTACGTGTGTACGCCGTGTCGAGTACGTGCGTGGATGTTTTGTGACCACGAGTAGTTGGGTGGCGGGGGATTGCAATTCGACGTCTTAACGTTGAATGGGGTGGATTTGTAGAAGTACTGGGTAAATAGGGGTCGACGGGATAAATAGGATTGCACGAAGAATACATTGCTATCTTTTTATTCTTCGGAATCGGGCGAGGAGTTGCTGGTAACTTTTCTTTCATGGTGAAACGATTAATATAAATTGCTGAGTTACCGCTACAATATCTTTATAGGTGATAGAAAATCGTCAGCTGTATATTACCTTTCGCGTTTCGTATCGAACAGAAAATTATTCAATCGCGTGTCTCGAGACGAATAAAATTGTTCGTTTGGTTCTATAGCTGTAGATTGTATTAGAGGTACATGATTATACATTACTCGGCAGGCAAGTGGTATAAAAGTTTTAAGAAGCTAGAAAAGGGATGGCACGGTTCTTTCAAGTGGATCCAAGAGCCAGAAGGAAGTCTCGGGGCAAGCAAGAAAGTATTGGGTTGACGGTCGAAAGTCGATAGACGGTCGTTGTTCGTTCTTGCGCCGTTGTTCCCACTCCCGGTTGCTCTCGCCGCGATAAGGATCGGTTTGATCCTCCTTATCGTGATCCTTCCGATATCTCGGCGGCGTATATCGACTTTCTCCCCCGCGATTACACTTTCGGTATCATTTAAGAGGGCGTATCTCTTGGATAATCTCGACGGGGGATCGCACTATCCAAACCGAACTTTCTCTGCCCTTTCTCTAATTGCCGCCGCTCTTCCACAGAACGAAAGGGAACCACCATCGCTATGCATCGAACGTTTGCTGGATAAATGTATTTCATCGGTGGAAATACTGGTACATATCTCTTCTGGCCTCCGTGAATTACGCGTACCTGATGTAAACTCCCTAAAAAGGGAAGGAAAAATTCCGACTGCCCGAACACCGCGTTTCGCGCTTCGTTTACGTTTCCGTTCTCGCGTCAAGCTTTTGTCGCTCGAAGATATTCGTGTCCTAATTGCCCCATTGTTCGCGATATTCGCTCGCCACGAGGCCCCTTCCGGCGTGCACCCGGAAGAAGAAGAAAAAGCTACCGGAAGAAAGCACCGAGAGGTGGAGGCAAAGGAGAATTCTCCTTTCCGCTCCTCGTCTCGCCCGTTCATCCTCGCCTCTTCACTCGCGAGCACTTCGCCGGCACGGCGTTTCACTGACGCGTTGCACCTTTTTATTGGCACGCGTGCTGGTTTACTTTTTTCGAGTTCCACGGACTTCTTCCGTTATTCACGCCGCTCATTGTGCTTCGAGTGCGACTGCAAACGCGCCGCGCGCGCTCTCCCGAGAATGCAATTTCTGGAGGGGCTCGCCGGAGACTAATATCGCTGGCAGTTTCGGCTCTCGTCGAATTCGATTCGTGGGAAATTCTTCGTTGCGAGGATATGCGACGGGCGAGCAAGGTACCTATTCGATCAACGCACAATCGAATCCTTCCAAGTTAATCCTGACTTTTTATTCCTTTTCATGTTGGCGTTCGGCGCAATACGATTGTCGAAGATCAGAACGGAAGTTCGCGCAATATAAATCTCCTCGCTGCTAAATAAAATACCAAACTAGCCCGGGAATATCATTGAAATATTATTACGGGAGAAATAATAGGAAAAGGAGTAGCCGAGGTAGTCGAACAGTAACGCATAAGTTACCCAACCTTCTAATAGACGAGCAGCTTTTAATTTTCCAAAAAGAAGTCGCCCTCTTAGTTTTCACTTTCCACCCGCTGATCGTCTTCCGAAGATCCCCCTCGTTGCTCGCGGAGCAACACGGTCGGAAGCTCGTCCCGGGGGACGTATTTTCTCCCCTGACACCTTCGCCCGCCGTTTGGTGTAATTACAGTCGTCAGACTCGGTTCCCCCGAGGCCGCGTTCTTCTGCAAAAAAAAGAAAGAAAGAAACAAGCACACGGCGTCTCGGAAGAGCGAAACGGAAAGAAGAGGGCGAGGGTTGGACGTTCGTGCGGGGACACGCGGCCCGTTATCGCGTTGATAACGGCGAGGGACACGATGCACGAAACAGCCGACATTCATTAATCGACGCCACGGCATCGTCACCCTTTAAGCGCAAAAGCTTTTGCGTCTCATTAGTGTGGCACCGAGAGAGGGTTGCACCGAAGAGGAGCCACGCCAGCGCCACTTCACAATTCACCGCTCTCCCTCGTTCCCCACACCCTCGACGCCACGGCAGTGGCGTAGTCAGGGATTTAGTTCGAGGAGTTTGTTTCGCGTTCAGCCGAGCACGAGCCTCGTAACTGTGATTCCTCGAATCGTGCCAATTTACGTTTCAATTGGGATTGAGGTGCGCGGCGTGTTATTTTTGCGGGATGGGGAAAATTGTTCTTCCGGTCCTCTCTTTGAAACTTCAGATCTATTACGTGTTGTCTTAAGTGTGTTCGACACACTGTACATCGTTTCGTTTGTGTCATTACTTCGAGCAGCACTGATATCGCTGCGTTGCTCTGCGTTTTATTCAAAAGATTATGCCGCTGTTTTTCTTTCTCGTAGGATGAAAATTCTCAGCTCTGTATTTGGAATAATTATATTAGATTCGATGAAGCGTACGATGCTGTCGCCCTAGATATTTGTGCTCTACGTATTGTGAACACGAAAGCCATTACAATTTCTGTGAAAGAAAATATCCGTGCACCGTTAAAGCCAGACCATCTAAATCAGTCGACTACCTGGATACGAGTGTGGCGTGCCCGCCGACAATTCTTTAAGGTCCCAAGTTCGAATCTCCAGGGTGTAATTTCTTTCCGCAGACTCTCGCAAGACTAGCATTAATGCTACAAATTCGAAAGCATTTTGTCCCCCTTTAGAGAAAGCATCCCACGCTAAAGGATACCCCACCAAGGAAAAACCAGGAGCCAACAATCATATTCTTCCCTTTCGTACAGAACTGTCGTATCAAATATTAACGATTTAAACATTAGATAACGCGTTCAGACACCCCTTCTTATCTCCTGAAAAAAATATTCCAGTTGCGATTCAATCATAAACTCTTCCGCGTCTTCAACTATAAACGTACACATTCTCCCACCTACGCCACTGCCTCTCTTCAGCAGCACGCGAAGTAGAGGGATGAGGAAGACAGGGTTGAAAGAAGAAACCGGGGACGCCGGTACACACGGTATTCTCTTCCCCTCACTTCGCCCAATGTTTGTCTCTTGTGCTTAGCTACGAGGCAAACGATAGCAACGAAGGAATGAAGAGAAGCGCATCGAAACCGGGCTGTATTGACGCGATTACGTTGGATTTGATGTGGATCACAGGCTACATCGTTGGACTGTGCTTCATAGCGATCTTCGTCGACGTTCTGGTGATCTGCTCAATTGGAATTATCCTACGGATGGAGATTCGAGATAAGGGTAATTCGATTAATTATAGTGGGGAAATATTAGTGATAACAAGCAGCGTCGGAGTAAATGATTTCTTTTTTTAAGCAGCTTAAAACGGGAAGCGTGGAAAATATCGAAGATATTTACTCACGTGGTGAAATTATGTTTCCCTGCAACTCTGAAGTTGTGTTTCATAGCATATTAAAAGCTGCCCTTAGATATTTCAATCAATTACAATTACGCTCAGTTCTCTTTTCTCAAATTTTTACGACTCATTATTACATTACTTATTTCCCCTTTCGTATCTAGACGAAACGAAGAAATCCCAGCGCAATAATGTTCTCCTTCTCAGCGCGAAAGGAGCATCGTAATCGTCGTGATCATCGAGCTTTTCTACACGGCGTTACGTCGATGAATAGTCGATGAACGTCGAATTATCATAATTTCCCGAGGCAAAGCAACGTCGCGGAGTTTCCATTTGATTCGATTTCGAATTGCTTCGTTCGATTTCCTCTGTCGAGCAATCGCATTGGAATTTTTTACGCGAGACAACGGCGCGATTTAGTTCTCAGGGATCCTCTTCGTTAATCCGTATTAATTAAAAAATAATACCGAAACAATTAACCCTGGGTTGTTGGTATAAAATCGAATTCATTTAAATGAAACGCCCGCCGAAAATTATTATCAATTTTCGTTCCACCCAACTATAGTACTCGCGAAAAATTTATCGAGCATGTTGCCTTTGTGCTCGCAACTTCAGTGACAAAGGTGAGCAGCAAGGTGAACGGGGCGTATCGCGCCATACTGTCCCGTCGCTGAAATTCCTGAGCAAAAGCTCGATTTCCTGGAATTGCTGCGGGATTGATTCGTTTCCAGTCGACCGTCGAACTTCGCCGCCGAACGTAAATTCACTGACCGCCCTTCATCTTCCCCCATGGGTCAGCCTCGAGGGACAGCGTGAAAAATACTCACCACCGTGTCCCGTGGAAAATCGGTGGAAGTTTTCGATGAAATTAGGACGTGTCATTAATTTAAGTACGGAATTTATTGGCACAGATAGTTAGGATTATTTCTGACGTCCGTATTAATTCGAAAAATATTATCTGAAGTTAACGCGAAGCTCGAGCCGCAATTAGAAAGGCCGTGAAGCATTGCCGGATTAATGCCAATCATTTCTGAAACATCGTGCGTCCGAAATTATCAATAAATTTATTTAACGGAGCCTCGTGAACGGATCGGAAATATTATTCCGCGAGAATATTTCGTGCGATGAGTCATGGAAATATTATAATCCTCGGATTCCCTGGGAAATAATTGTAAATAGGCTGCGGGGCGTATAATTGTACATTCCATCCGAACCGCGAGAGAATCGTATTTAATTGAAGACATTGGAAAACCACGGAAGCCCAAGCAGAATGCTTTCGTGGTAATCATTTATTTCGTTGCTCTTCTTTTCTCTCTAACGATACATTGTTCCAAACCGGGACGATATTCCGGGCGAAAATTTGTAACAAAAATATGCATCTATTTGGAGCGAGACAGTAGTCACGAAGTAACTAATTTATTCCGAAGCGTGCCGCTACCATTACCGAAATTAATCAACGTCGTTTCCAAGCCGTCACTTAACATCACGCGCTCGCGTAATAAATTCTATTCCGGCCTGGACGGTTGAGCGAAAACCTCGCAGCGAGTGGATGCACCAAATGCACCAGCGGGGGAAAAAGGGGATATCGCGACAAAGGAGGACGAGGTTGGAAAGGGGTTAACGAAAGCAAAAGGAGCCACGTTCGCGTTATCCGATTGCTGAGATAATTAGAGAAGGAGGGACCAATGGAAACCGAAAGGTCCCATTGTGATTCTAAGGGAGAGCAGCCTCTTTCTCGATCGTATTACACGCTTTAAAAGCCGGGTCTTTTGCCCGAAACTATCATCTTTTGTTCCAACTGTCCGACCATCTCGCCGTGATAGACTTTGATCGAAAGTAGAAGAGAAAAAGGGGAGAGAATAAATAGGGGGAACGTAATTAACGGAATTCAAAGCTTGTCTTTGGTGGGCCGGATTTCTGTGTAAATTGATAGGGAGGTAAAATAAGATCGGCAAGTACTGTAATTAGAAAGGAAGATCTTGTAACGGGCAACGAACAACGAGATCAGCCGTCAAACGTTGGTTCTCCCTGTCTACTTTTCTGCTTTTCGTTTTCATTCTACTTGTAAGAGGGAACAAAGGAATTTTTATTTTAAGTCTGTTTAAATCTGCCGTAGTCAATAGACGCGGGTCGACAGGATGAAAAGGGAGAGCAATAATGAGGAAAGTGATGTTTCCTTTGCGCTCTCCGCGCGGCAATAGTTATTACCTCGCAGACAAACAGCATATTGTATCAGCTAATCCCGATTCGCCGTATTACTTCTCGTGTTTCGTTTCGTTTTCCTGTTTTACTCGTACTGGATACAGCTTTTCGCTGCACGATGTGCACTAATACGAGTTGCAACAGTTTCATTATTGCGGGCGAAATTAAATTACATTCTACTAATTTCAATGCCATGGCGTTAAAAAAACGTCTCGATTAGGGCAACGGTTCCGTGAAACTCTGAAAATGTGTAAAACGACTGTCTGCTCGGGCGAGGGTGAAAATAAGCTTCCATAAAAATTATAGGAACAGAGGGAAAGGGATTCAGGGTGAATTCAGTCCAGCATCAAACTTTCTTTAAAAAAACAACTCTCCCCACAATATATTCGGAACAATGAAATTAATATCTTTCAATTTCTTTTTTCTCTGCAATATTTCTTTGCAACGAACGTGGATTTCTCTACACCACCCTTGGAGTAAAACCTCCCTTGTCTTAACGTTACCCCCTCGAGGGGTCATTTCTTTCAATTGCTTTCTCTTTCTCCCCCTGTTTCTCTCCCCTTCTTTTTTTTTAAACGCACTGCCGCAATTAAGAACATTCTTATGCTTCTATTCCAATTTTATCAGAAGAAGAACGAACCAAAATATTTCGGTTGAGCTTTTCCTTGGAATAAGAATCGTTTTTGATGATATTTTGACAAGACGACGTAACGTATCGATGATTTACGAGAAGGTATCCAAGAACGATAGAAGGGAATAATTTTTCCATTTGCGAAAGGAAATGAAAGGATGGGCAAGGCGAAGGGCTCGCCTTGTTTCGTTTTGCCACAATGCCGATAATCACTGCGGATAAAGGCGATGAGAAGAAACCCGGCTACCGTGGCAACCGACCAGCTGATTCGATCCTGAAACACCGTTTCGTGAATTATGGAGGCGGGATGAGTCGTTAGCCGCTCCAAAATTCTGCCATTAATGATCGATTTAATGACGCAGGCTGCCTTGCACTTTTGTTCAATTCAAAACGATGAACGACGCAACAAACGTACGTATTCCCTTTTAATAATATTGTTTCGCTAGGTACCCTGGAATTGTGACTGTATTAGTAAATGAAACGAGGAAGAGCGACGCAATAGAGGGATATTGTTAGAAATGGCAAGTAATTTCACTTTAATTATACATAATTGCGGGGTAAGCAAAATTAAAGGATATGTATCTTGCTTTAACCGCTATGCCTCGAAATTAAGGGACGAAGACACCCTTGGAGGGTTGTGAAACTTATCCCCCTCGATGTTATTTTGGGCACGTCTTAGAAAGTACTTTAGATTTTATGGAGAAATTTGTATAGCACCGGCAAATTAATTTTCGCCACCTGAAGTTTGGAGTTTGGAGTTTGATCGAATTTCCATGGTTACAATTAATTGCTATTACCTGTTGGCAGGTGTAGCAGCAGTATTTTAATCGCTGCTGCAATTTATTATCATTCTATGGTGTTTCCCGGCCATTACATAAATAATTGGCCAATCAATCCATATCTTTAATTTCTGACTGAATCAGCAGCCCTATTTAACCAAGAATGCACTTGCACGAAAGTTGCATAGAGAGAAATCGATATTACATTAATTCGTACCGATTAATCCATCATTATTAAACCCACCTTAACTTAACAAAAAAAAAAGCTACCTTACATTCGAAAAGGAAACGCTTGAACGCTGCTCTGTTTCACGCAGCCATCGAGATTGAGGAACTCACGAGCCGTGGTGGTAAAAAAATCACCGACAGGGGAGTCAGGACCCGCGTTCAATCACCCTGAAGAAGATCAAACCGCACGGAGCAAGGGAGGACGGCGTTCGATCGCGATAACAACGGATCTATCGTGGATCGGGTCGTACACGGGTTATCTGAACACGGTGGCACACATTTTGCCAGTCGTATCTACCGGAGTTCTTCCGTGAACGACGGATTATCGACGCCCTATCCGTTTACATCGGTGCTCCATTATCGTTCGATCGATTCCACGCCGCCGTTAGAACGGGCAATGATCACTCGAACGTTGGTCGCGCAAAACGATCTAACGAAAAGCGGTTCGTGGGCGATCTCGATTGGGAGAATGAAGTGCGACTGGACCGCGCGGAAGGACATAGATCTTGGAAATGTGCGCAATTCGGGAGGGGACGTGGCGTCGGTTCGATTCGACGAAGCGGCGAAATGAACAGGGTGAACATTTTCGAGCAGATAGCGCGATAGTAAAATTATTGTTCGCGACGATGATTCAAATTGATTCAATTTCCATCGAATGAATCTACGCGATTTTAATCGAATTGATTCTACCGCCGCGAAAGTAATTCCGAGATAGAGGAAATACAATGTAATAATAAAATTATTATTCACGTCGACGATTGCAATTGATTTCGATTGATTTCCATTGAACGATGCCACGGGATTTTAATTGAATTGATTATACAGTTGCAAAAATAGTTCGTGCCAGTTAAAATTCCCTGCGCCAATTTTTCAATAATGTTCCAAGTCTAAATTGTTTGAAGTGTCAGTTTATTTTCCCCGGGGAACCCCGGCTTGTCCACGATCAAGCTCGATTACCAACGGGTGCTATTTCTAAATAATCCTACGAATATTCTCCAACGGTGCAGGGTATATAAATGATACTAAAAACAGCACGGCGCGGTTCAATGGTACCCGGTGCGACACAATCACAGCGATTTAAAATTCTGTATGATAATGACCGTCGCCGGACTGGATCAGAGAGACTCTCATTTTCCAGACGGCTGGAGCGTCGGCGTACACACGCACGTTGCTCCAGTAATTTCCGACTGCAATTACAGCGCGATCAAACGGCAGGGGGGAGGGGGCGATACAAAAAAAAATCCCATTTGCACCTCGTCGTGCCACGAAAGCTGAATATTTGAAACAGCTGCGGAACTCTCTACGGACATGCCTCCCCGATTCTCGATTATATCGATCACTGATCGCCAGTGATCGGTGTACAACGACGTACCATTATTCTCGATGAACAGTTTCGTTTCTCGGCCGGGAGCGTGTAACGTGTGCATAATAGTAAAATTGCCGCGGCGTTTTGAAATATTTCTCAAAGTTACAGGGGTAGCGATGAAAGAACGGAGAATTCGATGGAACGGAATTTTTCGGTGGAAAAGATTTTTAGAAAGTGTGAATAGCGCTTTTGTCCTTTTGTTTTTCGAAACATAGTGGTGATAGGATTGATTTCGCTTTCAGAATATTCTGTGATAGAGCTTAGGTTCTCTCAGGTCGAAAGGAATCTCTATTGAATTGGCTCGGAATATTTCAAGTGAATTTGCTTAATTTGATTAAAAGCTTCTGATAATTCTGACATGCTTTCCATCAGACGCATCGGATTACTCTAGTGTCTGAGCGAGCGATAGCGTTTGATGAATTTTACTTCAGCTAAGAGCTAAACAATTGATATCTCTCGTGAGAAACTAAATAGGTGGGATTATGAGTGAGAGGCCTCCGGTGTCACAGGTGGTTTCAGAAACTTGGTGAAAGTTTCAGAGACGACGTTGGAACATTTCAGACGTCTCGCTAGGTTTTAGAGAATCCAGGGTAGAAAGGTTCTGCGAGATTTTTAAGATTTATGATTTCGAGTATTTTTCGAGTACTTTAAATGTTAGGAAATTCCTTAAAATTCTGAATGTTTGAAAATATCTTTTGTAACTTCCCTGGGGGATTTCTGATAACTTAGGAACATATAATTCATCGAAAATTCTCTGCCAAGAAAGTAGACTAATATCCGAAATCCATTACTCTATGCCTCGAGACTCAAATTATTAAAATGCTTCCTTACTGTACTCGCTTCCGTACGCTTAATTTATTAAAAAATGAAACGATCGCCATCGTTTTCAAATCTCGCGCATTACCATCGCCGCAATTCTTTCAGATCTTAAACACCGTAATTTCCCCAGGTATCAATGTTATCTTCATTTAAACGCCCGATCGAGTTTTATCAAACGTTCATTTCCCTCTGGCCGTTCCTCAGCGTCTCGGTAGGGAGCATAAAATGCGCAAATCGCGCATAAAGTATTTCGATTACCATCTAAATGTATCTGCGTCACGTAAACGCAACCAAAGGTCGTTTCTTCATCTTGGTACTGCGTTTCCCTTTTAACAGGCCATGAACGGAGTAATCTGTTTCTATGGTACGGCAAGATTAATAGCAGGGACACCGTACTTAACGGTAACTTCGTCATAAAGAACGTTTCTTGGCGAGAAAGAAATTAAATTCCATCGAAAAAAGAAAATTATTATTATTAGACTGATTATTAACTTCACAGGCAGTTTGCACGAATTTCTAAATATGGCAAACGTATTTAATTTAAAAGAAGTTTCAGCTGTGAAAGGGTGAAACATATTTTCCCATGGCGGTTCCCATGCGTGTTTCATATTCATGTCGCTGGAAATCTATGCGCGGCATATATTTCTGTGACGGGATGCGGACGCTGAGCCACTGCAGCACCTGCATCTACAACGGTAATATATCGTAATGACAGCCAGAGTGTTTGGCAGGTGGCAAATCCGCGTTATAATTCATTGTAAAACATGGCCGTTCGTTTCCTCTGCGAATTGCCGAACGATATTTTCGACGTTTCGGGCAAGTTTTTATTCTTTTTTCCGCGAACTATGTAACAAATTGTCTTTGTCTTCATCGAAGTGCAGAATATATAATATAGTCTGCACATGTATATTAATATTAATTGAATTCATTCTAGATAGTGCGGCACGTTCTTTCGGAAATTATAATAGGAAAGTAAAATATAAATTCAAGCGACGATAACGATTTTCCGTACGCTGTGTGCACCCTAATTGTATCTCACTACGAATATATAATTATTAGAAATTTATAAAACCGGAGATATGAATGATCAAACGTTGATTTGAATAGGTAGACATTCCTGATAAACGCTGTCGGGCAGGAATAAAATAAGCCAGATTGAAAAAACGCAAAAATAACAATTGCAAGGGCAAAGTGATTGGACAGTTTGAACAGAAGGCCGCAGGTGAAGGGAATTTTCACCAACAAGGCTACTTACCAGCGACACTTTTGCAAAAACAGTATTTTCCATAACTCCAGAACCGAATGAAATGATTTTACCCTGGAAACGTGTTACACGCCAGTGGTCATCCTGTTATTTTCCAGCCAGTGCCGTTCGCTGAAAATCACCGAATAGCTTCGAATTCCTCCCACGTCCAACCCCTCAAAAAATGACAGAACAGTTGAAAATTCACCGACCAGCGGTGCTAGCTTCGAAACTGTCGGCGACGCATGGTCGTCCCTCGAATGGATAGAAATCCAAATCCAGATTGAACCATGAATTTTCTATAGCCTCTATCTACCGCATTTTTTTTCTTTTGTCGATGACTCTCCCTTTCGGCGCCTGCAATTTCAGGGACGGTACGAAAATAAAACAAAGAAGGAAGACAATATAGGCGCTGACCGACGTTCGAAGCGACGTCGTTTCACTTTTGACCGATAACGACGTAATTTCTATTCATGATCTGGCTAATGAAAATATAATCACGTTCGTCAGCGTGTTTGCATTAACCTGGATCCAATGACCCTGTCTCTACCCTTGGCTGGTACGACACTTTCTGGAATACCTAGTGGAACACTGAGAACGTCAAAAAGTATGATTCTGCGTGCTAACTTAAGTTTCGGAATTAGACAAAAATATTCTTCCATTGGAGTAATTTTAAAGTTTGCGACTCTTGAAATTTATTTATACTTCTTTCTCCTTCGTTTTTCGCGAGCAATCGATTTCATTAGTTCCAATGGAGGATTACGTTCCCTCTTATTTTACTGGCGCCAACGGGAAGATTACTTTCTGATTTTGTCGGGTGTTCGGGAGAGAGTGGATAAAACAGAAGATAGGGTGACGCGTTTCACGACGGGGCGATCTAATAAACGAGAGAAAAAAAGCCATCGGATTAAATATGACGTGACATAGGCGGTCAGCAGTGGCGAGAGATACGCCGTTCTTTCAGCCGACGGCCTTTGGGGACGTAATAACGTGGACGTGTTAATGGAGACGCAAATATTTGAGTTAAGCGTCGGGTTTCGTATAAATGACATCGACAATGATTGCTGCGAAATTTGTTTCGCATCGTCGACAAATGTTTCACCCGAAAACAATCTGAAATATCGTAGAAAAACACGGTGCGTCCAATTTGGTTGTTGTGAATTATTGTTACGATTCATGGAATGGAAATATGCTGTGCTACGAATTTTTCGAGAACTCTGTTTTTCGTACCTTTTTTTCACAATGTAATGAACTTTTTAATCCCAGTTGTTTTTCCACGGTAAAAAATTCTGTCTCGAACTTACGATACAAATATTGTTAATGAAAAATTTGTTTTCTCTACTGTCGTTATTAAGCTCGTGCCCATTGCCTTCCATGGCGTGCTTCGAATGTCCACGTGGATACTTGGAACGAAAGTTCTCCGAGTCTCGTTACGCGATCTCCACTGCTTCTTCCGATATTCAGTCACACGATACGTGCAAAAGTTCATACGTTTCTGCAGTACAAAGGCATTCTTTCCACGAATTCTCATTGCATCTGCAGTTTGAAAAAGTTGGAACCTACGTTACGTATATTTCATTCTTCGCAGGCACGTGCACTTGTTCATTGTACGTTACATCACATACATTCTTTAGATTTACTCGCGCAGTATTTTTATTTCACACAACAGTTGTCGAAAATCTTTGCTATTTATCGACTAACAACCCTATATTTATGGATACTAAAACTCTTGTTTGAAATATTTGTTCATTGCAGAATAACACAATATCAAATTAATGCACAAATGAACAATGAACAAAGATACATAGCTTTCAACGTACAAAATTTCCTGTAACTCATTCGTGATGCAAAATAGAAATCGAACCAATATAGTTAACAAACAAAAAAAAAGATAGTACAGGGAAGCAGGGCTTTGAAAAAGCATTCGTTCAACCAACCCACGCTGCGAAGCAGAACAAAACCCAAAGATTCCTTCGAGATATTTAACAGCATCGCATAGTTGACACGTCTCTCGCCAAGTTCCACGATTGTCTCGAATACAATGCTTTCCATTGCTGTGGTTAAAAGTTTAGCGATGATAAGGGCGAGAACTCGAGTTGAATTTTAGTGCAGATATTCTAGCGGCCATCTGAATAGCGGTTTCCTTTTTCGATCGTTCCATTAAATCGTTGCTTCGCCCCGAAGTCGATCCACGCCAGTTTCTTCCAAAGCCGGATGATCGTTTTCCATCACCACCATTTCGTTATCGTCTGCACCTACCGATAACGAGTAGCCGAAAGTTCATCAAGTTTCATACGCTTTTCCAAAGCGAGTTTTAGTAGTCACGACACTACACATTTTTCACATTTTAATTTAGAGTTTCCTGAAATAATAAATTTGGTCCTTCCGAAGGTACTAAAGAATTTAAATTCTCTTCTTTCTATCACAAGCTTCAATGTTCCCCAATCATAAACACAGGGGCGAGAATACTCTTTTCCAAAGTTGTATCGCCGCCATTCCCATATACGCGGGCGAGTTGCGTAGTTATGAAGCAGGCCACAGGCTTATCGAAAATCCTCCCAAAAAAAAACGGGCGCGAAATTTCACCCAGCGCTATGACTCGAGGGTAGAAGTATTTCGGCCGGTTGAATATCAGAGGAACGAGAAGAGGGATACTCGCTATGAAAGGGGGTGACCCGCGTCCTCGTCGATTCAGATTTCCTGATATTTTTGTGGCGCGCATTCAGCCGTTTGCAACGACGCGAGAACTGTCGAAAGGGTTTTCATTTTTCCCCAGAATCGATAATTGTTTGCGTTCTACTAGCGATGGCCCCGACATACTTCGAATCGCTTTCAAACTGTCGCGGCTATTTAAAATGTTTAGCTGGGGGGGGGGGGGGTTTACCTAGGAAACGTTAAGTAAGGTTAAGTGACTTAACGAAACTTAAAAAGTTAATTCGAGATAAATTTCTGAACGCTAAATGTGTTGGAACTTCGAGACATTTGCAGCGTTTGGAAAGGCTGTTCAAGAAAGTACAACTCTTGAAAATTTCGTTCGGTTTGAGCTTCGAGGATTTTAATTCGGCTATCGTGGGCCCCTGGAGCGTCAAAGATCTTCGAAATTTCAACCGCTCTGGTCGTTTCGAAGGGAAGTCCTCGAAGAATTCTAATTTTGTGATGGCCTCGAAATTTTCAAAGTCCTTGGAACTCTGAAGATTTCTACAAACATCAATTCCGAGTTCTCGGTCGCTAAAATCCACTGACGCTGGTGATAAAAGCTCTTAAGAAAGTTCAACATGTTCTCATATTTCCATAACTTTGCCCTCGTAAATCTTTCGAAGGATTCAGTTGCCCTCACTTTTGCCAAATAAAAGCGCCAGCTTCTCGTGTACAACTTCGTACCATTAATTTAGTTCAACCTTCTCTTTCTTACCCAAACATAACTTTACTTTTCACGTACAAAAACAGAAGCAAATCGTATTTATATTCCCTTAGCTCGATTCAATTCGGAGAAAAGTTCATGCAACGTCTGACTCGCGTTTAAAAATCCAATAACACACATGAAAACCATATAAAAAACGCGTTTATATTGCGCCATCCACCATAATTGTTTGAATATCAAAAGGGTTAATACGATTACAGTAATATCCCAGGAAAGTGCCTTCATAATTTCATGAGGATGGATCGAATATCAAAGGGGTCGATAAGAGTACAATAATAGCCCACGATAATCAATCCACCGTTTCATGGGAATTGTTCGAGAACTCGCGTCAGAACGAATCTGGTTCCCATCCCTACCGGCGGCGAGAAAAAAGGGGGTGAAAAAAGCCGCGTCGATCCGGCTGATGGAACAGTTAATTGATACAGTGGGGCGCGGCCATATTTCGCTCGGGCCGGATTTCAATGGTGGAATTTTCGACCGGAAAACGTGTGGCCATTGAACGCCTAATACGGAGTTTTTGGCGTGACAGAGCTTTAAGACTGGCCCACTCGAATAAAGATCGATTTCACGCCGGATGGACGCATACAGAACCGGCGACGTGCGCACAGCACATACACGGTTTGGTTTTTTCCTCGCTTTCTAAATAAAAATCCTCGAGCCGACCAGCTTTTCCGGGCCAACTGTAATTTTTCGTTTTCGTTGCTTGGGTGCAAATGTGCGTGACAACAAAGCTGGTTATTTCTTTTTAGGGTGACGGTCGTTCGGGAGGGATACGTTGCACGTACAGCTTTCTTATTGCTTCTTAAAGGAGCAAGTACTTATTAGAAAGAATTATTTTACGCGGGAATATTGTTTTAAATACGAGAGACGTTTGATAATTTCTTGTTGCCCTCATATTATACTGTATGTATGTGTTTGCTATTCAGAAAATGAGAGAATACGTGCAAAGTAATTCAATTAATATTTTTCTTTTTTTTTTATAACGCTGTGTACAATCATTTTTAATTAAATTATCATAAGTTTTGTGCGCCATGGATATGTTAGAAGTCGTTTGTGACATTGTTTTTATATAACGATTTAATGAAAAATATTAAATTACAGATACCTGTGTCCTGTTTAATATTTACCATTAAATTATGGTGATTTTATGTACCAAGGAATTGATGGAGAGTTATTTTAGGAAACGAATTTTTCTTTCTCTCGCAGAGCAGGATCTTATTAATCCCAACGATGCTTCTAGCTCATTTCTCCTTTCCTTCGTTATCTATTCTGTCGCATGCATAATCATCGTAAGAATGCCACTTTCCATGAAATTGGAAAGGTTTGACTCACGGTTTTGCATTAAACGGGATCACCCTGAGGAACAACTTCGCCCCTCTACATTGCTATGCAACGTCTCGGGGCGATAAGCTTGTTCCCTTTCGACGATATCTAGTTTAATGCTTTTACAGATAGATTTAGAATTCTGCGAATGCTACGAAAAATGAGACATGCATATTTATTTACTTAAACAGCTGGATGTGTTCTCCCTTTGTTCATTTCACATCGTTAGAATTAATGGACGAAGTAATAAAACCATTTGTAAATTTATTAAAATACCTTAACTAAAAATTCGCCGGAGAACTGTGAACCTTTAATGTTCTGGTAGATTATTTTCATCTAACAATTAAACGACAGAAAAATAACACAGTCAAACTCTTTCGTACGTTCACAAATTTGTCTGCCATACCAGAAATCGTGTTTCCAAACAATACCACAAAAGCCATCCTCCCCTTTTTGGTCACAGTGTTCTCTATTTTGTCATTACCATTAAAAATAAACCCTCCTTCCCGATAAAACCTCTGAATTCCGTTCATTATTTGCCCCGGTATCTGTGCATCGACGCATGTAGCCGTCCTAGGACATGCACAATCCCGTAGGGAATCGAAACTTCATTAATCTTCAACCCTTTGCCACCCCTACCTGCAACCTGCAGGTCATTCTTTTTCGCGTCGATCCCCTTTTTCGCTTCCGTTTCGTTTCATTGCATCCTGTACTTTCTGCGCACTCCTTTCAACCCCTAACTATGGAGACAAATACTCCATGGAATTTCTTATGCAACCCTCGCGCATACAAACGACTCGTTTAGACAGCCACCGCCTCTCGAAGACGCGGTGAAAGTTAGACGAGGAAAAAGGGTGAGCGGCGAAACGGAAGCGGGAGGTTGGGGTGGGGGGGTGGGGAGTGAACAGTAGAAATGGTCGCGTTTCGATTCGATCGTACATTTCGTCTAGCTCCCTTTGTCTTGGCAAAGTAGAGTAATGGATTTTCGGTACCGGTGCTGTACCGGTGCTGTACCGAGACGGTGCAATGGAAGGGGTTGATAAATGCTGCTTGGTAAATTATAAAGAATTCCGCGACGCAACGAACGTTTGGTTCGATTATCGATTCATTTGGTGGGGGTATTAATTGTGTCTTGGTTCGTGGCGGTAGAATTTTCTATCTTTGGTTTGTCTTGTGTATGGTAAAAGAAATTCGGTAATTTTTTCACTCGATCAATTTTTAATGCTTAAAGGAATACTCGGATGATCGTTATATTTGTTAAGTAATGCATAATGTATAAACTTTAGAAATTAATAGGAAATTCGGAAGGCGGAATATTAAAGAGGAAAATATTGGAATAACTCCTGGTATTGGCTGTTACGTTTCCGCGTAATAAATATTGAATGTCCGAAAATCTTGTAATAGTTTACTTTGTTCCAACGAAAAATTAAATTGGACCACCAATCGGTTTTCTTTCCAGCGTACTGGTTAATGCCTCGGAAATGGTAAACGGTGCGATCGAATCTCAATCCTTAAGAGAATATAATACGGAAGTGGAATGGTATTCGTCCGGTGGTAACCGCAAAAAAGATATTAACCACATAATAAGCGGCTTTCGTTAGGGTTATTGTTCAGGGATGATTGGAAAAAATGCTGGATAGCGATATGGGAACGTAATTGGTACTTTTGTAGCAGGGGATGGTTCCAGCACACAGTACTTCTCTTTTTTCAGCCTTGCAATCCCTGAAATCGATATTAAAAATTGATGGCTATGAAAGATCGTTTAAAATTCAGTGAAACGAATATTCGTAACTTATCTGAACTATGAAATGCTGATATGTTCCAGGCGTTCGCAAAAATTATGCTATTTATTTAATTTATTCGTCATTTATTAGCTAAAAAGAATAAATAACTATACATAACTTCCAGCATTTGTCGTTAAATATGAGTATTTAAAATAGTACGAAAATAATCGTTCAGCTATAATCATTTCCTATCTAAATAAAATAAATTCTTCGCGACGAAAATTCTCGTGCCGACTTACAATACCGACCCCACGTAAATACATAACATAATCCAACACACCGTCTCCGAGAATCCCAGCAAAGTGTCCCAACCGACGCGTCCCTTCACTCAAATGGACAGTAAACGTTCGGGACGAAGGAGATCAAGTTTCGTGCCGTGGGACGAAAGCAAAGTGGCAGAGCTTAATAAAAATCCAATTTAGAAGGATTAGTGGCGAATAGCGGAGTAAAACCAGCATTTCTGTCGCCGCGTTAGCCAGCCGTCAGCAGAGACAGTAGAACCGAACGATACGCCGGGGGATGTCGTAGGCGTCGGGGGGATGAATAGAGAGAAATTACCCCGAAGAATCGAAATTGCTGGGGCGCAGTGGCCTTTGATTTCGCTGCACCGACCGGCTCGATCGTCGTTGCGCACGGCGTTTCTGGCGTGCAAGTGGAAAAAACGGGGTGGCATGCTGGTTGAAAGGGAGTTGCGGGGAGGGTGGCGCGAAACTTTTCACAGTGTCGAACGCGTCCGTTTCTTTGAATCGTTTCCCAAAGCGATTTCGAGCGCCCTCGTTGCTGGCGAGAGCATAACGACAAGCAAGAGGGGACAAAGAACGAGATACAAAGTGGGATGGACAAACGGAGAAACAAGAATCGTGGCGAGATGAAGTGCAACGAGATCGTAGAAAGGTAAGTGGAAGTGGTCGGAGAAGCGAGGGGATGTTTGAAGGGTGAAAGTGAAGTAACGAAATGGAAGGGGGATAGGTCAGAGGGACGGCGATTTCCTACTCGGTTTGCATAATATTTTATGCGCTGGTGAAACAGATATGTAACTGGTCGGGGGAAGTGACCGCGAGATCGATGGAATTGTTTGGGGACTTCCGGTGCTTTCGTTGCTACTCGTTCTCCCGTCGATTCTTCCGACAGGTTAAATGCTCTCGGCCGTTTCCGTGAAGCGGATGCTGTTAATGGATACTTGAGTACGAACTGGAATTATTGAGTTGGGCGATAAGTTCGTTCATTCTCCGATGGTGTACGCGTATTTTGGGAAAACGTTGCTAGACGTTACTTGCACTGATTGTGAAAAGTTTCCGGCGCGTCTTTGGGGCTTGGAATGAAAGAAACGTGCAATGATAATAATATTGACTGGCTCATTAGTCCGATTAAAAGTTGACTCCTGTAGACACCTATACAAGTTTTGCTCGCCATTTAGCTTCAACTGTCAATATAAAAAGATAAAATAATTAATGGGCACTTTTGTCACAAATATTAATCCCATAAAAATCTTGAATACAAACTCGTTCCCGATATGTGTTTCCCTTAACTCGCGAGTCAAGGTCGTAAAATCTTTAACGAACTAGCGAAATGTAGCAGCGAAGCAAAGATGGAGCCCGTTAAAAATTCGCATCGACAGTTATCGCGGCTCTCTTCGCAACGCGGAAGAAACGAATTGTTCGCGCGCGCCCCGTACAATATGCATCCCCTTTAAACAGCAATTTTACGATATCGTTTCGCGGCGTTTACCCTGTAACATATTACGGGTCGGCCGAGTGCGCGGCTTGCAGCTAAACAAATTACACGGCTTCGTGTGTCCGTGTGTTTGTTTAATACTGTGCACCCACCGCGTCGAAGAATGTAACTTGGAAATTGTGGCGTCGAACCGTGCCGCGCTGAGCGTTATTTTTACTGCCGAGCAAACTCTGAACGATGAAATGAACACTGGTGCTGTTACCGTTTCGCCGACAACGATGGATTTTTTTACTTCATTTATTTCCTTAGTTTTGGGAGAAACCATTTCTCTTTAATTTCTTCGGGCGACGTGGAGCGGTGACGAATGGAAATGTCGACAGAGTGTTTGATAAATTTCGTAAAAATCAGCGGGCCTTTAATTTTCCATATTGATTAATTACGGGGCGAAAGAATGCTCGATGCGTCGAGTATTCGTTAACGTCGCGAGTTATTTCGTGCGCTGATATTAAATATTGTTCCGCCACGGCGGCCGAAATTTCGCGTGGCACATTCAAATTATAACGCGAGGCTTTTTGTAGCGGCCGCGTGACGTTCGACGATAGTGTTCGATTGAAAGCAATTTCCGGAGTTCACCGATAGAAACGCGCACGAATTAATAGCAATTTCAATTCTAGCATTGTATCACGTTGACGTTCTAACGTGCGCCCTTCGCCACGTGTGCCGCTTCCCCCTGTAATCCACTGGCACGTATTAATCAAAGCAAATTCATTGTTCAATATTCCTCGATGATCCAATATTTCCCGTGGAGATGTATCAAAATCGATTCCATAAGGATTCGACGAAATCGTCGATCCTCCCCTTTCCATCGAGCCGAATTTCGCGGTAGAATTAAAAGAAACTGCAGCACGGGTGACAGCAAGCCGGGAAGAAAGAGATACGCCGATTTGCCAACAATTTGGGTCGCTGCCACCGTTCACTTTCAACAACCCCTGAAACACCTTTTCATCCCTTTGGAAACCTCGTTGACAACTACGAGGTTATCAATCATCGTTTCGTTAACCGAATAATGCAGGTAACGTGTTAAGGGTAACGCAGGAAACAGTGGTCGGGACGGTAAAGGGGTGGCAAAGGGGTGGCAAAGGGGTGGCAATGGGAAGGAAAGAGAAGCCGAAGTCTCGTGGTAAGGGCTTCACGAGCATTCGAGCCACTCGTTGGCGCAATGGCGCCGTTAGATCTTAATGGCAGACAACGATGCTTAAGGAACGTTTCGACAAACAAAACCAACTGTGGTGGAGTAACGAACGGGGCGAGGAAGCACAGAATGTTCAGGGTGGCACGTCTAAGGGCGAAAAGGGTGCTCGTTGGCAAAACGGGGATCTCAGGGGCGACGGAAACCGCTGCTGGCTACGTAGACGCATTTTCACGTATACATAATATACGTATACTGGATGGTGGAAAATAAATACTGAAATTGTGGTATCTTGGTGGTTCTCTATTTGTTTTAAGTAGCGTCGTAAATTAATTATAAGTTTTGCCCCAAGTTTTCCCCCTGCTATAAACGAAATAAATGTCGCTACTAATATCAACCCATTGACACTCGTTTATCTTCGCGTTTATTAATCGGTTTAGTTTGAGTTAAGGATCCTACTCATTTTCTACGTGCCTGTGTATCGTATAATCAATTACACCAGTCTTCGATTGAAACCGTTTCTCGGAAATAATAATTTATTAATAGCGTGTCTGACTTGCATTTTATTAATAATTGTTCGACTGTTCGAAAAGTTTTCAAACGCCGGCGTTTATGAATTGCAACCTGTCCGAACAATATGGGGGTTGTTAAACGGACTTGTATTCCTTGTAGAGACTATTTCCTGTCACTTAAAATTACTTCAGAAGAACAATGTGTCATTAGAACGCATTTCTGAATGCTCAAGTAAGAAAACAATATCCTTGGCAATCAAATTTTTTGTCACAACTGCAAAGATTCAAAGACAATAATACGATTTCTATGCAAGAATAATAAACCTTTTAATTAAAAAACGATTCAATTACAATCCTCAGTGAAAACACGTCGATGTTGAAATTTTATTGCCAACGTTCTATATCAAATACAATTCTGCCGCAAGTTATTCAGCAAATCACGCAGCTGCGAATCCCGCTGTTATTCATTTTCCCTTCACACCCTGTGCATGCATGCATATGTGACCAGCGACGGAGTCGTGGATAGTTTTATCACGTAGATAAGCTGCGTTTCGAGACAGCTGCCTTAGGTTCACCTTACCGTGGAACACCAGCGACATTTACTCGCTCATACATTGCTCGAGAATAAGAATTTATCGTCAGCGTATCGAGGGACAAACATTCGTTCTCGTTTAAAAAAAAAACACTTACCTTTTTTTTTAATTTTCTGCAAATTTAATTTTCGATCGCTGAATTTTGTTAACTCGGTTGAATAGAAATGAGTTGTCCCATTCGCAGCAATCGAATCTGATTGAAATCAACGCGGAGTACATAAACTCATTGTTACGCCACTAAAGTGGACCGAATATTTCATCCAACGGGGTAACCTCGCCAACCAGGGGCCACGCACTTCACCTATTCCACTGCACAGGTATTAATTCAGTTTTAACGGACGTTACCCCGACTGTCGAACACTTCTATCCATTAATTCAATTGCCAATAGCATATTAATCTGTTGAATCGATTATCCACTGAGCATAAACTAATCGCTTTAGCTGATTTACCGGTCAACCACGGCGCCAACAATTGTAACAATCTACTGTTAGCGCAAACACAGCTACAAGTATCTACACACTGATTACAACGAGGCCAATTATTTCTGCGAAGTGGAGGTTGCTAAAATTGTTTATGGTATTTGCAAGAATAATCCTCTCCCCGAAATTCCATCGACAAAATTAATTTTGCCCGTCCATTAATTTTTCAGATACCGATAAATACTCGGATACAACTTTCTCTTGCTTCTTCCATTAAACTTAACGAGCACATCCTGCGCAAAAACATTATTTCACGCCGAATTGCGGCCTCGTGCGACCAAGAAGCGCAACGACCCAGAATCCATCGACAGCTGCATTCCACCACTTAACTTTCGCGCGGATCCCACAAATTCCATGGAGGCCTCGGAATCATAATGAAATACGGTTACTGGATGTCGCGGCTGCTGCGTGAAATTATTGTTCCGCGTAAATCTGCGCCGCGAATGAAGTTACGCGACGGCGAACGATCGTTATCGATCGATCGTCGCGGCTGCTCCTCATCCGCCAATTTGTAACGTTAATCGATCAGGCCGAAGATTCAATTTGCTTGGGACACCGATGGAAAAAAAGGAATCGCGGAGAACGTGGCCGGGTTCCAACCGACGAATGCACATTTCCATCCTTTCTGGCAGTTTATTCGTTGACCTGCTAGAACGATTTCCGGCTGGCGGAATTTCTGGTGGAGGGTGGACAAGAAAATAAAAAAGAAAGAGAAATACAGAGGAAGAGGTAAAAATGATTATCCAAGATAGCGGTGGCTGAATAAAGAAATCGTTCCCCTCTTTTTCTAGCGAAATCGGGTTAAAATAGTTTATTCTTTTTTTTTTTAGAAAGACGCGACGCGGAGAATAAACGATGGAGACCCCTTTCCAAGGATTCCACCGCGCAAAAATTTCCAGTGGTCCACCCTTTTCCGGGGAGATCCGTTTGAGCTTGAACAGATGGAAACGAGCTCTTCGAGGGAACCGGTGCGGTCCACCGATTAGATAAACTCGTTAATGGTATAATTCGCTGATTAATTAATTTAACGTCCCGTCCCCGCGCCGCTATCAGCCTGGAAAGAAACACTCCGGGACGTTTAATCGCTCGCTTCGGGGTGATAATGACTGGTGGACCCCGATGGGAATTGTTCGGCCCAGTGAAGCGTTAATTGCGCCGAGAAAGAGATGTAAGGACGTTATTCATTCTGTTCAATCTTTCACTTCTCTCAATTTTTGTTACTTCCCGGGGCATAAAAAGTGATACGCCAATTTAAAACTTCTTAATTGGGTAATTACTTAACGGTGGAAATATAATATTTCGTATATTCAATATACATGGACTGGGAAATGTAGTATACAAATGTTTCTGTCACGGCTGAAATCGTTTCCTAATATACAATAGAAACATATATAAAATAATATCTTACAATCCACACCACTAATCTCAATTAGAAATCGATTTTCGTTTCCAATAGAATCACCTTCTTCCACCCCGTGTAATGCTTCGAAATCTGGAAATATAAGAGCAGAGAAGGAGAAAGAGAGAGAGAGAGAGAGAGAGAGAGAGAGAGAGAGAGAGAGCCCAAAAAGAGGAACACTTCGAAGCGGTATCCATTTCATCGCGTGCTCATCAGCCGAAGTCAGTGAGCAGGAGAACGCGAGTCGGACGAGAGAACATTCCATTTCTGGACAGGCGATCCGTTTCAGTGGATCGACGATTAGGTATGTAACGCACGATGGACATGGATTTCGTGACAAATAACGAGAACGCACGTTCTGTAAAATTACACACGATGTAAGAAAAAAAAAAGGGGGAAAGAAAGAAAACATCGTATGAATTTGCGCAAGCACGCCGAGGCATAAGCTAACCGTGTGCCGACGCAAATTACCATGCATTAACATACACCGATAAATACACGGTGACGCGTGTAAAATTACGATAGCAAATACAAACAACGAGCATGCACGCCGTGAGTTATTTTTCACACGTTCGCAAAGCTCGTACTCTCGCGTTCACACCACCGTCGAGTTATTACGCAGGATTTTCAATGCCGGGAATCATATTCGACGCGCACGTATTTTATATCGGCTCTGTCATTTTCAATTGTTCGCACGAATTTCCGCCAAAGGCCCGCGGACTCATTGGCGTTTCGATACATTCGCAAAACGTACTCGATTACAGGTAAACGAACTTTTCCGGCACATTCGCGGGGTGGGTTCACCGCGATTCCCGATTATAAAATTTATTATTAAATATATCACGGTTGACAGGTACATTTCACTGGACCACCTGCCACGCGGACATAAAATTCAATATTCCATGGCGGCGTTAAAAAAACGAAAAGGAAAAGTAAAAGCACAGGAATCCAGAACGCAGAAAAGCACGACGGTCTATCCCCGTCATATGCATACTATATTCGTCCTCATAACTTATGGAGGTTAAGCCGCGCACGGATTTTCAGGCCACGTACAGGAATACAAAGTGCAACAAGTAAGCTCGCATTTATACGGGACCCTGGGCCGTGTGTGCTCGTTGAAAAAGTCCTACTTCTCCCCCTCCTCAAGATATTCCCGGGTAGCTCGCAAATATACGTTTCAACGGGTACACGAATAATTCCGCCTAGAAATACCAACGACCAGCTAAGATATTCGATTCGCAGAAATACTTCCAAACGAATCAACAGGTATCCCAGGGAGATAATGTGCACCGTGAACAATACTTGGCGATTGCTAATGCCGTTCCCCGACCCGAGAACGATTCTTCATAAAAGGCAAACTTTCGAAATTCCCCCCCTCTTTACTCTCTCTCTCTCTCTCTATCGTCCACGTTTCATTCAACTTCGCAAACACCCACGGGAAAACGGTGCAGTTTTCCCTCGCGGAAGCTACATTTATTTGCTTATCCACGGGATGGTCGATAAAAGAAAAAAGAAGTAGAAGGAAAACAGTCGTTTTTTAGTCGCAGCCTAGGAAGAACTATTCAGAACTCAGATTAATCTCGTTATATATCACACTTCTATCAATTCTTTCTCCGGCCCTTCTCTACTCCGCCGGTTATTCCTCTTCTTCCTCTTTTTTATCCGGAACTATCAAGCGTCCACGCACGTAAGTTTACTGGCAGGCGTTTCTTATCGTGGCCGGGGAAACTTGGTTCTCCGTGCTGGGAACACGTATATGTAAATCCTCGTCGCCGGGAACGAGTTTCTGAACGCTGCAACGCGTTGTCGCGGGCAGATTTTCGCGTCGGTATCGAGGCCTGGCAGGCAGACGCGCGGGCAGATCTCAAGTTTTTCCAACGACGGCTGCACCGTGCAACCGGGCGTAGATAACGGGGACTTCCGGTACCCGCGGCGCGTGTACAAGCGAAAGCTACCCCACAGGGATTTCCGGGGTCGCAGTTACGAATATTCGTTCTTCTGTTCGACGTCTGCCCGATAACGTCGCCCACCGATTTCGCATTTGCTGTCTGCCGAAGTGCTCGACTTCCGTTCCCTCTCCGTCCATTTCGTTGCTGGTTCTGCCGCGGTTCGGCTGTGCAACTTGGAATACATCTGCCGTTTAATCGCTCCCGGCAACGGGCACGGCGTGGATTTTTATCGCGATTTCGTTCGCGAGCTCATTCGACTTCAATTATTCACGGAAACTTCCGGCTACCTGGCGGTGCCGTTGCCTCGCGAACGGGATATTGGCTCGGGAATATTTGAAAGTCGCGATGGAAGCGAGGTGCGCGATTATTGATTTTCCGGCGAGGTCCGCCGTATCGGTATATCGACAGGTTCTTTGGAGAAATTTCGACGCTCCAGAAAGGTGCACGGACGTCTTGCACAGCATGGGAATATTTATGTTCGCCCTCGTATGCAAGCCCGCGTAACACTTCTAGCCTACGACTTGTTCATTCTTGTTCCCTCTGTTAAGCCAGGAAGCGACAATAATTCCTGTTTAAGATTTTCTTCCTTTCACAAATCTCGCTGGAAAAAGTCCGTACATTGAAGTTCACGATACCCTCGCCCTGTGCTCGGAATAATAATAGTTTCCGCAGAACAATTACCAATCGCCGAAGCCTGCATACATTCGCGAAACTCGGCTACGGGAAGGCAGCTGTTTGCCGCAAACATCGAGGCATCGTTGGTCTTCGAGCAATCCCCCCCCCCCCTCCTGTTCACTCGTGTACACAAAAGTAAAGTCGCAAAGCTAGGGGAATATACTCGACGGAACGGGAAGAACGACGTAGAGCCACGATCTCGCTATCGTACCCGTCAGCCGGTGAGAGCAGGGTGGATTTAAAAGTTCAGCCTTCCTGATCCGATCACTGTCGTACGATTGCTAAACAACGCTGCCCGACCGGCTTACGGTTTTCCTTTATTGCCCTAACTCACGCTCCCGGCGTAAAAATCCACGGGAGGGCCACGTGCTCCGTGAAACTTTTCCTTCCACGACGTTCCACGATCATACCTCACGGGTTTTACGACACACTTGCGCAGCAGAAATTCCGTGACACATCGGAGTTAATTGTATCGGCGACGGTCCCGTCGTTGACGCGGTCCCATTGTTCAGTTTGACAATTCGGTGGACGATCTTTCGGACGACGAAAGACCGGCGAAATTATTCTTCCCTTTATTTCCCGTGCGACCAAGCGGCAAAGATAATTAGTAGCAGAGCAGCCAGTTCTTTTATCGCTGAACGTAAAAGCATCGGATTCATAGCTGAAGCAACGATTAGGATCGATGTCCGAACAAGTGGATTTAGTTCTTGATCCAATCAAACTGATGCGACCGGATGTACAATTACTGTACACCGCTTACCTTCCTTCGATTGGATTACAGTCGGTCGCCTTTAGTGGCTTATCCGTGCAGCGGCGAAAGAACTAAGTTAACGATGCAGACCGATTCACGTTTTTCATCATCTGTCTTCGAAGCTTAATTTCGTTTTATTTACCTTGGGACTTCGAAGCTTATGAATCGATTAGCGTTCTGACCGATATTTTTCAAGATCCCACGAAGCCAGATAAGATGATGGAAAGGGTATTACAAGATTGCAAATAAAGATCTCGCACAGAAACCTCGGAAATCGAGAAGAAATGGTGCAAAAAACACCGAGGATAAAAGGTAAAAATGAAGTGTTCCTTTGGCGCAGCGAGGAAAGTCAATTCGAGTTTTTGCGATCGGTGGATGTCTCTGGGCATCTTGAAGCACGTTGCCTTCCTCCTTGCACGTAATACGGATTAATATTTACAGAGATTCAGGTCTGCCTCTCGTCTATTTTCGCGTTTCAGCCCGCTTGATATTTGTATGCCGATTACTAACTGCCCCCGCGTTTCGCTCCCGCCGCGTTTCTTGTTGGAATCTTCATTTCCATTTCACCCTTACCCCCGATGTCTTTGTATCCGACGGTATGATAGATCGAATGAAACGTTTATATCTTTAGTTACACCGATAGAAAAAACTTCTTTCTCATCGAATATTTTTCTTTAATTATACGCTACGTTGGCTTTCCAAATATATCTCCTTTTTATTGCACGGCGTTATCAGAGAGACTGCACGTCTTTAATAATTTCAGTTTTTACACTGATCTTCGATGAATGTGATTTTAATGTGAATGAAATCTTACGTTCTACTGTCCCAACGATCGCGTGGACATTTAAGGGGATATAGCTAACGGAAACAGTCTCGAAACAATATTATCTCGCTCAACCGGGAAGAAAGCACTCCTCGCTTTTATCGTCGTTTCGGAACACTCGAGGGCGGCGTGTAAAGCTTCCAACCCCTATAGAGCATAATGTGTTACGTCGATTGGCGCGACTCGGTGTAATCGAAAAACTTCCTGTAGAATTAAACGTACGAGCCCGCGGGTCGAAAGCAAGAGGCGGGGGAAGAGCGGCAATTTGAAACTTAAATAACAGCATCGGCAACTTTAGAACTGCTCCGAACGCGAAGGGGAGGAGAAAAAAAGGGTAACTCGATCGAACGAGCCTCCCTTCCTAATCTTCCATCGCAAGAAATTGTCAACAGCCTCTTTAACTGCTCCGTAATTCCCTGTGTAAAATGTCTGCGACTCGGGGAACGGTTTCACGAATTCTCGAGTGAGCAACGAAACAATGATTCAAATGCGATTCGACGTTCAACGCAATTGAATCTGTTCGAATATCCGAAAGAATACGATGGATCGACTTTTCTTCGCAACACTGAAAATCGTCCACCGCAACCGAATAGATTAGGAGCACCGAAGTCTAGAAATCGTCGTCCAGCAAATATCGGACAAGGGAGAAGAGACGGCGCGAAAGAAACCGTGACATTAATCTCCAAGTGCAAAGCAACTTTTCTAGTCAGACGATAACTCGTGTCGACCTGGGAATAGTCGCATCTCGAGGATGGCGCGACGGCTAAACCAGACCCACCCTAAAACTGGAGAAAGAAAAAGGACGAACGCCATGGGGTATTCAGGTTTCCCTTGGAGATCGTCAAAGCCAGGCACCGTTCAGCGTCGACGTAAAAGCGTAATTACTTCCACAAAACGGGACAAACTTTCCAAGCGTCCTAACCGGCCACAATTATCTTCGTCCGCGTCATACACGCGCTTTTCTTCGTCACGATTTTCTTGTCCCGCGACGAAGACGAGGAACCCGGCGTCGTGTTCCACCACGAAGAACCGGCAAGCGAAACTCCGATAATTGCCTCAGGCAGAAAAACAATTCGCGCTAATTATCGCGACGACGTCGAGCGCGACATCTAATTACCAGGGTGTTCCACCCCTTCATCCCTTGTCCACCCGCAACCCTGTTATTCGCTGTCTCGAGTTTTTTCATCGAGATTGCTTATTGAAGCTGGTCCTGCGCCGTGGAAAGCTGCGTACACCTTTTTTCCTTGCTGCGCGTAGACTTTTTGAAATATTCAAAACGTCGGGAGGACCGACGTGGCCGGCGTTCGTGTCAAACTGTATATACCTGCTATTGTCTACGGAATTTCTCTGTGGAAAAATTTCGAGAAGTCGTTGAAGATCGTATAGAAGTGGCTGTAAAGTTTTAGGAAAGTCGGACTTGTAATTTCTGAGGGAATAATTGATAAATATTTGCAAGGAACGGTGTAGAGGGCTAGTCTGAAACATCTTAACGTAAAATAAAGTGAGGGTGGAACAGATGTGAATGGAGAAAGGAAAATGAATAGAATGAAGCACGTTCCCTGCGAACATTTTGGCTTTTGCAGAGAAAAATAACGTCGAACCGTCCCGGTTGCGTGAAATCCACCAGTGTCTGATTTCTCCTGCACACCTGCGCGACTTTAGAGCGCAACGTTTGGGCGGTTAGAGTGGTTCATAGTAGGTGCGAATACGCTGTTTGCTTGGCAAAGTTTCAAGGCTAAGTGCACGGGCAAGAAGGCAAGGCGAGAAAATTCATTATTCACCGAGCCAGGAGTATGTACATCGCTCGGTTATTGATAGGGAGGCTAATGGAGTTTTCAAGTATATCAATAAGTGTGGAGAACGCCCAAAGGCGAATAATAACAAGCTCCGTGAAAAGTTCAATCACCGTGTAGGGTGGTGCAAAAGTGGTTGCGAAAATGGAGTGGAACATTGTCGTTGGGAATCGAGCGATCTGGGCTTGATCATCGGAAGAGTGAGTGTCAGACAATCGGATCACAGTAAATAATTGAACACCGCTACTGTAACTGGAATTTAAGCAATCTACCGACATTCCGCTTGACGATTCCAATATCACAGTGGCTAATCTCCAAGGATAAATGGTCCTATAAGCCTAAGAATGTATAATCAAGGCCCAATACCGATCCCCCGTTCTCACGAGAGTAAGCCCGATTCGGAAACTGGAGGAGAATGTTTTCACGCGGAAATGGGTATAAAATAGGGGCCACGAAACGAATGGAAAAAGGTGCAAATGACCGGGAGGGGACAAAACATGGCAGGGTGGAATGGAATAGCACGGGGCAAAAATGAGAACCCGCCGAATGGCGTAGAGAAATAAGAAAAAGTCTGGCAGAACTAGAGTAGCGCCGGTGAAAGCAACGAGTTGAGGTCAAGATGTAGGTGAAACCGAAGGAAATATGAGTAAGCTAGGCGTGGAGGGGAAAGAACGGAAAAGGTGAAACGGAATGAAAGAAGGAGGAGAAGGAAGAGCCGCGTACCGACCACCGACATTTTCTTTCGTCCGCTGCAAGCTTCCGTTCTTCTTCGAGAACTTTCCCGTGCGAGTTCTTTGTTCAGCCCGTTCTCGATGCCCGTCCATCCAGCCATCGTAAAAAGCTCATTTCACGAACGTCACATCGGGGAGCGTCTCGCGGATATTTCGTCCGCTGTTTTCCTCTGTCCCTTCTGGCTTCTTACCCCGTTTCTTCGCCACCACCTTTTCTCTTTGCGAATAGTTCGCGAACGTCGAGGCGAGGGAATACAAATAGAATGATATAAGGTTTGCGGAAGCTTTCGAATACGGATGCATCGAAATTAAACTTCCTTCAACCTCCAGAGCGATCTTCGATTGAAGACATATTTAAAGCCAAGTATAGAATTATTGGCAAACTATACATTTTGTGTATCTAAAAATCTTTCGTTACGTGTACATGCGACTCTGCCATAATTATCGTAGCACAAACGTATATAATTTTATTATAATTATATATAGCATAAATCGTGCTATTCAATATTTTAGCAATTTTCTTTTCACGTAAAATTAATTGCACGCTGCACGCTACAATATGTCGCACTGATACACTCGCCAGATTTGGTTGTCGTGCGAGCCATGCGTGCGTGGCTTACAAATTGAAAAGCTATGAAAATCGAGCAATTTCGTTTAGAACTAAAATGTTAAACAGTGGCGGGTTATTCGACAACGTTGCTCTACATGTGAACGCCATAGGGTGCGGATATAATTCGAATCTGGGTTATTAAAACAGACAACGGGTATTATTATCGCCTCCTAGTGCAGTTCAGGCCACGAATTGTTATACGCTGTTCAGTTGTCGGGTCTGTTCATTACTTCCACCTATAATGGCGCGTTTTATTGCGATCACCAGGCTGCGGCACAAAGTGACGGAGATACAGATAATTGCGCGACAGGAAGTGGGTCAATTTTCGCTTCGATTGACAAACGCACGATCGCGATTCTGTTGTTTACCATGAGAATGTTCGTAACACGCGAACTCCGTAATTCGACTATGGTCAATCGTTGTTATTAATCGTGCTTTGTCATCGCCGGTCAAATTCACGGGGAACGGGACGAGCACAAAGGGTTGCAGCGAACCCTTTCGCGCGGCCCTGGAATATTTATTAACGATAAATTTCTTCGGGACAAAAATACATAGAAGGAGTTGGTCGTGCCTTTTTAAAATTAGATATTTGATTGAATTCGTTTATCAAATTCGTATTATCATTGTTATTCAAATTCGGCTGACGAAGTGAAATCAATGACTTAAAACTAAAACGGCAGCCGGAATCTAGCCTCCGATTTGCGAAATCACTGTCGAGCACGTATAAGGGATTGGAGAAAGCATTAATTTAAATGCAATTAATCCAAGCGCAGGCTGCGGGATCGAGAACAACTGAAATTCCACCAACCGTGTATCGCATTCGTGCACGCTGCTCTTCCTTGGAAACGATAGGCTTAACATTTTCGTGATCACTGTCCTGTAGCTTCGTTTGATCTTGGATTTTCACGCGGACAAACGATTTACCAATCCTGGAGCAAACAGATCAATCGAGCCCTCGTTCATTTCGCATCATTTCTGTGTGAAATTATTTACCGAGTATTAGCCATTGCTATGGAAATTCCTTGTTTCCTCGCGATTCCATGCGCAGCAATTTTATTAGCACGGAAACAAAAGAATTTGTAACGCTCCTTGATTCCCACCATAATTTATTTAACTTCCCTTTCGAGTAAGCCGTTCCAATTCGACTACAGCAATGTAACAAGTTACGATATAACAAGGACGAATGTTGCTCCCATTATTATTATTCATCTCGCATCCTCACTCGAGCTCCCCTGAGAAAGAACAATGCCGGATATATTAACAATAATTCCTCGAGCAAGATTACGCCTGCCACGGAACAATTGCATACGAGGCGAACACGCAGCCACGTTTCGAGAAAATGATCGAATTCAAATGTAGCCGCGTGCGTAAATTCGAAAGTGGGTCAGCGGAGCTGGATGACAGGCTAGGCGGGCAGAAACAAACAATGACAGCGGTGTACAACAATCGCATTGTTTCGTACTTATTCACTGCGTTTACGGAAGCACGGGGCCATCCTCGGATCGAGATCCTAAACCGGTCGAAAGTTCACTCAGCTTCAGCGTCGGAACATTATTGGCACTCTGCCCAATCAAAAACAATTGTGCAGCTCTGCACGTGGCAGGGCACGTGCATACGTACAGGAGAGGACCTTCCTATCAAAAGTTTCGCGAGACCGTCCTTCGACCCTTCCTCGTTTAATTCTCCCTCAACCCTTTCGCGTGTATGGAATAGTGTATGGAATGCGCGCACGCGTGCGTCCACGGAACCGTTTCGGAATTGCAAACTGCTCTCGCATCCGCAGACGTTTCGTTATTAGGGCGGGATTATTTTTCTGCGCTTTTCTACTCTTCTCGTTCGGGCGCCTAAAAAGAAAAGAAAGAATAACAAACTGCGTGAATCCGAAACTTTGGTATCTCGAATTTATTCATTATTCGTACCGCGAACGTTGTTAGAGTTATGCAGTGCACAGAAGTGCGGCGTGCCAAATCCATTGAGGTGTACAATTGCAAAGATCGATCCAACGAAACGGATTACAGTTTCAAACATTGAGAATACAGCAGTGGTTAGGCTAAAAAAAAAAAGAAGGGCAAGACCATGCCAAAAATCGAAGCCAGAGTTCCGTTATTAAAATCAGAGTCGACGAGGTGAAATAATGGAACACCGAATAAAACCAAAGTACACGTATACGCGGGTTACGGTCGTTAACAAATTCATTAAAATATTTTTCATCGAACCGAACGCTGTCGGAAGGTATTTAAAATATTTTCACCTGAACAAAACGAGCACATCCTCGCGATGCGAAGATGCCTGATTCGCGAGGATAACGAATTCCCGGCAGCTTTCAATAATGCACTTGTTACATACTTAACAACGCAACGGGCCACGATATTTTGTTCCTAAAAAACGAAAACGAGGAACCATGGTGCATTCAGTATAAAGCAACGAATTTCCACGCGAGAAACGTATCAGCCGGCAACGATACAACAACGCGGCCGTAGCTCACCACGACCGGGAAAACAAAGTTAAGAGGACGTTTCTCGCGGGCGTAACTTCCGGAACTACCATTGCAGTGAGCGCAGCAAAAGTGGCGTAGAGATACGGTGGAACGCGGTCCTGCAAACCGACAGAATTTGACGAGCAACTGCCGCTGGATACCTTTGGTTAAACACTGGGCAGGTGTGAACGCGTCCGGCAGCGACGTTTTCGCGCAAAACGTTCGGTAGGAACGGGATAACCGCAGTGCCGCAATTTCGACTTACTTTTCACCAGGGGACGACAGATTCTCGGCTTCCCCGGTACACTGTACGTCGCCCCCGACGCAACATCTGCCACGATATTATTGGCATCGTGTCTGATATCGTCCGCAAGGTTTCTTTGATATCACCATCGATCGCGCGTGTCTGCGTGCAACACGGTTCGCCTTTGAATTCTAAACGCGCATTACGGCGCCTCGTGTCCTCGATGTCACGTTTCCCCGATCCGATTCCCCGGGGATCGCCGTCGCGATTGGTCTCCGCGCGAGAGAACCCCTCCGATGGAGATGTACGCGAACAACCGACACCTCGCAACTCATTTTACTGCGATTCCACGCGAAGTCGTCATTAACGTTATTGCCACGGACATCTTAGGGACGATACAAGCTACGTAAGCATGCACATATGTACATACGTTTGTTAGACGAGTTCACCGGCGAGGAGGTACCGAATTGCAGCGCTAGATAAATTTCCTGTACGCCCGGCGACTCGCTTCTAGAAATCGTTTCGCAGTTTCGCAGCAAAGCTTGGTAAATTGGAGCTCCCGGCAAGTGTGCATTCCACTCTTCTTGCGAGTAATAAAATTAACCGTGGAAAAGGGCCACGAAAGAGTTAACGCGACTGTGCGTCCCTGAATTTATGTAGCTTGCGCGATATTACACTGTCGTGGTCAAGGGAGAAAAGGAAGAGAAGGGAAAAGGTGTATCTGGTGAGGGGGAGGGGGAGGGATAATTAAATTAATAGCTGGGCAAAATAAAAGCAACGGCCTTTTAATTATAGCTGACGATAGGAATAAGGAATATGAGTTATCGTCTTTATTATTTCAGTAAGTTTATTGGGCAGTAATTTTTTGATTACGCGATAGAATAACACGCGACCCCTTTTAATTGCATCATAATTCGTTCGAGAACGATTTCCATTCATTTCCAGCCAGCAAATGCTCTGCCCAAAAAATTAGCTTGTCCTATTCGCCAAAGGCAGGCAATTTGCGTGCATAAATTATGCAGAATCCCATCACGCGTCCGCGTCGGCCGGGCTAATCTTTATTATTTACGCGGTTCTGTAATAAACAACGATTTTAATTGCACAAATATTCGCGGCGGGGCTGCACGTCCTGCATATAATATGTAATTCATGGAACGTTAAAAATGCATCGGTTCGCTCGTTCCGTCCGCGCGATTCGTCAGCTGCAGCTGCACCACGGACAGTTCGTGACGAATTTTTCTCCACAAAATTCCCCGTGACGCCCGTTCTTCTTCTACCTCGGTTCTCCGCTTCCGGTTCGCGATAACGCGGCGAAAATTCCACTGTTCCGGTCGCTGTAAAATCGCATCGTGGCACAGTCGCAAATAAATATTCATCGCCTCGACGAAAGGGACGATACGCTTGTCCCAAACGCTTGCCCCAATTTTTAGTTGATAAACTACCGTGCACAGGCAGCCTTCGTCGACGGTCTCTAAAGAAGTCTAATTTGCGAACCTGCCATCTGATTAAATATACGAGCGATGCGTTAACTTGGTGAATACACGGCGCACAATAGGGGTAGGTGGTGAGTTGCAACCTCGATATTTGCTGGCGGCGTTGGTGTTCCGTGGATGTGTCATTGTCTGGTAAGAAGACGACGAAGTTGGGTCGCAAGAGGAATTTTCGTTCGCAAGTAGGGCAGATATTAGGCAGGGACGCGACAATTGTGTAATTATTTTTCAACGCTTGCCATTGTGCGCTGGGAATGATCGAGCGTCTCAAAGTTCCTTCCTATTTCAATTAATGCAGGATTTGCTAAAGTTGCCTCTCAGCCGTGCAATATGAATTAGAAAGATTGAGAAACATTGCAACTATAAATACGATCTTGACGGCGGTCACGCAGAGAAATGATTAATACGTTTAATAGGGCGAAAAAGCTTTAAATTTTCCTTTATTTTACGGCTTTCCCCCTGGCACATCAGATGGTATAAACCAATTTAGTAATACGGTTGCGTTTTAGCACCCGTTAAGAACGCGTATACGCAGCGGCGTATAATGAAGGTTTATAGGGTAGAGATTGTAGGTCGTTGCAGGGGAGGAACAGAAAAAAAACAGCAGCGGTCTAACGAGACTCCATGAGCTTCATTGACAGGTGGAACGATACGCATTGTCTGCTCCCGGGCATTATACAGTGCATGCATCGGTCCAGAATGTCTCCCGAGGTGCACATGCAGCTGGTGTTATTATCGCTTAGCCAGAGAATATCGTGCTCGTCGCCCTATAACCCGCGATTCTATAGCCAGGCTCGTGAACGTAGTTCTCGTGACAAACATTTCTTTCATAGACGTTCCGAAGTTTCGGTGTGTCCAATTATTAAACGGCACGCCCAAAACGTGCTTCATCTCTGACATACGTGCGTATAATAATAATAGAAATTGAAGTTTCGCGATGCAGTTTATCGTTCGATACCGTACTCTATCGATCAAACGCGGGACGAATTTTCCAGCTACTGATTTCGAATGTTACTTGCGTATCCAGGGAGGGGGAAAAAAATAAACTCGACTTCCCGAGAAGCGAGATACATACCGGGCTTCTCAACGTCGCTGCTGCTATACGGCGAGCATTCGCGTAACATTTCTCTAGATTTATTGTTAATCCTGACACGGTGCAGCGTCATTCTTCACGGTCGCGAATGCACTTTCTTCCTCCCTTGCCGCCGGGCGATTCGCGTCTGCGTGTTGCACGGTTCCCCGTATCAATCGCACGAAATGGTCGACCATTTTCTAATCGTTTCTCCCTCTAGATCTCTTTCCGCGTTTCCCGTTCTATTTCTTATTCCAGCTAAACGGAGAAGACAAAGTACTTTATCCCGTAACAACTTGGCCGGCGAGATTTATAGCACGATAATTCATAAGAACCTGCGCCGCAAGTTTCGCGAGCAGGTAGCTGCGAGCATTACCGCCTCGTCAGCGAAATTATTTGGCCGAATTAATTGTTACAGAATTCGGGGCGCGGACCTCGCATCGCTTTAACCGCGAACAATGCTTCTTGCTCCGCTGGAAATTATTATTAACCGAGTGACACGCGTACTAATCTCGACGTTGCCACCGAAGGAGCGATTAAGACGATGATTCATAACCAGCCAGCTGGTAATTACCCATCGTGCGGCAATTTGTCATGCTGCCTGAGAGTAATGAGCCGAACTGCACACAATTCCCAATACAGTAACGCCGTCTGAACACCGAGCAACGCAATTCTCCGTTACTTTTTTCCCCCCGACAACACCCTCCCCGGAATCGAACACCGCCCGTTACAGCTCGGAGAATTTATGCGCAACACCAGCAACCTAATTTCTGCTTCCCAGACGAGGTCGAAGCTAATTGAAAACTTTGGAAATTCGAGGAGCGTCTACAGGAAAGGCGGAACGACTCCGGTGTAACGCGGATTCCTCGCTCGGTGTATCCAGGTGACTCCTGGGGAATATTGATATTAATATTGCACGCGCTCGTATCGTCGGAAATGAAAAGCCAAGCTAATGCATTCCGATTCAAACGACGCGAAGGATTTACGAGCCGAATTTACTATGCGTCCCGACGATTCTGGAGTTCGAGGAGAGTTAATCGCGGAAAAGCAGCCGTTTCTTGAAACCACCCCTCGCCCCACCCAATGTAATACAGGGGCCGATCCGTCAAGAATTTCATGGAGAGGCGCGAATCTTGTTCGCGAGATGTGGAACACAACGATGCCTCGTTGACGCAGACGATTCTGCTCTTCCTTAATGGCCGCCATTCATGTGCCACCCTTGCACGGAATTATCCATGGGATACGACGTGCCCACAACTTTCGCGACGATCGTTGGAACCTTCGACAAATTTCACTTTCCGTTTAGTAGTTGCCTTCGTTCGTTCGCTCGACTTTGCTTCATTCAGATCCACCGCATAACTTTGTCTGCCATTTTTTGTTCGCGATGAATTTATATTGTCACGTGGAAGCGGTGAATAGTGTCTGGGTTCGTAATTGCTTTAATCTGTGCCGTTTTAACAACTTCAAAGTAAATGAAGTGGAACGGAAGTGGGTTACAGTTTCAAGTTTGCAAATCGAAAAACGTGCCGCGCATCACGAATAGAGGATGACAAAGAATGTTTGCGAATGAAGGGATACTGATGGGGCACATTCTGTTTTCCGTAACGTTGCGCAAATAAATCATAAATGGTTCAATTTGCGTGTTTCATTTTGACGTTCTCGCAATCCCTGATGAAATTACGTTGTTTGCTGTAATTCCGCCGGGATATTTTCAATTGAAATTATATTTACCGATGGATCATTAAATTCCGAATGTTTTCCATCGACGATCGAACGGAGTCGTGCGCACGCTCGTTACGATTGTAATGCGCATTTCCACGCGACACGTTCACGCAACGGAGATAATTTATTGTATTACAGAGGGCGGTGCGTCGATCCATGTACCATCATTTTAATCATTTCTCGCCAGGGAAACGAAATCACGGGGACACTTGAACCGCAAGGTCCTCCGGCGCGTTACATTTCGATCGACAAATCAGGCGCCCTTTTCCCTTCACCTCGCGCGACGAAATCAATTTAATTAATGTTATTGCGAATAATTCAAGGGGTGGGGGGGTGGGGGGGGGGACTCGTTTCGCATTCCGGCAGCCGACTGGAAATCAGAATGGCGAACGGGCAGCTATTCGTTAAAATTTAACGTCGCGTCAGGCGTCTGAATAGTTTATTTTAGGCCGCTGCATCGTTCCGGATCGCGTCGAACGAATAAACGAACCGCGTTAACAGTTTCTTCCTGATGGATAGGCGGCGGATGCGAGAAACAAACCCCATCGGCGGCTTCCTTTTTTCCCCATCTATCGTCGGGAGACAATGAGAAAACGCGGGACGATAGCTGTAATCCAGCGGTGGGGCAAATAATCGACGAGTGTTCGCGTCGAATTAAAAACTCGCCATGAAATTCGCCGCGGCGAACCCCAACCGACGAGCAGGTATTAAATCTCCCGTCGACGAAACACGCGAGATTCTGCCATTTTATGAAACGGTCGGTTCCCTCTAATTCTTCCGCAGATATTTGGAAGAAAGTTTTTCACTGGAAACTCGAATTCCAATTAGATCGCCTCGGGATTAACGCGAAGAGATGTTTCCCGACTGTATTAAACAGTAAAAAGCAAGATACTATATCTGGAAATTATGTTCTGATCGACTTTTTTAATTTAACTGCGCTGTTATTGTTTTATTGCGACTATTCTATAGGCCATGTTCGTAATAAAAACGAGCGTCGGTTTCGGTGGACGAGAAGCGTCATTTTCCCACAGTGTCGCCGTGAAGATAAACGCAATGCCGGTCGAGTGGTCTTTTTCGCATTGCGCTCACGTTTGCGACGAATTTTTGTAACGCTTACAGGTGTTCTTCCGAACGTTAACACGCCGCGTCGCGGGTTTTTCTGAACAAGACTTGATAGGTATATACACCGAGTTGAAAACTGTTTCTTCGAGACAAGAGTTTCTCGATGCTACAGCCAATTTGTTCTTGTTAAGTATCATCCACTAAATCATACAGATATAACGAAACATGAAACGCGGGCGTAAAATTATCAGCACAACGGGAACGCAAACACGGAAAAGAACCGAACAAAAAGTTATACTTCGTGGGAGCTTGCATTGAAAATATTCCTCGCGAGATAATGCGGAGAACTTTATAAAAATAAATTGAACGTAAAGCATAAAAGAGATGCGCTCGTTTTCAGGTATTATACATCATTATCACAGTACCCCGTGGTTGCCTCTCATGTTTGCTCAAACTTTGTGTTTCTACAGGAATTAATTTTATTCGCTTATTGTCTTTAAGAGTATCCCCGTTAATCCCGTTGACGTTGAAATAATAGAGAAACATAAATGCACGAATGCCGGAAATGAAGCGGACCCTTCTTTTGCATTTATTTTTGCCCACCTTTTTGTATTCACGAGTTACGGTTTAAGTTCCACCGGGGAAAACATGTTAGCGGGACGAAACCGGGGAGAACAAAAGATATGTGACACAAAGAACGTTTAAAAAGAGACAAGAACGAATGAGTTTTACCTGTGCGATCGATGCAATTGTCGCAAGACCGTGCAAAAGATTTGTAAAACTTTTACTTCCAGATCGAACAAATTATTTTATCAAACTTTTCGACGATAAAAAAAAGAATTCTACAGTGGCGAGACGCAAGGGTTTAACCGCGACCGTTTTCTTTGCTTTCTTTCGGTCTTCTTAGCGAGCCGAGAAATTCTTTATCGATAAAATTTCCAGCTACGGCAAAGGCGAGATAACAGGACGGCAAAAGGAGGGTCGAATGCGGCAAGGAACACGGGCAAGTGATCATATAAAAATTGAAGAGGGATCCTGCAAGGGTGATCGAATAAAAACACATGTCATGTTTAACCCTCTTTCCTTTCTTGCTCTCTGCCTCGTCCCTGTTGTTTTTTTTTATGGTGCTTCAATTTGTCCCGATACCCGAGTCGAAACATAAACCCATACAGATTAAAAAACTCAGACATGCTCCCCTTTTTCTTTTCGTCGAACGCAACCGATTATCTTTTGTCTTTTCTTTTTTAGCGTCACTTTTTTTCGTCCAAACTTATTGTTGCCTCGTATTTTCAGGAAAAATGCGCAGTACACGAGGGAGCCGTGTGAGTAGAAGTGTGCGTTAAATGGAAAAATCGAAGGAAAAACATTCCCTCCGATTCTGCGGAACGTAATTTTTTATTGCTCCTTGGTTGGAAAAGGATATTTTTCGACCTGTACGCGAAGGATCTGCGGAAATCGATAATTATGAAAGGGAAGATAACAAAGTCTCTTGGTGGTAGTGGAATAAGAGGAAGCGGAAAAGAAGTCTGCCCGAGAATACAGAAAAATTGGCGTGCTTCACTTCCAGTAATTGGACAACATTGCTTGTAGCTTCGCGATGCAAATGTGGCCGTAGTCGAAATTAAAGGAAATCCTTTTTCTGGCCGCGTAAGCCGCCATTCAGACGCGAGCGAACGCAATCGAGCGAATTCTCCAAGTTTCGTTCGAAATGAACATTCATTGGGTCTCGCGAAGCTTAACATAACACGATTCCCTTTTAAACGTTCCACCCTTTTAGAGCTGCGAAAGTTTCCGAGTAAATTCGCCCAATAACGGCCGTTTGGAACGCGTTTTCACCTTTGGACCTAGTATATCAATGACTTACTAATAACCTGCGTTATTTCGTGGAATGCGAGCAGCTCCAAGCAGATTGTTGGAGCAGTCGATCGCTTTTATTAGACCGTTTAAATAAAATTCGTGGCTGATCTGTCAGCTGTTAAAATATTTATCTCGAGGGTAGAGTGAATGGTTTCGGGGAATACACGTGGAGTCTAGGATGCATGGTGACCTGTGGTCGAATTGCGACACGTGATAAGAGTGTGTTTGTCGGTGTGGGTCACACGAGTCGAATAATTGAAAAATATAAAACTATTATTCAACACTTCGGCTTGCGAATAATTTCAGGGCTGGAACATTCGCGCAAGACGTCGGGCGTTCAACAAAATTTACTCTGAAATTTATTCCACATTTCGTTGCCACGAAGCAGTCGCGAATGTAATTTCCAGTCGATCCGCAGACTCAGCGAGCGCAAAGTGGGCATTGAAAATTTACCATCTACATACCGTAAATAGTGTGCAGCGATATCTGATGAGGCAAGCTGCCTTTGCGAACCGTGGGGAATAGCGATGGAAAGAAAAAAAAAAGAAACGCGAAAGAGGATCGACCCGATGCTATTCATCTTCGAATACAACGTCCTCGTTAACTCATTCACCGAATCATACATCCGAAGTGGAGTCGTCATCGGAAATTATGATTACGTCGAGCACGGATCGATACAACCCGTGCTCGATCTCTGCGAGGCAGTTTCGCCAGACTGCGTTTGTCTGCCAGAGGCGAGAACAGAATTAAGGAACACCGTGGAATGCAAACGGAGAGAAATACGAGCCTGGGAATATTTCAAAACGCACGGAGCGAGAAAGCAAAAGGAAAGAAAAGCTAACGAAGAAGCGAGAACGTTGAGCGTATCCAACGGCGTAATGAAAATGCTAACGGGCCCTGGTAAAGAAGGTAGCGAAAAATCAGCGCAGGAGTTAAACGGCTTGAAACGTGACCAGGAAGTCGATGAGGGGGACGGGGGGTTGTCCAAGAATAACGAGTTTCGCGGGAAGAGGGCTGTGCACGCAGACAACCACGTTAATACGAATTTCAGTTGAATTCTTCCGCCACCTTTCTTCGATACCTTCTCCTTTCGACATTTTCACGGCGCACGAACAGAAGTAAAGGGCACGGGAGGACGAAAAAATGGGGGAAACACCGATAACAAGAGGGTGGGTTCCCGAGAGAAAAAATTATACAGCAGCTGGACAGAGACAGGGTGTCGTCAAAGGAGCGGAGGAGAAGCGCGCGAGGTGATCGCGAAGCCCGAATGAAAGCACGAAACCGTGAAACTCGACGAAACGGAGGTGAGCACGGTGGATACAGGGAAGATGAATCGAAGCCCGGTCCGTGTACTTTTATAATTAAACGGGCTTGTTTATGGTTTTTTGAACGCGAAAAAATCCGTGCCGCCTCCGAACTCTGGGAAATCCCCGTGCATGCCTTTGGCCAGTTCTCCACCTTCGTCGATAGAAATCGCCCCTCCTCTTCCCCGCGGATTTCTCTATTTTCTGTGCCGATAAGCTTCGTGACTACACGTGGGGAGGAAAAGCACCCGGAAAGTGAGGATGGACAGGAGAGTCTCCGCGAGGAAAGTTGGTAGCAAGGTAGAAAGCTGGCGACGAGACGAAGCAAAGCGAATGGATTAAGCGAACTAATTTATAGGGGAAGAAGGATGAACATTGAGCGGTGGATAGAGGGGGAACGGTAAAAATACGATCAACACGGTGAAGTGGACACTGGGTGAAATCACAGGGGGACAGGTGAATTTTCTTCGCCCTGTAATTAAACAACCTGAAGCTCTGCCTTAGCCAATGCTGTACTCCGTTTGGGTTGCAAATGTGGAACGGTTTGGGCGCGATAGCTATAACCGACATTAATATAAACGCGAACCTTTGTCATCTACATTCGTGATTCTTCAATATCTTCTCTTCTCTTTGGAAATTTTTGCATCGGAGCGCGTGCACCGACACAAAGGCCGTATTCTGTACTACGGTAAAGGAAAAGGAGGGAAAAAAAACGAGGGGACAGCTGCGACGGGGGCACGGTGCAGCGGGGAGGAGTGGTTCGAGCGAAGAAACGAGAAAAGTATGTATAGCGGAATGGAAACAAGTGCGCTTCGGCGACGACGGAACGAGAACGACCGTGGTCTTGAAAGAAAAAATAGAAAAGAAGGAGAGGACGCGACGCTGGAGATACACGAAGGAATTTGCATTCAATTCCCGGTATAATTGACCAGTTCGATTCGCACCTCCATTCAGACGTCACCGGGGAAAATGTCGCTTTATTTGGAATTAATAAGAATTCTGTCTTCCTTGCCTCGCCCCTTTCTTCCTCGCCGTGCCACGATTTTCATCCTCATTCTGAAACTTCTTTCGCGGCAGACGCCACTCCGAATGAATTTAGTCGGAGAACCAGGTACGCAAAGAAAAAAAAGGGAACGATAGAAAGAAGCAGGGCGGAGAAGAGCAATAGGAGGACGCGAAGCAGGATGGAGGTATTAGTCAAAGAAATACGAGAAACTAAAACGAAAGGAGCAATCCATCCGATTACCTCCATTATCATGTCTGTTCTGCGGCTGCTAGTCGAACCACGGACGCACGTATTACTGAAATTGAGAGCACGGAGGCGAATATTTTTTTCTTGTGTCAACGAGATGGACGAATTGTAGAGGATGCCCTGCATTAGCTTTACATCCAACGAACTGCCGTATGATCGTTTGAGACGCAGGCTCGCTTGGTCCCGTCGTCCACCTTGCTTCCGTACGTTACACGACAAGTAGACCAGCCGCGTCTGCTTAAATTCATAATTCGATGGAACGTGCTTAAATTTTCGCGCCGCGGTGCAGTACACGAAATGAACGTACATAAATTCTCCGCCTCGTACGTCTCCATTCACCGGGTCTTGCGTCCTTTCTCCGGCACCACTCCGGACCCGCTCTTGGGGCGAGAGACTTGGGCCGCGATACGGCGCCTCCAGAGGACCGGGACGAGAATGAAAGAGTAGACGGAGAACCGAGTAGAGGGTGTACACGACGAGGACATACATATAGAAGAAACTGTACCGACGAGAGGGAAGGAATGTCTGTGCGTTCAATACGCATGCGAGGTAGAGCATGTGCGCGGGCGCGTACAACAGAGTCTCTTTTCTATCGACGTAGCACCAGGACTTCGGCAACGACGTAGTGGACGTGGACGTGGACGTGGACGTGGACGACGACGACGACGACGTCGACGACGACGTCGGGCCGCGACTTCGCTGCGGTGGTGGTGGTAGCACTAGCGGCGCTATCGCAACGGGGTAGGAAATTTCTTTGGTAGGGGTTGCGACTGTTGGCGGGGGTAAGAGGTCGCGGAGAGGGAAACGCAAGTAGTGGTGGCAGCTACGACGACAGTGGCGACTTCAACGTGGACCGTGGTACCTCAGCGTAGCGGTGTGCACCGCTCGACCCGGTGCTCGCACAGTGTTAGGGTGCGAAATCTCGACGCGTGCGAGTGGCGCGCATTACGTCCCTCTCATTTGATCGCCGAAATCGCGTCGCTCGGTCGTCTATTTAAACGCGAAACAGATATAACATATCTGCTGTACGTCGCATACACGGAAAAACTGGTCGCGAATTCGTGGGGGAAGTTTAAAAGTCATCCGGGTGCGACAGAGGGAACGAAGTATTTTTTGTCCTTTCTCGAGGGCGAAAGAACGTTCCATCGAGACGGATTCGAAGTACGTGGGAAGGAAAAGGTGAAACGTGACGTACTGTATCGCGTGCAACCGTGCGCGAGGAGTGTTACTTCCGCGTCGGCAGTGATCGCGCGTGTTCCTTATGATTGCGTGCTTCCCATTGGGAAAAACGGCGGAGTGATTCGAAGTGTGCTTGCCTCGATAGTAAATTTCGATTGCTCGGGTCGGCAGTTAGTAGGGTTCGTCGGTGCAGTTTGTGGAGGTTCGATTTATTCGCGGCACCTTCGATGACGTCCAGGTAAGGAAGATGCGTGGAAAGTGTGCGGGAGAGGACAGTCTGCGGAACGAGGATACGGGAAGACAGTTGCCGTGAGGCGAACGGAGGCACGTACACGGTGAATCGAAGGGACACAGTGTCAGTGGAAGTGGTGGATGATGATGTTCGATAATCGGTTGCTATGATCGAGTCGCGGAGAGTTCACGTGGAACGATCATGATTTACTTTAGGCTGCACCACGGGAGGAGTCTACGGTGCAACACGAATGCGAGATACTGGAACGTGTTCATCGTGCCGCTCTTCCCACTTTGGATTATCGGCGCTTTCTGCGTGAAGGACAGTGAGTACACGGAATCATTACTTTTTTTTATTCACACATTAAAGATTGCCAGTGATGCTCGTAAAAGATGAACGCCAATTTCAGCTCGAGTTCGCAAAATTGTTACGCACTGCGTGTGTCTTAGTATCGTGGTCGCGGAAAAACACCACTGCGGTAAATCTCTCCCCTGTGCGTAATGGTCGATGTCATTGACGCTAGTTTATCTCTCTCCTACGCTCGAGTGGCTTTTCGATAGAAACACTTTAGCAAGCACCCTGCTCTACGTACGCTACGTGCCAGTATTTCACGTTAGTTCGCGATAGTTCGCGGGAGCATCGGGATCGATCTCGAAAACACGAGCCTGAAAATGAGCTCGGAAAGTAAGAATCGTTTGTTTAATAAATATATAGAGGACCATTTTTTCACCGTAGGCAGACGAACGGGGGGAAGGTATATTTTTTTCGTTTCGAAGCGAATTTTCTTCCGAAAGAAATGTTTTTCTTCGAAGGGGTTGCTCTCGATTGTTGCTCCTTACTTGATATTCCAGCGGCTTCTTCCGATAATCTCGCCACTTTCGCGCGAGACTTCATTTGCTTGGCTAGGTGAGACCGGTGACGTCGTTATCTGAAATTGCACGTCGAAAAAAAGTCTTCCCTCTGAAAGGAGAGAGTAATACGATCGCGACAATCCGGAAACGTAGCTCGCAGAGCTTCGACGCTCGTTCCAGGCGTGAAGCAAACTTCTCGCGCTTTGATACGCGAACCCCATGGCAACCCCATGCTCGTTTCTCGACTGTGAAAATTTCTAAGCAAATACCGTATTACCTGAACGTGTCCAGTGGTTATCTGTCGGGCAAATTGTTCTCCCTCGACTACAGGATTTGTAACAGAATCGTCGCAAACAGTATAATCCTGTCGGATATAGCAGGGCTGTTTCGTTAACGTCTCGATGGGCTGCGACTGCGGAGCAATTAACGAGACGCTCGTTAAAATTCAGCGACAGACCCATCGAACGATTCGAATGGTCATTGGGAATGCGGCTGTTAGAAGTGTAACTTGGTCGTTCCCGGATTCACCGGGTCTCGCTCTACTGCAAATAGACAAGGGGACAAGATCGGCGTGCAATCGTGTTCAAAGGTTCACGACTAGTCTGTACCTCGCGTTTAATTTAATAATTTCGTTAGGATCAAACGTTCGATTCATTTGACTAGAAACGTAAATACGTTCATTTTCAACCATTTTCAAACAAACTTCTCGATTGGTTCGATAAAACTAAACTATTTCAAACGGTTTAGAAATATAATATAGAAAGCTATAATCAGTGTGCACAGACTGGTCCGCCACAACGATGGTCCCAAAGAAAAGCAGAACAGCTTGAAAGTCCTGTCAGTCGGTTCAGGGTTAATTAAGATTCCCGCGAATCGGTCGTCGTTCACGACTTTTAATCGACGTCGATTCCGATCCAGCGGACGCCCGAACGCGCGTTACATATTCATCGTAAACCTTGCGTGGACGCAGCTGTACGTTCAACCTGCTCAAAGACAACTACTTTCCGCTTTGACTCACGGTCCGCGGCGTTGTATTAAACCGTGCATCGGTTTCTGGCTGGCTTTTAGCCGGGAACAAGATGAGAGCCGCACGATTGGCCTCGACTTGCTTGATATTCAGCTCGTTTCTTGGCACCGGCGATAGAAAGTGTAACGTGCAGAAGCCACGCCGGCGATGGAAACGTTAGGTTCGTTCTCGATTTCGCCAAGTGTTCTTCGTTTAGATCGGCCAACCATAGACGAGACTGATCTTGCTCGAACGATTTTTCCGAGCGGCGAAGCACGCGAAGACGAGGAACCGCGTCTGTATTTCGGAGATTTAATACTTCGTCCAGGTTGCGACAAAGCTACGAGACGCAGTGGTTTTTAAGTCCGTGCATACTGTAGAATCGACGAATTTCGTTTCCCTCGTGGTACAACAATATTACGACCACACCGTGCGCCCGAGTCTCTCGCGACAAACTTTTTCCAACTTAACACTTGAACTTTCCGCTCGATACACGTACATACGTGCGTGCATGCATCAACGAACACCTAGCCCAAGGTTTCGTCTCCTATACGAATCGCGCTACTGGATTTACTGGAATCGAAGAGCGGGACGTTAGCAATTCTCGATATCTCCCCGACGGATATTACTTTTTAAGGCCTCGAGATTACGCGGATATTTATTGAACGTTCCCCCGGGGAGCCAGCCATTTACGAGACACGGCCATAAACTGCGGAGATTAAGCACAAGGCAGTGCTCCGCGGGTCGAGCCAAGTATTGCTACCTTCTTGGTTGAAAGTAATGTCTGTACTCAGCATGTATCGGGAATATTCGCGGGCGGTATCTCACGGACGATCGTTCAGCTCGTTGAAGATTGTGATAGCATGAATGTAGCGCATTAAGGAATCCTATCGCTCCGCGCCCTTAACGTATTATATACGTACACGTACATCAGGAGATTCTGTTGGGTAGAAACCATATCACCGGCGGGCTGGGGATATTGTAACATAAACCGGGAAGTGCTACTTCCCTCGTAATTAACTGGTAATCTGATATCCATATTTGCTCGGAGTTACCCCGTTAATCCTAAGGGAAGCAAAATTTACTTTCCCCTGCTCGGTTGCTATCCTCTGTTAGATTTTTCGTCGTTCGCTTTTTTTAACGCGTTCCCGAGCCAGAAATTTTTCTACGGGAAAAGGCTGGCTTCCGCGCGTGTCGCGGGCGAAAATGTTCCGTTAACATCGTTCACGCGTCCCCCTTTCTTCGCGACTCGTCGGGCATCATTCCATCACGTTCAAGCTACGGAGCTCCATCTCGGTTCATCCCATCGGCAAACAGATTCCAATCTGTCCTTGGAAGTTTAAGCCGAGCTTACCGCGAGCTGCACCGTCCTTCTGCTAATCGCGCTGCAAATCCACCGGCTCGAAGATTGCTTGGTTCGTAATTTGAAGTGCGATTTTATTCCTCGATACCGCGTTCGGATCCTTGGATTCCCCGATGAGTTGGTCAAGATTGTAAAGCCGATTTTATACTTACAGGTAGCTATGGTCTTTTCGTTTCTCTCCCGTAACGCGGATGTCTGGCAGCAAGTAGAAATGTCCAGAGTAATCTTATTAGCGCATTATTAGGGTACCACGGCTGTATCGTCCGCGTTACGCGTGCCCGTTCGAAACGTTCACGGTATTATTCGGTCGATTCGACTGCGATATACCATAGATGTTCGTCGTCTGGGAAATAGCTCCGTCGGCCCTTCTAATAACCGAATTACGGATGCTCGCTGAGCCTCGTTACACGGTGCTATCCAAAATGTTCCTGCGGATCTCGTTGTGAAACATCTCACGTACGTACGCCCAGCGGGCAGGTCGCCGGGGTTGATTGATTCCTGCGACGCGCGAAATGTCTGGTTTCGTCGTGATTTCTTACCTGGACCAGGCGTACCGGGTATAATTCTCCAATAGGAGTGATTTCAGCGAAATTGCACTCGTCGATGTTTTATACATTTTAACTTTCGCAATCTGGACGTGCGTGGTTTTGTTTGGATCGAGCCCTTCAGTTGTCGCGCCCGTGGATGGTTAGAACTGTTCCTTTTGCAGATACATAGGGAATAAATTGTATAACAGCGAAAGATATTGTTCCCCGTGAGAAGTTCGAGGGGTGAAATACAGGGTAGGTAAGTGGGGAAGGGGGTAGTAGAAAAGTTGTTCGAAGTAATTGTTTCCCATCATTGTAGATGGAGAAGTTGTAGTTTTGAAGTCGGGAACGTTCGATCGGAATGGTTTAAAGTGGGATGGGGAAAGAGTTGTAGGCGTTTGATAGCACCATTCAAGGGGATTGTCTACTCCGCGACGGTATCGAACGGGGATTTCTTTTCGAATTCGCGTTGATCAGGATTTTTAACGCTGTACAAAATAGGGACTGTTATTGCGATTATCGTGTTCACGATTTAATCAAGTTTCGAACTCTGTATTATCCTGCGAATTATTCTGGCCCGGGTAATCGACGGGATAATTGATTTAGACATTTATCGACTTCTATCGATAGTCTCTAGAACAACTTGTCCATCGCGTAACCCTCGAGGAATGGTCAATTACCCTTTTTGCCGGGAACATAGGCGGCCTTTAAATGCTTGGCGTTCGATACGCCAAGCCGTGTGAGGAGTCGCGTGTATAAAGCTTGGACGCCAATTAATCGACGTCGCACGCTCGATGAAAAAGCTTTAGAGCGAAAACATTGCATTCCCGGTTCGCGCACCGGTTGAAAGAAGTTCAATTGTTGGCGTTCCAACAGGCGACATCTTCTCTTCTCGCGACGCGACACTCAATCATGCGAATTGATTTTATTCTGATCGATTTTCGCAAACGGTCGAAAATCTGTCTGAACTTGAAGCATCGAATAGGCAAAAAAAACGGAAGCTGTTGTACAAAAGTATTTATACGGTACGTAGTAATCGCTCGCAATTTTAATTCACGCGAGGTATGTACATTCTTCGACGCCGAGCATAAATAAAAAATTATAATTTCCGAGCAAAGTACGAGTTTAAAGTTGAAGCCATTCGTTCATTAAATTCGAATTACAAATTCAAAAGTTTGTTTCAATTGCGTTATTTTTATTTCCCACGGCGCCCTCGTTCTGGTGCAACATTGTTTCTTTGCGTTTCACTTGCTGCAACGCAATTAAAAGTATTCATTACACGGGTGCTATAAACCAAATAAATCCACGCCGCCGAAATAATCACCGTTCGGGAATTAACTTGAACGGTGGATCGAATTTTTCCATTAAACGATTGAAAAAAAAGCAGCATACCGCAAATGGCAGAATCGATTTCGACCACTTGCCAGTCCGAGCAACAGTCGATATCGTTGTACCTCGCAGTTCGTCGATCAGTCGTTTTGCGTGTACCACTTATCACGAGGTCAATTGAGCATGTCCTATCGCGTAAACCGCGATCAAAGGAATATCACGTGTGCGTTTCCATTAACGTTCGTCGCCGCTGTTGCCCTGCTGCATGCCCCTCGTTCACAGAAACGTTAATCGCAATTGCAATCGTGGCCAGAAACTACCTACTCTGATATCGAACGCCTTCGGAGTCGTAGAACAAAACGGGGGGTGGGGGGGGGGGGGGTATTAAATATGCTGTGGCAACACCGAAGAGGGCATAGGATGGAGAGTAAGTAAGTGATGGAAAAAAAAAATAGACAAAAATATAGAAGGCAATTATAGAAGGCAGGAGGGAAGCAGAGAAAGGAACGAAAAATTCGCCAGTGGCGAACCAAAGAAACAAATGGAAAGGGAGAAAGTCGTTGTTTGCCTGAAACACGATCGTTACTCGATACACGAAATGTTCTCTTTTACGAGGCTCTCCGGCGACAATAACGTGCAGTTTTCGTATCGAGTCGCACGGCGAATTACCTCGCAATACGCAACCAGCTCGATGCCGTAGTTTGACATTGATGAAGAGTAATAGGTTTCCTACGTCGGCTTTTATTATACACTCCATATACACTACGGTCATACGTAATGGACGTGAAAAAATATACGACCCTCGATACATCGGGCTGAAACTTCACGAAGCCGTTAATCGGGAGGAAGGTTTCGGGGAAAATTTTAAGACGACCCGCTATGGCGAGGACCGCGAATATTGTCGACGAAATCGCGGTGTCTGACACTGATAAAGCGTAATCGCTGAGGCCGTGGATCGAGATAATTAGGTCCGCTGAATATACTTACATTTCTTCTGCTCTAATTGCTAAACGTAAAAGCGGTAATCTTCTCAGATGGAAACGAGAAACGTTTAACCGTGTTACTTGACTGAGGTATTCCGTTTCGTATTATCGGAAATGGGATCGCTGATGGGATTCTCTACGTAATACTATTTTTATGCTTGCTATAACAGTCGGTTTCAGTGGGTCAGAAATTAAAGAAGCAAGAGCGGAATGCAACGGCGTGGAGCGTTTTGGTATTTCTTGTGCGAAGGAGAAAAATGATCCGACTCGTGAGTTTAAAGGGCGAGCTAGGTTTGGACAATCCGCCGGTGACGTTAATTGCGAACGGCTCAATTAACCCTGCGTTTCGCTGAATTATCGTTTCTACTCGATACTGGATAATAAAAGAGACTGTTTAAACGTTGAAGTGCAGGAACGTGGATTTAACGCATACAAATCGGAACGATCCCGGATGGCCGCGTTGTGCGTTATTTATGTCGGAACGTATATCTCAATTTCAAGCAAATTTAATAAACACCAGCCGGCGAGTGCTGTTGCGCCGTAAAATTGCGCGAAGACGTTCAACGCGCGGTAATAGAGTGTGAAATATAAAATGCACCGCGAGCCTTCATAAAGTCCATTCGTTTGGCTCGTCAACTTTCCACGAAATAAAATCGACCTCTCCTCTTCCTCTTCTTTTCCGTTTCTTTTTTCTCCCCGTACGAAAACTTTTTGACAAATTGAATCCCCGCTTTTCTCAGACAGAAATCCAGCAGCCTATAATATTGAGGAATTATAAACGAAAAAATCAGTGGAAGCGAAATTGGAAATCGAAGTCCGTCGACGGAAGAATTCAATGAAAGTCTCTCGGGAATTCTACGCGTAACGCGCCCCTCTAATCAACTGCACCACCTGAAATTTGCCGAGGGGAGTAGGCCGAAGTGAATGTTAAGGGCGCCTTCGCGCCACGGAGAAACCGCCTAGCGAAACACCAACAAAAACATACAGGAAACACAATTTGTCGAGTGTGTAGTAAGCTCCCAGTTAGACATCACCGTGGATTCCTCAATCTTGCGCGTTCAACTCTAACCATAAACGCATACCCGCTTCGTTTATACCGCTATATACGACCAATGAACATCATTGAAATAGACGGGGAATTAATTTACCAATAATTTCACGCCCGCGATCATTCTCCATTACGGTTCACGGATATATTAACGCAACTCCACGTTCGTCACGAGTTGCTGTAATTCGTCTACGAGTTATAGTCGATGCAAAAAAGGCTCGAGAGAATTGCTGGGGGAGTTCAGTGGTTAGAAGAGGGAGGGAGATGGTTGGCGAAGCGGTAACGCTCGCGAAACCCTGTTTCCTGCAGGCTGAATATTTAAGCGCTCGCAGTCGGCCGGCAATTTTCATAAAACCCAGTTTTTTTTACTACGGAGGGGGTACGTAAGGAGCGTAGGTGGGTTCAGCTAAAAGCTGAGAGGCACGGTTAACCGGCGCCGTATGTAAAAGCTCCTGCCTAAATTATTAGCGAGGCAACATTATTGCCATTCTTAATTTAACGCCGCCGTCCAGGCTGGCCGAACTCCAGTTCCGTGGCTTCGCGAAATTAGCTGCACCCCCTTCTAGTCGCGATGCACCCTGCTCTGGCTGCGAGATTTTTTCTGAAAATGAAATTTTGATTAAGCTGTGTCGTCCAGGTCGAGGGGAGAATAACTTGGAATTTTTGGTCATTTTTGTTTCGCGGAGTTAATCGATTTAGCCAATGAGCAGCTCGTGTACTTCTGTTTAATTTTAATATTAAAATCGAGGCAGCGAATTTAATACAATAACTTCTTTTGTAGTATAAAGTACGATATTCAACGAGGTATTGTTGAATTTAATAGTCGTTACAGTATCGGTACCAGTGGCCCGATTTTACAGAACGATGATCGCGGAACGATTTATATTTCGAACGGACCTGTGCCACTGGATCGCGAACGGTTCTGACCAGAACATTTTATTCCCCTGGATCGCTGAAAGGTTCACAAGGGTCGCCGAGGCGTGCGAGTTTTAATTTTGTAACCGAGCACAGCTCGTTGCTCGATTTACGCGTTTGCCCGCGGTGGAACGAAGAGAAACAGCGTAACTCGGTTTCCATAGCAGAGGGCCGAAGGCCGGCGTTCGACTCGTAACTGGCTCGAGAAAATACCATTACTTAGACCTTTAGCGTTGCTTAAAAGCCGGTTGAATGAAAAAACGAAGTTACCTCTGTTAGAAACTTCGCAATTATCAGGTGAAGGCCAGAATGTAATTTTGTCGTATCGCTGATATTAAAGTGTTTTTTAAAACTGCAACACGTTGCGCGAGTACAGCAGGCATATTAAATTACACAGTAATACTTGTCGAGCCTTTTGCAAAGAATTCTTCATTATTTTAGAACCGTTATCCTTTGCTAGCCATTGTATCGGTGACGCGAAGAAAGTGGCTCATACAAACGGGTTTCCGGTCGAAAATATCGCACACGTATCGCCTCATCCTTATCCATTCTTCCCGCACTCGAGTTACGAGTACTTTTCGCGTAACGCGTGTGTACACGGCGTCCTATATCATCGAGCTCGAACGACGACCTTCTCGACGTCGACGTCGAGGATCTTCGCATTTAATGCACCTTCCGTTGACAACGGTGTCGTACTTGGAGAAACCCTCTATCGGGTATTGTATTTTGGCGTTACGGAGACGGCAGAGCCATTCTTCCAACCGGTCTTCGAAGCTCACTTGACCTACATGAACGCCTGTGCATCGTTTCTTCGCCGCGAATCGAACGTGGACTGTCAGCTGCGAAAGAGTCGATACATATGTGTGCCCGAAATTACGTTGCTTAACGAGTTACGGACGATACAATGTCGCGGAGAGTCACGATATTGCTGCTCGAAGGCCGTGAACACTCTCGTGTTCCTGATAGCATGGAGATTGGCGGTGTGGGAATAGAAAATTGGGATGGTTAAACGTTATTAAAGTGGGGCGGGGATTTTTCGGTAACGAAGCTGGAAGATATTATAACTGTACAGGGATTGTCAATTCTTCTTCCAATATTTCCCTGATATTATGTAGTAATATTTTTTTCCAACACTTCTGAAACTAGTTTTTCATTGCGAGCGAACATACGAGCGGACTTCGCTTCAGAATTCAGAAGAGAACGTAACAACGTTTCACGTTAAAACGTTCGTTGTGTAAAAATTCATTATCAGCTCGTTCCCAGCGGATAGTTTAGAGGGAAGACAGTGTTACGAGTGGTGTACCAATAGATTTCAGCGAAAATTTGTCTGCTAGAATTTGGTGCAAGCAATGTTTCCTTGGAAGATAAAGTGGAGTATAGGTGAACCGTCCAGGAACAGTTCCATCATCGTTCGGTTAATCCGCAACACTTTTGTGAGTTGTTGGAGTGGCTGGCCACTGCCGGTGGATGTAGCGTAAACAATGGATAGTAGCTGTGTCCACAAGTAATAATCGGGTGGATTCTAGTCTAGGGGTCATGGAAACCAAGCAATTGATTCTCGCCGTCCTTACCATTGACCCGGCAATCGCTCATCTATGTAACAACGTAATCCTTTACTTCCCAATTAATGACGTGACCAGAGCAAATTGCATCTCAATGAAAATTGCCTGCACACGTTTTGAAGATAGAAATTTTCGTTCACCGTTTGGGAGATTCAATTCGATTTTCCTCGATTATTATATGTATATTAGAAAACAACGTCCCCTATGTTCGACTGTCGTTTTATCCAGAAACATGGCATATTTTTGCGAGTCGATACGATTCTTATATTACTCGGCGAATTTGACGTCGCGACGCCTCGCAGAGGTGTTATATACGCGTGTTCCAGATCGTCAATTTCAGCGAGATGGATGTGCTTTATATTGTTTTCGACGCTATCGATGCTCGTTCGAGGGTCTCTCACGGATATTTTCGTCCTTCTGAATAACAATTTCTCTGCTTTCGGCCGAACGCCTCGGGTCTTTATTGTTCTCGACGATATCGCCGTCGAGAATCCTCTCGCAGAAATATCTCGACGATTTTTTTTTCTCCATTTCTACGGCAATATTCGTCCACTAATATTTTTTCTTCTCTTCGCATTTTATTAATTGCTGTCGGAGCATTGTCATACCGTCACAGAAATTGAAGGAAAATTTTCATCTAGTTTTACAAATTATAGTAACGATAATAGTAACAGAAGTAGCAATATCAACATTAATCAGTCAGATATGCATATGCATATCTGCATAGTCCAGTAGTGTAGAAAAAATATTTCAATTTTTTCGTTATGCTGTATCGATTAGAATAGCGGCTGACCAAAGTTACCAGTGATCACTAATGCCTGATTGGCGCGGCACTCTTACCACTTGCCGCATCACGTCAGTAGTAAAAAACCGCGTCAAGGCAGCCGTAAGTAGCACTCTCCGTCATAAGTCAGCCAAAGTTTCCACAGCCATTGTTCGCCAACTTTGTTCGCATTGTATCGTATAAATTATCGCCAAGAAGCTTTTAGAAGGCAGTACGAAACGCACTATCTCTGGCCGCTCAACTTTCTCTCGCTTCCAGTTCCCTCGATTAATTATGAAAAATTGAAACAAACAACGGATCAACTCATTAACCATCGACCCGGAAACGATTAACCATCACTTCGACTTAACTTCACGGTGACAAACTTTGATAGAAAAGAAATTCGCGAGGATGGTAGCAGCGCAGATTTAATGGAAATTCTGACAGCAAGTAAAGGCTCCGGACAGAGGGGCATCTTAACATTCCTCGAGCCGTCGTCGAGAGGTCGTCAGCCGCCTAAATTATTCAGACGCAGCGCTGCTTCGAATCTAACGACACTCCATTAACACTAATTCTCTGCCGGCCGTGCGTTCACTGATTTAACATTCACCGAAAACCCCTGCCGCCGCTGCTTAACTTCATAATTAATACGTTTTTCACGGACCCTTGGCTACTCGTCTCTGTGATTCTTTACTCGCGATCAAACTTTCCTCCTTCTCTCTCTCTCTCTCTCTCTCTCTCTCTCTCTCTCTCTCCTCTCGCCATCGATCCTACTTCTACCTTTTTCCCTGTCGCCCACGAAGCGGGGAAACGTCGTAATTAAGCGTATCGGTGACATTATTCGCCTCGAGAGGAACGGGAAGAAATTCACCGTAACAAAGATCGGTCGCAACTTTTCGCCCCGTTCAAGAGATCCGATCGAGTTCGTTCGATATCGGTGTTACGAGTTGCTCGATACGTTTGCAAACTATTTACAACTATCTTGACATTCGATTCAATTCAATTTGGATGCGAACAGCCATGCTTATTCATTGTTTTGCATCGCCAAGACGACTGACGGTGATTCCGTTCGACAAGGTGTTTTAATATCGGCGTGCAGCGGCTATGCCGTGCGCGAAACGTAACGGCACGCCATTGCAAGCTAATCTTAGCAATCTTCATATCCTGTGAGTGTTCTTGAACCCGGTCTACGGACGCACGAATGGTGCTTAGTCGGCCGACGACGCAGGTATCGCGTTACACCGAGGTATCCATGGCGCCCCGTTATCCTCGAGGGCCCTTCGCGGCCTTCAGGTACCTGAGACAGGCGCAAATTGCCGGCTAGGTTGAGCCCCCTATAGTGCGAGTTGTACGCCGTAAGCGTGGCGACGGTGTCGTGTTCGTCATTACGACGTAGAATCGTTAAAAACGATATGCTTGAATTGGCGATGAATTTAGAAGAAGATTGTCGACGGCACGTCACCGTTGGTATTAATATGGTGAAATTGTTATTGAGAGTGTGAGATTATTAAGTAAGTTCAGGTAAAAAATTAATTACTGTGACTGACATTGGGATTAGCCGTGAAATAGATTCAATTAGGGAAAGGGAAGGATTATACAAAATGGTCTACGAAAAAGATTCTATTCAGGGATGTGAAGCTAGAGGAACTTTTCATTTGTGTTTCTTTTTTTTTGCTAAGCTACAGCACCCGAAAATTCGGTAATTCCACGGACAAAATTTTGCGGTGGAGTATAATGCGTGGCGATTAAATTTATTAATTTTGTTCTCTCGTTTGTTCGTACTCGTTTCACGTGAACTATAATGCTACTAAATCATTATAACTTCGAAGCGGACAAACTACACAAACTATGATAATTCATACTGTAGCGTATTGAAAACTTATCGATAACTGTCTTCTGCTCATTATTTCCTTCCATCCTGATGGATTAGCAATAATTCAGCGGGCAAGCGTAACAAACTACCACAGTGAAATTTCTTTCGCACGTGTGCCGTATCTTCTATGATAATTATCTTATCCATTATTACTTTTGTTATTACCAATTCCCCTTTCGGCCTTATTAAACTCCTCCCGCAGCCGCAGTTTCCGCACTTTTGCGAGGACATTAGAGGTCAATTTACGGTGTTGAAAGTACCTCGACGACTTCAGCCAGCAAATTTAACGACTCGACCTCCCGGCTTTGTACTCCCGCGCGAATCGTGCGAGAAGGAAGCGCATTAGCGTCGAACCTACGACTCGACGTGCTCCCATTATCTCTATTTTTACGATCAGAAGCTACGATCTACACGCGTTCGCACCGCCACTGGACTAGGTTAAGAAACTTCCAGCACATTTTTTCTTCGTTTTGTTTTTTTTCTTGTCTTTGGCTAGAACGAATCTCCAAGTACTTAGGGGATGGTTCACAGTGCAAAAGAATCTTCGCGTCGACGTGAATCGATGTCGACGATTCGTTCGTTGAAATCGTTTCGACTTCGATGTTGGAAAACCGGTCAACGTAAAGTGAACGCGATATCGGTGAACGATTCGGTGAAAATAAGCGCAGCCCCTCTGGCGATTTTACGTATCGTCCGCAGGGGTCCCTTTGACGGCGAAAAAATCGACCACTCGATACGAGATATACTTAGTTATTTTTCTATCGAAAAGCACTTCGATTCGTGGATAGAACGGCGAATGGTCTCTAATCTGAAAATCGAGGGTTCGAGGTACCGAAATTGCGCGCATGTGAAAAAGACTTTTTCGGTAGCGTATCACTTTCGGAGGAGTTTATTCGGAGCCCTCGTTACGTATTTCATTGCTCGAGTGTAATGGAATCCATTTAAGAGATGGTCGAACTTATTGGAAAATTTTTAGCTGTATTAAATATATTCTTTTATTGTTGGTAATTCTTTTTTATTACACCCCGTATATAAGATATTTCCGTTGAACGCTATCAATCAAGTGCTCCACAGGTCTGTCGAATATTTTATTCACTTAAAGCCAGTCACCATATTTTTACGGATCCCTACAAAAATAGTTACAATTTTATTTGTAAATAATATATAAGGTGGAATGTTGGATAATGGTAGAGAAGAAAATATCCTAAAATAATATTAATAAATTTGAGATAATTCGGGAATAATAGAAAAAAATTGAACACTCTCCAAAATGAAGCAGACAGCGCTAGAACAAATCAGCCCCATTCTCCTGCGAAGCACGCAAACCATTTCACCCCACAACCCCCCGACAAAACACTTGCTGTCACTCGCACAATTAGCGTCGCTGGTTTCGCGTGGTGGGCGTAAAAGGTTGAAAATGAACGTCGGCCCATTGGCAATTAGAAAACACGGGGCAGCGTTTTCTTGCCGGGTCACGACGATCCCCTCGTCGTCTCTCTTAATGCGGCTCGAGTATTCTCAAGCGGTTGTCGAAGTTAGCAGGTAACCAACCGACGGCCGCGTCGTTTCGACGCGTTTAGCTAACGAGCGCCGTGCACGTCCCTCTATTTTCAATGGAAACCGAATTAGCTTCGTCGACTGGTCGGAACAGACGACAGTTCCGGATGGTCCGTGAGTTCCGCTAACTGAATTTGGAAAATCGCGAAACTGTCGTGTGATTTCCGGACCGGGTGACAAGTTCCCTTCTTCGAGCTTCGACTCTTCTCACTTTTCTCGCGTCGTGCGATAGAACTGATCGGGGGTTTTTCAAAAATCGTTTAACTTATAATAACCGAACTGTTAACTCGTGCACTATACCTATATAGAATTGAAGTATTACGGTGAAACTGTTTCCAATTTTAATTGATATATGTACAAAAGGGCTATGGTATTTAAGTCAGGGGGAATTTGGGTCGTGTGTGTTCGCGATCCTGTTCGTGATTCCTTTGGTAGCTTGAAACGGAAAGATGTTTCGAAAGTGGAACTTCCGAAGTTTAGAATTTCTTGTTACCAAACTGGTCCCAACCTTTCTCGAGTTTTCGTACAGTGTAACTGAGATCTACGATAAAACAATGTTCTACATAAACTGAAAGAGATCGCGAATCGATAACAAGTTCCAAATATTATGGAACTAATTTAAGTTTGGGATGTTTCCAATGAATACTTCATTTTTGGTGCCTGTTCTATATTATTATTATTATTATTATTAGTATCAACGCTGAATTGCATCATTCACAATACCCATCGATTAATTTTTTTCCAATTCTGGAACAGGATCGCCTCACGCCCAATTTCACAAACAAATCGATACACAATCGATACACAAGAATGGTCAGAGAGACATAACGAGAGCCACCGTGTTCTCAGCAGGAAGAGGAAAACAGACAGGCAGACAGACACGCATGCGGGGCGTGATTGACAAATGCACTTGTCTGTGCTTGATGGAAATTAGTCTGGCACGTTGCATCCACTGCAAAATCGTCGGCGAGTTCTGTAACTAGATTTTCGCGATCCCATGCGTGCCGCACCATGTCCACCCTGCAAAAGTTTCTTCGAAACATCGTTAAGGACAATGCATCCACGTTCGCCCGGCATATTTTTCTCCCCAATCTAATTCAAGCTGCGCAAACTTTCATTCGCACCCATCCTTCGAAGATACACCTTAACCTCCGCGTTAATTTGAACGACGGTTAAACGAAAACCAAAATAATATCAAATAAAATATAACGAACAAATAGACGGCAAAATGTGTAAAGCACGCAAGGCGGTGCTGACTTTTCAGGAGAAGAAAAACACTGGCTGAGCGCGATATTAGTTGGCCATTTTTCCCGACAATAACCGTAAATTACGGGACTCGCGAACTTACAACAGCAGTGCGAATAATTGCGAAGCAGATTAAGCTTTGCGTGACACCCAGGCTGCGTTTGGACCCGGAGGGAAAATAACAATTCGCGATTTTCACGCGACTGAAACGTGAATTACCGCACTCCCAACTAACGTTCGAAACAAGGCTGAACGAGAGTACCTCGAGTAACTCTCGCGTTGAAAATTATCGCCCGAGGCTTGTCTTTCGTTACCCGAATGACAGATAGAAGGGAAGTATCAGTTTGCAGCTGAGAAGAGACCGGTTAAGCGTTGCCGAGACGAGTTGCAGACAACGGGACGTAAAAGTCAGCTTGCTTCTCGCAACGAAGTACGAGAGACAAAGCGAGCAACGTATCGTGCCTCTGCTTGTTCTTTCTATTCCTCTTTTGTGTTTACACCCATCTCGCATTCTACTTCGCGGAGTTCTTGGCTTTAAAGAAGCGGCTCGCGTGTCTTTCGTTTCTTGATTATCCAAGAGGTCGTTAGCGAGTAAGGGGAAAGAGAACGACTTGGAAACGGCTGTGTTTATTAGTCTCGACTCGAGCAAGATCTCCCGGTTAACTAAAATATTGTTGGCCAAAGGATTTGCGTGAAAATTGAATATCTGCTACAATCGATCCGACGAATAATTGCAGCTACGATATTTTGATTTATCAAGTTTGTACAGAAGCGTTTACGATACCGATAAACATTGCTTGTCGCATCAAGAACCCGGCCCAGTCGCCGGTTGCCCGCAATCCGCTTGATACATGGAAGTAGAACATTTATCGTTATCCTTCACAGAAACGTTGTTCCACAATCTCCGGCGGAATGGCACTTGGTTCGCCAATCTCAATAACACTAACGCACCCTTAGCACCCAGACATTCCGAGAAACAGTCGGACCTCGATAAACCCAGATCCGCCGGCCCCATGAAATCCCAAGCGGACGTCACACTCGAGAAACCGAATTACTTTCCATATTTAATCGCACCGAATGGTTCCACGGAATTCTATGCGGCTGCCCTTCGTCGAATTTTATCGCCGCCTTCCAGACGTCGCGTCGCGTTAAATAATCAACTCGAACCTGTCTACCCGCCCGTTCACGATTTCATTCTCCCCGTAGCCGACGTGAAACGATATTCCACGCGGCGGTCACGAAACGTCGCGACGAGAACCGTAAAGCTCGAATTTACAGCGTCGTATTTCGTTTCGACGACGCAGGGAAAAAGACGGAGACGGGGTCGTAATTCTCGCACGCCACCGTCTCTCTCGAGGATCGACGACTCCCTGACGTTTCAGGGCCGTCACAACGACGTCACCCTTAACCTGCGAACGCTTCGGGCAAGCGGCACCCAGTGCAACGCAAACGACGGGACAAACGGTGGGCCGCCGTTAGAAACGCGAAGGGCCTTCTACATCTTTCCCTTTTTCATCCTCTGTATTTTTAGCGAATCGCGCGCTAAATAGAGCTCCCGATCGTCGAATTAGGATCTGAAATTATGTTGCAACAATTTGGGCGCTCAAACTGTTCATTTATGTCACAGCGCCACGAGTAGGGCGCGTAGAGCACAACAGATTCTTCCTTCGCATTGCAACGCATAAACTTGTTCTCCGCCTGAGAAACTCTTGGAATACTTTCTCTTTGCCGAGGCCCGGGAAACTTTCTCTCTCTCTCTCTCTCTCTCTCTCTCTCTCTCTCTCTCCCGAAAACTCTCAGTAGCCACACGCTGTTCCTCCCTAAACTCCAACAAGCTCTCGCAAACTCAACCTGTTCGTACCGATACGCTCGAATCTCTTCCTCTAAAAATTGTTGCACACCCTCGATAGACCTACCCTAGATAGTGTCTCCCTTTCGAAATGTACCAAAGATTTTTCCGGCCCCATCCGATTTATCACCACCCACGTTCCAGGAACTCCCGCCTGTCCCGAGATGTTAACGTATGTACATGCACGTATCGCCGAACAAATTACGGAGAAGTTACGACGCCGGCTGATTACGGAATCGTCGAAAGCCGCTTTCCACGACGACCTTAGCCCCTGGCCACGCGCCACCCCTATGCAAATTGCCGGCTGCCCCCGCCAATAAAACTGTCGGGACTGCTCGAACTTAATTATCGCCGGAACTTATGTAACGGATTGCAGTGTACGGCTGGTGGAACGCTGGCGAGCACGTGTTTGCCGCGTGGAACGAGGAATTAGCACGGGTAAATAACGATACCAGGGAAAGGCGAGGAAATTAGGGGTGCAAGGCGCGTCTTGGATGTCTCAAGTGACGTTTAATTGATCCTAGCCCCCTTCGAATCGACGATATTTGCTTTCTCTAATGGAAGTGGCGATTCGTTTATCGGAGGGGCGTTGTCGATGGGTGGATTCGCTTTTTCGAATTCGTTACAAAAGAAAGAAGGATAGAAAGAGGAAACTCCCTCGATCGAGCGATTGAATCTGGAATTTGTATTTTATTCCTGGCAAGGGAAGGGAGGCTTATAAGCGGCAAGTGGAAAGTGTTGAATATGTTTATCCAGATTAGGAAGTTGGCAACGTTACGCGCGTAACGCGTGCCCGCGCAGATTCGAGCAGCCGCATCCGGCCATTGAAAATTAGCATTCTAGATGTTTCATTAGCGGCGCATCGGGGCTTAACTTCTTAACTCAAAGCGGAGTTGCGCGAAGCGACACGTCTTAAGCTACAGTCGTAGAACCGCGTTGCAACTTCTATTCTACTGTTCTCTAAATATAGAGACAGTTCCGTGCGCGATACTACACACCATTAAAAACTAAAACTAACTCCTGAAGGCACTTCTCCGCGCGAACTACTTAAGCGTAACAAACAAGCATGCCTGAAATTCTCTATCTCGTATGAATGTTAAAAGCATCGTGCAACGACCAAGAATATTCGTCCTTAGAAGTATTGTTCCTTAACTCGTGGGAAGGTAGCATCGAAGGTTCTATTAAAAAGATTCAGGACAAAACTGTTGAACAAGTATTTATATGCATAGTAAGTGTTCTGCATAACTATTTTAGGGAGGTGAATTTAGGCGTAGAAAGGAATCGCACGGATATACTATCATAAAGCATACTTTCGAACAATTTGAACCAGCAATCCGTCACGCACGCGTGAAAATACAGCGAGAAAAAAGTAACTATGCACGTGTTCGTGATCCTTGTTGATCACATCTTACTATCCTTACGAGTGGAACACTGCAGTCACGCACGAGCCACTCTGCGCTAAAACTTGAACTTTACTCCAGCGTGGCGTGGATAACGTTAATCTTCCTCTTAACGTGGCCCAAACCGCGGGCGCACCTGCTGTTCGTAATCGACCAGTGGAAAGTCTTTTCAATATGGAACGGGCAGACGTCGTACTGAAATTGGCTAGGTAGATTTATTTTGTCCGCAACGTAGTTGCCTGTGACCGGAAGCCGCTATACCCCTGAGTAGACTTTAGGAACTGATAGGAGGATTCTTTGCCTAATGATAATGATAATAATAATAATTGCAATGCATTTGGCATAGGAATGAAGGAAAGATGTCGTGAATTGTTTTACTATTGTAGACTTATTTGCGTATAGAATGTGAACGATATTATTAAATATAATCATCAATGTTAATCTCCGTACTTTTCTTAATATTTAATTCTTCCCTTTTCGAAAGAGATAATAGGTGTATTTGGTATTGCATAATTGATTGAAAAATTATTAGGATCTCTGAGGATAGTTTATACTTTAAGGAACAAATGCCGTCAGTATTATCTTGGCAAGATTTCTGCTTCGATATCCGAATTACATATGTTGAACATACTAATAACCACACGGGAGTACCTGTTAATTAATCGATCGGTCTAATGTATCAGCTTGCAGTTTCGCATTCTCTGGCTACTACAACCAATTGATTTATCTAACCTATCAACGGATTCCTTCTCTTCATCCCTAGCGATCCAACTGGCTACCTAAAATTATCCCTGGCTGGCAGCCGCGATCTCCAACTACAGACACAATACCAGCGGCAATTCGAAAGATTAATTACCAGCAATTCGAACAGAAATTTCGATTCAATGTAACATATTACCGCCATTATTCTTATCTCATCGTTCATCCTAAACGAACACCAAACGCGACGAGCATTCTTCAAATCCTATAAAATATCTCTCCAGTCGCAGTGCAGCGCAGTGCAACGAGAAGAAAAGGGCAAAACTATTAGGTACTTGCGAAATAAATAAATTGAAATAGGTTAATAAAATTCTCGCGCATAAAAGTTCTCAACCATCGTGCATAAAATATGCAGATATCATATCCCACGCTTTTCTTTTATCTCTCTCACACGGAATCATCCCTCGACCTGCCACCATTATTACCGGAACACTCTGTATAAGCTACGGCATCCCGGTATAACGTGACGCGCGATTTTCCAAAGCTGTAAAACGCGAGGAAAGAACTTCCCGCCCCTGTGGAATCGTTGGACGTCGGAGTTGTCGGAGTTTTCGGATCCGACACTTTCCCAGAGAAGCTTCGGGGATCTTTTGACGGTTACTCTTGTGGAACTACGGGGGCGAACGAGCGATGAATCCACTTCCACCATTGTAGACGCAAGACACCGCAAGATTCGTCTTTGAGTAGACGGCCGTGCCACGGCGCGGGGGAAAAGCCTCGTGGAAAAACGCACACAGGTGCCGTGCACCTGTGCAAGTGACGCACGAGCACACGTGCAACCGCAGAAAGTTGAAGGGCTGGTCTCGTATCAAGCAAGTGGCCCATGAAATCAACTCCGTGGTATGCGATCGGGGTTGAACGAACCTCACGGCCGACAGACTTTAAAAACATCATTTCTCGTCGAACCTCGATGCATCCACGACACGATACGAAATCGAGCGCGATCGTGTTCGATATAGACGGTAGGTACGAGTTTATGCAATGTACTTTGCATTGGAATCGAAGGGGGAGGAATGTTCCGTTTGATCGTGGAGGATAACATTTTTGGGAAAAGCATAGAAATGAATATTGTTGAAAGTATCGGTCGAGACGGTGTTAATGCTAGTTTTTCTTTCTTTCAAGGGAACACTCGGGGGGTTTCGTTCATGGTCGGTGTTGAATTATTAAATGACCATCGATCCAGTATCGACGAGGTTCGCACGACAAGTAGCGGAAAGTCACTGTGGTCGTCGTGTATGGACAACCTATTTGATATGCAGAAAGGGAATACGATACGAGAGCTTATGGATTCGGTTTGTTATGTGTTATTGGCACGTTATTCTTGGCATAGATTTCAAGTTAGTAGCGAATGCTCGTGCAGTTCCACGTAATGGAATCGAACGATAATTAGATGCATCGCCGACACACTGTATTCTTTTCTATAACAATTAAATCATTTAATCAGTTTTCTGTTCGGCTAACATTTTCTGGAAGATTGATTAAGATCGACTGTATCGAATCATTAAACAAATAATCGAGAAATAAATTGCTTGCAATTAAAAGGTGGGCAGAAATTCTTTGCCACTAAACTATCAGTCGTAATGTGCTACTACTAAATATGTATATCCAGCAGTAGATGTAGGAATCCCAGATTACCTGACAGAGAAGAGGAATAACGTAATAGAATTACTCCAGGAGATCTCAGCCATCTCGTCCATAAATAAGAAAGAATTCGCCTCGATCCCCTACATTCTACAATATTCCTATTACATCCGTTATTATTATGATTATCATTACTATGGTCCACAAAGGGATAGAATTCTGTATCCAACTAAACTGCAAAAGGCCTAAACAGGCAGCAGCCATCAGCAGCATTGTCCAAGCACAGAGTAACAACGACGTGCACTCGACTGAGTAACAAAGTGGCTCCGGTAAATTCCAAAATTGCTCAGAGCGGTGTGTCCGCGAACCGTGTTGCACGATTATCGTGGATTCCGAGTGTTCTCGCGTAATTCGTGGTCCATCGAGCAAAGAGCAAAGAGCAAACGCACTGACCAAACCAATCCCCCTCCACTACCCTGTCCCTAGATTTTCGTGCTACTTTCAGCCCTCCCCGTTGGAAACGTTTCCATCGCACGGTATCTCAAACTTCTCGACCACTTTGATCGAGTTATTTCGGTCGAGCGAGTTTCTCCGGGCTGATCGAAAATTCTCACGAAAATTCTCACCCCCGAGATTTTCCTTTTTCCCTTATTTTTTTTGGTTCGATCGGATCTTTGCCGATACGTCCTCTCCATTTCCGTGCACCGAACGCCCGAGATGTTGGCGGCCGATTAACCCTTTCCGCGGTCGGAATTCCTTTCGAGGAGGATCCTTGGAAAACTTGGACGCCCGGGGCTCCGCTCTTCTCCTGCCATCTGCCAATTTGCTTGGCCAAGTGTGTAAACCAAGAAAATGGCACGGCCACGCAACGTTGATTTCCGTAGACCCTCTCGGCGAAGGTAATTCGTTGGAATGTTTGCGAGACCGGGCAGATCGTGGTTAAGTAGAGGTTAAATTGAGGATTTCACTGGGCGAATCGTTATTGATTTGTCGTGGAGCTATAATTCCAGTTACAATTATTGCGATGTACAATGGAGAAAGGAGAATGTGGACGATATTGGGAACAGAATTTTTACTCAGAAATGCTGCGTATTAAAAATTCCGAATATATCAGTCTTAGAGGTTCCTTAATAATCAACAAGAAAAGGGATTGATTAAAGTGTTCCATAAGGTTGTTGAACAGTTGTTGCCCATTGATTGCCGATTAAATTTCCGTTTCAATTACGCTGATATCGATTAGACTCCGATAACCACGATGCTCCGCCACCTGAGCAGCTAACAGGTGGTCAAGAGACTCGCAAGAGTAATAATGGAGCCTACCTGCAGCGTGATTTCCGCATCGGCCGAAAGAATTAACCCGAATCGCCGAGAACCCATCGACCCATCGTTGAAATCATCCGCAATCACAGAAATATTATTCTCTCCCCTTATTGCTCGCAATAGAAAATTTCTCTAATTCTCAGGGCACAAAAATCTACCCTCCGAAAAAAACGGGACTGAAATTTAAAAGCTCCTGTCAATTCCAATACAAAGAAACTCCAATCAATTGAATAACATCGAATTAGAAAAGGCTATAGCCGGACAAGGGGGTCAAATGTGCACCTAAACCTAAGGTGCCCGTAACCAGACCAGCATAGGAATCGGGGAATGTAACTAAAACTAAGCGATTGAGGTCACGTTCGTCGGTTTATATCCTAAAATATTCACAACATTTTTGTAGGTTCGAGTCCCCTTCAGGTTGATTTTAGTTTCACCGGGCATTAACTTCCTTTCTCTTCCTAACTATGAGATAGTGATTAATATTTCTTTACATATGTCTTAAGAACATTTTTTAAATATATAGCCCTAAGTAAACGGAAAAAGTTGCTAACAAATCCCTAAGGAAACACCACAAAGTTGAAGCAGCGCCTCCAGAAAAGGTAAGAAAGTTCAACAAAGGTGCAACAAATGTGCAAACATCGCCATCCGAAAAGGCAAATAAGTTGCAAACAACGCCTCGCGAAAATGCAACAAAGTCGCAAACTAAGCCTTAGGAAAAGGCAAGTACGTTGCAATCTAATCCCTACGAAAAGGCAAATAAGTTGCAAACGAAACCCAAGAAAAGGCAAATAAGTTGAAAACAACGCCTCGCAAAAACGCAACAAAGTTGAAAACAACACCTGGCAAAAACGTAACAAAGTTGCAATCAACACCTCGCGAAAACGCAACAAAGTTGCAAAATTTCTCGAGAAAAATTTGCATCAATGTTGCGCCAAAAATTTTGCAACAAAGTTGCAAACAACGCCTCGCGAAAATGCAACAAAGTCGCAAACTAAGCCTTAGGAAAAGGCAAGTACGTTGCAATCTAATCCCTACGAAAAGGCAAATAAGTTGCAAACGAAACCCAAGAAAAGGCAAATAAGTTGAAAACAACGCCTCGCAAAAACGCAACAAAGTTGAAAACAACACCTGGCAAAAACGTAACAAAGTTGCAATCAACACCTCGCGAAAACGCAACAAAGTTGCAAAATTTCTCGAGAAAAATTTGCATCAATGTTGCGCCAAAGATTTTGCAACAAAGTTGCAAACAACGCCTCGCGAAAATGCAACAAAGTTGCAAACAAGGCCTCGCGAAAATGCAACAAAGTTGCAAAAATTCTAAAGAAAAATTCGCAACAATGTTGCGCCAAAAAATTTGCAACAAAGTTGCAAACAACGCCTCGCGAAAACGCAACAAAGTTGCAAAAATTTTCGAGAAAACGCGACAAACTTGCAAAAAGTCTCGAAAAAAATTTGCAACAATGTTGCGCCAAAAAATTTGCAACAAAGTTGCAAACAACGCCTCGCGAAAATGCAACAAAGTTGCAAAAATTCTCGAAAATTTTGCAACTTTGTTGCGTTTTCGCGAGGCGTTGTTTGCAACTTTGTTGCAAATTTTTTGACGCAACATTGTTGCAAAATTTTCTCGAAAATTTTTGCAACTTTGTTGCGTTTTCGCGAGGCGTTGTTTGCAATTTTGTTGCGAAATTTTTGGCACAACATTGTTGCAAATTTTTCTCGAGAATTTTTGCAACTTTGTTGCGTTTTCTCGAGAATTTTTGCAACTTTGTTGCATTTTCGCAAGGCGTTGTTTGCAACTTTGTTGCGAAATTTTTGGCACAACATTGTTGCAAATTTTTTTCGAGAATTTTTGCAACTTTGTTGCGTTTTCTCGAGAATTTTTGCAACTTTGTTGCATTTTCGCAAGGCGTTGTTTGCAACTTTGTTGCGAAATTTTTGGCACAACATTGTTGCAAATTTTTTTCGAGAATTTTTGCAACTTTGTTGCGTTTTCTCGAGAATTTTTGCAACTTTTTTGCATTTTTGCGAGGCATTGTTTGCAACTTTGTTGCGAAATTTTTGGCACAACATTGTTGCAAATTTTTCTCGAGAATTTTTGCAACTTTGTTGCGTTTTCTCGAGAATTTTTGCAACTTTGTTGCATTTTCGCAAGGCGTTGTTTGCAACTTTGTTGCGAAATTTTTGGCACAACATTGTTGCAAATTTTTTTCGAGAATTTTTGCAACTTTGTTGCGTTTTCTCGAGAATTTTTGCAACTTTTTTGCATTTTTGCGAGGCATTGTTTGCAACATTGTTGCGAAATTTTTAGCACAACATTGTTGCAAATTTTTCTCAAGAATTTTTCAATTTTGTCGCGTTTTCTCGAAAATTTTTGCAACTTTGTTGCGTTTTCGCGAGGCGTTGTTTGCAACTTATTTACAATTTCTTGGGTTTAGTTTGCAACTTATTTGCCTTTTCTTAGGGATTAGATTGCAACGTACTTGCCTTTTCCTAAGGCTTAGTTTGCGACTGTGTTGCATTTTCGCGAGGCGTTGTTTGCAAGTTACTTACCTTTTCTTGGGTTTAGTTTGCAACTTATTTCCTTTTCCTAAGGCTTAGTTTGCGACTGTGTTGCATTTTCGCGAGGCGTTATCTGCAACTTGCTTACCTTTTCTTGGGTTTAGTTTGCAACTTATTTGCCTTTTCTTAGGGCTTAGTTTAGCACTTTGTTCCCTTTTCGCGAGGCGTTATTTGCAACTTACTTACCTTTTCTTGGGTTTAGTTTGCAACTTATTTGCCTTTTCTTAGGGCTTAGTTTAGCACTTTGTTCCCTTTTCGCGAGGCGTTGTTTGCAACTTATTCGCCCTTTTCATGGGTTTAGTTTGCAACTTATTTGCCCTTTCATAGGGCTCAGTTTACCACTTTGCTCCCTTTTCGCGAGGCGTTGTTTGCAAGTTACTTACCTTTTCTTGGGTTTAGTTTGCAACTTATTTGCCTTTTCCTAAGGCTTAGTTTGCGACTGTGTTGCATTTTCGCGAGGCGTTATTTGCAACTTACTTACCTTTTCTTGGGTTTAGTTTGCAACTTATTTGCCTTTTCTTAGGGCTTAGTTTAGCACTTTGTTCCCTTTTCGCGAGGCGTTGTTTGCAACTTATTCGCCCTTTTCATGGGTTTAGTTTGCAACTTATTTGCCTTTTCTTAGGGCTTAGTTTAGCACTTTGTTCCCTTTTCGCGAGGCGTTATTTGCAACTTACTTACCTTTTCTTGGGTTTAGTTTGCAACTTATTTGAATTTTCTTAGGGCTTAGTTTAGCACTTTGTTCCCTTTTCGCGAGGCGTTGTTTGCAACTTATTCGCTTTTTCATGGGGTAGTTTGCAACTTATTTGCCTTTCCTTAGGGCTTAGATTGCAACGTAGTTGCCTTTTCCTAAGGCTTAGTTTGCGACTGTGTTGCATTTTCGCGAGGCGTTGTTTGCAACATATTTACCTTTTCATGGGTTTAGCTTGCAACTTATTTGCCTTTTCTTAGGGCTTAGTTTAGCACTTTGTTCCCTTTTCGGAAGGCGTTGTTCGCAACTTATTTGCCGTTTCTTAGGGCTTAGTTTACCACTTTGCTCCCTTTTCGCGAGGCGTTGTTTGCAACCTCTTTACCTTTTCTTGGGTTTAGTTTGCAACTTATTTGCCTTTTCCTAAGGCTTAGTTTAGCACTTTGTTCCCTTTTCGCGAGGCGTTATTTGCAACTTACTTACCTTTTCTTGGGTTTAGTTTGCAACTTATTTGCCTTTTCTTAGGGCTTAGTTTAGCACTTTGTTCCCTTTTCGCGAGGCGTTGTTTGCAACTTATTCGCCCTTTTCATGGGTTTAGTTTGCAACTTATTTGAGTTTTCTTAGGGCTTAGTTTAGCACTTTGTTCCCTTTTCGCGAGGCGTTATTTGCAACTTACTTACCGTTTCTTGGGTTTAGTTTGTAACATATTTGCCTTTCCTTAGGGCTTAGATTGCAACGTATTTGCCTTTTCCTAAGGCTTAGTTTGCGACTGTGTTGCATTTTCGCGAGGCGTTGTTTGCAACATATTTACCTTTTCATGGGTTTAGCTTGCAACTTATTTGCCTTTTCTTAGGGCTTAGTTTAGCACTTTGTTCCCTTTTCGCGTGGCGATGTTTGCACCTTTGTTCCTTTTTCGCTAGGCGTTGTACAGAACTTTGTTACCTTTTCTGGAGGCGCTGTTTCAACTTTGTTGTGTTTCCTTAGGGATTTGTTAGCAACTTTTTTCCGTTTAATTAGGGCTATATATTTAAAAAATGTTCTTCAGACATATGTAAAGAAATATTAAACACTATCTCATAGTTAGGAAGAGAAAGGAAGTTAATTCACGGTGAAACTAAAATCAACCTGAAGGGGATTCGAACCTACAAAAACGTTGTGAATATTTTAGGATATAAACCGACGAACGTGACCTGAATCGCCTAGTTTTAGTTACATTCCTCGATTCCTATGCTGGTCTGCTTAGGGGCACCTTAGGTTTAGGGGCACATTTGACCCCCTTGTCTGGCTATAGCCTTTTCTAATTCTATGTTATTCAATTGATCGGAGTATCTTTGTATTGGAATTGACAGGAGCTTTTAAATTTCAGTCCCGTTTTTTTCGGAGAGTAGGTTTTTGTGCCCTGCGAATTAGAGAAATTATCTATTGCGGGCAATAAAATTCTCGGGAGAAATTTGCAACAATGTTGTGCAAAAAATTTCGCAAATAAATTGCAAACAACGCCTCGCGAAAATGCAACAAAGTCGCAATCTAAGCCTTAGGAAAAGGCAAATACGTTGCAATCTAAGCGCTAAGAAAAGGCAAATAAGTTGCAAACTAAACCCATGAAAAGGGCGAATAAGTTGCAAACAACGCCTCGCGAAAAGGGAACAAAGTGCTAAACTAAGCCCTAAGAAAAGGCAAATAAGTTGCAAACTAAACCCAAGAAAAGGTAAGTAAGTTGCAAATAACGCCTCGCGAAAATGCAACACAGTCGCAAACTAAGCCTTATGAAAAGGCAAATAAGTTGCAAACTAAACCCATGAAAAGGGCGAATAAGTTGCAAACAACGCCTCGCGAGTATGCAACACAGTCGCAAACTAAGCCTTAGGAAAAGGCAAATAACATGCAAACTAAACCCAAGAAAAGGTAAGTAACTTGCACACAACGCCTTGCGAAAAGGGAACAAAGTGCTAAACTAAGCCCTAAGAAAAGGCAAATAAGTTGCAAACTAAACCCAAGAAAAGGTAAGTAAGTTGCAAATAACGCCTCGCGAAAATGCAACACAGTCGCAAACTAATCCTTATGAAAAGGCAAATAAGTTGCAAACTAAACCCAAGAAAAGGTAAGTAACTTGCAAACAACGCCTCGCGAAAAGGGAGCAAAGTGGTAAACTGAGCCCTAAGAAAAGGCAAATAAGTTGCAAACTAAACCCATGAAAAGGGCGAATAAGTTGCAAACAACGCCTCGCGAAAAGGGAACAAAGTGCTAAACTAAGCCCTAAGAAAAGGCAAATAAGTTGCAAACTAAACCCAAGAAAAGGTAAGTAAGTTGCAAATAACGCCTCGCGAAAAGGGAACAAAGTGCTAATCTAAGCCCTAAGAAAAGGCAAATAAGTTGCAAACTAATCCCAAGAAAAGGTAAGTAACTTGCAAACAACGCCTCGCGAAAAGGGAGCAAAGTGGTAAACTGAGCCCTATGAAAAGGCAAATAAGTTGCAAACTAAACCCAAGAAAAGGTAAGTAAGTTGCAAATAACGCCTCGCGAAAATGCAACACAGTCGCAAACTAAGCCTTAGGAAAAGGCAAGTACGTTGCAATCTAATCCCTAAGAAAAGGCAAATAAGTTGCAAACTAAACCCAAGAAATTGTAAATAAGTTGCAAACAACGCCTCGCAAAAACGCAACAAAGTTGAAAACAACACCTGGCAAAAACGTAACAAAGTTGCAAACAATACCTCGCGAAAACGCAACAAAGTTGCAAAATTTCTCGAGAAAAATTTGCATCAATGTTGCGCCAAAAATTTCGCAACAAAGTTGCAAACAACGCCTCGCGAAAATGCAACAAAGTTGCAAACAACGCCTCGCGAAAATGCAACAAAGTTGCAAAAATTCTAAAGAAAAATTCGCAACAATGTTGCGCCAAAAAATTTGCAACAAAGTTGCAAACAACGCCTCGCGAAAACGCAACAAAGTTGCAAAAATTTTCGAGAAAACGCGACAAAATTGCAAAAAGTCTCGAAAAAAATTTGCAACAATGTTGCGCCAAAAAATTTGCAACAAAGTTGCAAACAACGCCTCGCGAAAATGCAACAAAGTTGCAAAAATTCTCGAAAATTTTGCAACTTTGTTGCAAATTTTTTGACGCAACATTGTTGCAAAATTTTCTCAAAAATTTTTGCAACTTTGTTGCGTTTTCGCGAGGCGTTGTTTGCAACTTTGTTGCAAATTTTTTGGCGCAACATTGTTGCAAATTTTTCTCGATAATTTTTGCAACTTTGTTGCGTTTTCTCGAAAAATTTTGCAACTTTGTTGCATTTTCGCGAGGCGTTGTTTGCAACTTTGTTGCGAAATTTTTGGCACAACATTGTTGCAAATTTTTCTCGAGAATTTTTGCAACTTTGTTGCGTTTTCTCGAAAAATTTTGCAACTTTGTTGCATTTTCGCGAGGCGTTGTTTGCAACTTTGTTGCGAAATTTTTGGCACAACATTGTTGCAAATTTTTTTCGAGAATTTTTGCAACTTTGTTGCGTTTTCTCGAGAATTTTTGCAACTTTTTTGCATTTTTGCGAGGCATTGTTTGCAACTTTGTTGCGAAATTTTTGGCACAACATTGTTGCAAATTTTTCTCGAGAATTTTTGCAACTTTGTTGCGTTTTCTCGAGAATTTTTGCAACTTTGTTGCATTTTCGCAAGGCGTTGTTTGCAACTTTGTTGCGAAATTTTTGGCACAACATTGTTGCAAATTTTTTTCGAGAATTTTTGCAACTTTGTTGCGTTTTCTCGAGAATTTTTGCAACTTTTTTGCATTTTTGCGAGGCATTGTTTGCAACATTGTTGCGAAATTTTTAGCACAACATTGTTGCAAATTTTTCTCAAGAATTTTTCAATTTTGTCGCGTTTTCTCGAAAATTTTTGCAACTTTGTTGCGTTTTCGCGAGGCGTTGTTTGCAACTTATTTACAATTTCTTGGGTTTAGTTTGCAACTTATTTGCCTTTTCTTAGGGATTAGATTGCAACGTACTTGCCTTTTCCTAAGGCTTAGTTTGCGACTGTGTTGCATTTTCGCGAGGCGTTGTTTGCAAGTTACTTACCTTTTCTTGGGTTTAGTTTGCAACTTATTTCCTTTTCCTAAGGCTTAGTTTGCGACTGTGTTGCATTTTCGCGAGGCGTTATCTGCAACTTGCTTACCTTTTCTTGGGTTTAGTTTGCAACTTATTTGCCTTTTCTTAGGGCTTAGTTTAGCACTTTGTTCCCTTTTCGCGAGGCGTTATTTGCAACTTACTTACCTTTTCTTGGGTTTAGTTTGCAACTTATTTGCCTTTTCTTAGGGCTTAGTTTAGCACTTTGTTCCCTTTTCGCGAGGCGTTGTTTGCAACTTATTCGCCCTTTTCATGGGTTTAGTTTGCAACTTATTTGCCCTTTCATAGGGCTCAGTTTACCACTTTGCTCCCTTTTCGCGAGGCGTTGTTTGCAAGTTACTTACCTTTTCTTGGGTTTAGTTTGCAACTTATTTGCCTTTTCCTAAGGCTTAGTTTGCGACTGTGTTGCATTTTCGCGAGGCGTTATTTGCAACTTACTTACCTTTTCTTGGGTTTAGTTTGCAACTTATTTGCCTTTTCTTAGGGCTTAGTTTAGCACTTTGTTCCCTTTTCGCGAGGCGTTGTTTGCAACTTATTCGCCCTTTTCATGGGTTTAGTTTGCAACTTATTTGCCTTTTCTTAGGGCTTAGTTTAGCACTTTGTTCCCTTTTCGCGAGGCGTTATTTGCAACTTACTTACCTTTTCTTGGGTTTAGTTTGCAACTTATTTGAATTTTCTTAGGGCTTAGTTTAGCACTTTGTTCCCTTTTCGCGAGGCGTTGTTTGCAACTTATTCGCTTTTTCATGGGGTAGTTTGCAACTTATTTGCCTTTCCTTAGGGCTTAGATTGCAACGTAGTTGCCTTTTCCTAAGGCTTAGTTTGCGACTGTGTTGCATTTTCGCGAGGCGTTGTTTGCAACATATTTACCTTTTCATGGGTTTAGCTTGCAACTTATTTGCCTTTTCTTAGGGCTTAGTTTAGCACTTTGTTCCCTTTTCGGAAGGCGTTGTTCGCAACTTATTTGCCGTTTCTTAGGGCTTAGTTTACCACTTTGCTCCCTTTTCGCGAGGCGTTGTTTGCAACCTCTTTACCTTTTCTTGGGTTTAGTTTGAAACTTATTTGCCTTTTCCTAAGGCTTAGTTTAGCACTTTGTTCCCTTTTCGCGAGGCGTTATTTGCAACTTACTTACCTTTTCTTGGGTTTAGTTTGCAACTTATTTGCCTTTTCTTAGGGCTTAGTTTAGCACTTTGTTCCCTTTTCGCGAGGCGTTGTTTGCAACTTATTCGCCCTTTTCATGGGTTTAGTTTGCAACTTATTTGAGTTTTCTTAGGGCTTAGTTTAGCACTTTGTTCCCTTTTCGCGAGGCGTTATTTGCAACTTACTTACCGTTTCTTGGGTTTAGTTTGTAACATATTTGCCTTTCCTTAGGGCTTAGATTGCAACGTATTTGCCTTTTCCTAAGGCTTAGTTTGCGACTGTGTTGCATTTTCGCGAGGCGTTGTTTGCAACATATTTACCTTTTCATGGGTTTAGCTTGCAACTTATTTGCCTTTTCTTAGGGCTTAGTTTAGCACTTTGTTCCCTTTTCGCGTGGCGATGTTTGCACCTTTGTTCCTTTTTCGCTAGGCGTTGTACAGAACTTTGTTACCTTTTCTGGAGGCGCTGTTTCAACTTTGTTGTGTTTCCTTAGGGATTTGTTAGCAACTTTTTTCCGTTTAATTAGGGCTATATATTTAAAAAATGTTCTTCAGACATATGTAAAGAAATATTAAACACTATCTCATAGTTAGGAAGAGAAAGGAAGTTAATTCACGGTGAAACTAAAATCAACCTGAAGGGGATTCGAACCTACAAAAACGTTGTGAATATTTTAGGATATAAACCGACGAACGTGACCTGAATCGCCTAGTTTTAGTTACATTCCTCGATTCCTATGCTGGTCTGCTTAGGGGCACCTTAGGTTTAGGGGCACATTTGACCCCCTTGTCTGGCTATAGCCTTTTCTAATTCTATGTTATTCAATTGATCGGAGTATCTTTGTATTGGAATTGACAGGAGCTTTTAAATTTCAGTCCCGTTTTTTTCGGAGAGTAGGTTTTTGTGCCCTGCGAATTAGAGAAATTATCTATTGCGGGCAATAAAATTCTCGGGAGAAATTTGCAACAATGTTGTGCAAAAAATTTCGCAAATAAATTGCAAACAACGCCTCGCGAAAATGCAACAAAGTCGCAATCTAAGCCTTAGGAAAAGGCAAATACGTTGCAATCTAAGCGCTAAGAAAAGGCAAATAAGTTGCAAACTAAACCCATGAAAAGGGCGAATAAGTTGCAAACAACGCCTCGCGAAAAGGGAACAAAGTGCTAAACTAAGCCCTAAGAAAAGGCAAATAAGTTGCAAACTAAACCCAAGAAAAGGTAAGTAAGTTGCAAATAACGCCTCGCGAAAATGCAACACAGTCGCAAACTAAGCCTTATGAAAAGGCAAATAAGTTGCAAACTAAACCCATGAAAAGGGCGAATAAGTTGCAAACAACGCCTCGCGAGTATGCAACACAGTCGCAAACTAAGCCTTAGGAAAAGGCAAATAACATGCAAACTAAACCCAAGAAAAGGTAAGTAACTTGCACACAACGCCTTGCGAAAAGGGAACAAAGTGCTAAACTAAGCCCTAAGAAAAGGCAAATAAGTTGCAAACTAAACCCAAGAAAAGGTAAGTAAGTTGCAAATAACGCCTCGCGAAAATGCAACACAGTCGCAAACTAATCCTTATGAAAAGGCAAATAAGTTGCAAACTAAACCCAAGAAAAGGTAAGTAACTTGCAAACAACGCCTCGCGAAAAGGGAGCAAAGTGGTAAACTGAGCCCTAAGAAAAGGCAAATAAGTTGCAAACTAAACCCATGAAAAGGGCGAATAAGTTGCAAACAACGCCTCGCGAAAAGGGAACAAAGTGCTAAACTAAGCCCTAAGAAAAGGCAAATAAGTTGCAAACTAAACCCAAGAAAAGGTAAGTAAGTTGCAAATAACGCCTCGCGAAAAGGGAACAAAGTGCTAATCTAAGCCCTAAGAAAAGGCAAATAAGTTGCAAACTAATCCCAAGAAAAGGTAAGTAACTTGCAAACAACGCCTCGCGAAAAGGGAGCAAAGTGGTAAACTGAGCCCTATGAAAAGGCAAATAAGTTGCAAACTAAACCCAAGAAAAGGTAAGTAAGTTGCAAATAACGCCTCGCGAAAATGCAACACAGTCGCAAACTAAGCCTTAGGAAAAGGCAAGTACGTTGCAATCTAATCCCTAAGAAAAGGCAAATAAGTTGCAAACTAAACCCAAGAAATTGTAAATAAGTTGCAAACAACGCCTCGCAAAAACGCAACAAAGTTGAAAACAACACCTGGCAAAAACGTAACAAAGTTGCAAACAATACCTCGCGAAAACGCAACAAAGTTGCAAAATTTCTCGAGAAAAATTTGCATCAATGTTGCGCCAAAAATTTCGCAACAAAGTTGCAAACAACGCCTCGCGAAAATGCAACAAAGTTGCAAACAACGCCTCGCGAAAATGCAACAAAGTTGCAAAAATTCTAAAGAAAAATTCGCAACAATGTTGCGCCAAAAAATTTGCAACAAAGTTGCAAACAACGCCTCGCGAAAACGCAACAAAGTTGCAAAAATTTTCGAGAAAACGCGACAAAATTGCAAAAAGTCTCGAAAAAAATTTGCAACAATGTTGCGCCAAAAAATTTGCAACAAAGTTGCAAACAACGCCTCGCGAAAATGCAACAAAGTTGCAAAAATTCTCGAAAATTTTGCAACTTTGTTGCAAATTTTTTGACGCAACATTGTTGCAAAATTTTCTCAAAAATTTTTGCAACTTTGTTGCGTTTTCGCGAGGCGTTGTTTGCAACTTTGTTGCAAATTTTTTGGCGCAACATTGTTGCAAATTTTTCTCGATAATTTTTGCAACTTTGTTGCGTTTTCTCGAAAAATTTTGCAACTTTGTTGCATTTTCGCGAGGCGTTGTTTGCAACTTTGTTGCGAAATTTTTGGCACAACATTGTTGCAAATTTTTCTCGAGAATTTTTGCAACTTTGTTGCGTTTTCTCGAAAAATTTTGCAACTTTGTTGCATTTTCGCGAGGCGTTGTTTGCAACTTTGTTGCGAAATTTTTGGCACAACATTGTTGCAAATTTTTCTCAAGAATTTTTCAATTTTGTCGCGTTTTCTCGAAAATTTTTGCAACTTTGTTGCGTTTTCGCGAGGCGTTGTTTGCAACTTATTTGCCTTTTCGTAGGGCTTTGAGTGCAACGTATTTGCCTTTTCCTAAGGCTTAGTTTGCGACTGTGTTGCATACTCGCGAGGCGTTGTTTGCAACTTATTCGCCTTTTCTTGGGTTTAGTTTGCGACTTATTTGCCTTTTCTTAGGGCTTAGTTTAGCACTTTGTTCCCTTTTCGCGAGGCGTTGTTTGCCACTTATTTGCCTTTTCTTGGGTTTAGTTTGCAACTTATTTGCCTTTTCTTAGCGCTTAGATTGCAACGTATTTGCCTTTTCCTAAGGCTTAGATTGCGACTTTGTTGCATTTTCGCGAGGCGTTGTTTGCAATTTATTTGCGAAATTTTTTGCACAACATTGTTGCAAATTTCTCCCGAGAATTTTATTGCCCGCAATAGATAATTTCTCTAATTCGCAGGGCACAAAAACCTACTCTCCGAAAAAAACGGGACTGAAATTTAAAAGCTCCTGTCAATTCCAATACAAAGATACTCCGATCAATTGAATAACATAGAATTAGAAAAGGCTATAGCCAGACAAGGGGGTCAAATGTGCCCCTAAACCTAAGGTGCCCCTAAGCAGACCAGCATAGGAATCGAGGAATGTAACTAAAACTAGGCGATTCAGGTCACGTTCGTCGGTTTATATCCTAAAATATTCACAACATTTTTGTAGGTTCGAATCCCCTTCAGGTTGATTTTAGTTTCACCGTGAATTAACTTCCTTCCTCTTCCTAACTATGAGATAGTGTTTAATATTTCTTTACATATGTCTGAAGAACATTTTTTAAATATATAGCCCTAATTAAACGGAAAATAGTTGCTAACAAATCCCTAAGGAAACACAACAAAGTTGAAACAGCGCCTCCAGAAAAGGTAACAATGTTCCGTACAACGCCTAGCGAAAAAGCAACAAAGGTGCAAACATCGCCACGCGAAAAGGGAACAAAGTGGTAAACAAAGCCCTAAGAAAAGGCAAATAAGTTGCGAACAACGCCTCGCGAAAAGGGAACAAAGTGCTAAACTAAGCCCTAAGAAAAGGCAAATAAGTTGCAAGCTAAACCCATGAAAAGGTAAATATGTTGCAAACAACGCCTCGCGAAAATGCAACACAGTCGCAAACTAAGCCTTAGGAAAAGGCAACTACGTTGCAATCTAAGCCCTAAGGAAAGGCAAATAAGTTGCAAACTACCCCATGAAAAAGCGAATAAGTTGCAAACAACGCCTCGCGAAAAGGGAACAAAGTGCTAAACTAAGCCCTAAGAAAAGGCAAATAAGTTGCAAACTAAACCCAAGAAAAGGTAAGGAAGTTGCAAATAACGCCTCGCGAAAAGGGAACAAAGTGCTAAACTAAGCCCTAAGAAAAGGCAAATAAGTTGCAAGCTAAACCCATGAAAAGGTAAATATGTTGCAAACAACGCCTCGCGAAAATGCAACACAGTCGCAAACTAAGCCTTAGGAAAAGGCAACTACGTTGCAATCTAAGCCCTAAGGAAAGGCAAATAAGTTGCAAACTACCCCATGAAAAAGCGAATAAGTTGCAAACAACGCCTCGCGAAAAGGGAACAAAGTGCTAAACTAAGCCCTAAGAAAAGGCAAATAAGTTGCAAACTAAACCCAAGAAAAGGTAAGGAAGTTGCAAATAACGCCTCGCGAAAAGGGAACAAAGTGCTAAACTAAGCCCTAAGAAAAGGCAAATAAGTTGCAAGCTAAACCCATGAAAAGGTAAATATGTTGCAAACAACGCCTCGCGAAAATGCAACACAGTCGCAAACTAAGCCTTAGGAAAAGGCAACTACGTTGCAATCTAAGCCCTAAGGAAAGGCAAATAAGTTGCAAACTACCCCATGAAAAAGCGAATAAGTTGCAAACAACGCCTCGCGAAAAGGGAACAAAGTGCTAAACTAAGCCCTAAGAAAATTCAAATAAGTTGCAAACTAAACCCAAGAAAAGGTAAGTAAGTTGCAAATAACGCCTCGCGAAAAGGGAACAAAGTGCTAAACTAAGCCCTAAGAAAAGGCAAATAAGTTGCAAACTAAACCCATGAAAAGGGCGAATAAGTTGCAAACAACGCCTCGCGAAAAGGGAACAAAGTGCTAAACTAAGCCCTAAGAAAAGGCAAATAAGTTGCAAACTAAACCCAAGAAAAGGTAAGTAAGTTGCAAATAACGCCTCGCGAAAATGCAACACAGTCGCACACTAAGCCTTAGGAAAAGGCAAATAAGTTGCAAACTAAACCCAAGAAAAGGTAAGTAACTTGCAAACAACGCGTCGCGAAAAGGGAGCAACGTGGTAAACTGAGCCCTATGAAAAGGCAAATAAGTTGCAAACTAAACCCAAGAAAAGGTAAGTAAGTTGCAAATAACGCCTCGCGAAAATGCAACACAGTCGCAAACTAAGCCTTAGGAAAAGGCAAGTACGTTGCAATCTAATCCCTAAGAAAAGGCAAATAAGTTGCAAACTAAACCCAAGAAATTGTAAATAAGTTGCAAACAACGCCTCGCAAAAACGCAACAAAGTTGAAAACAACACCTGGCAAAAACGTAACAAAGTTGCAAACAATACCACGCGAAAACGCAACAAAGTTGCAAAATTTCTCGAGAAAAATTTGCATCAATGTTGCGCCAAAGATTTTGCAAGAAAGTTGCAAACAACGCCTCGCGAAAATGCAACAAAGTTGCAAACAACGCCTCGCGAAAATGCAACAAAGTTGCAAAAATTCTAAAGAAAAATTCGCAACAATGTTGCGCCAAAAAATTTGCAACAAGGTTGCAAACAGCGCCTCGCGAAAACGCAACAAAGTTGCAAAAATTTTCGAGAAAACGCGACAAAAGTGCAAAAAGTCTCGAAAAAAATTTGCAACAATGTTGCGCCAAAAATTTTGCAACAAAGTTGCAAACAACGCCTCGCGAAAATGCAACAAAGTTGCAAAAATTCTCGAAAATTTTGCAACTTTGTTGCGTTTTCGCGAGGCGTTGTTTGCAACTTTGTTGCAAATTTTTTGACGCAACATTGTTGCAAAATTTTCTCAAAAATTTTTGCAACTTTGTTGCGTTTTCGCGAGGCGTTGTTTGCAACTTTGTTGCAAATTTTTTGGCGCAACATTGTTGCAAATTTTTCTCGATAATTTTTGCAACTTTGTTGCGTTTTCTCGAAAAATTTTGCAACTTTGTTGCATTTTCGCGAGGCGTTGTTTGCAACTTTGTTGCGAAATTTTTGGCACAACATTGTTGCAAATTTTTCTCAAGAATTTTTCAATTTTGTCGCGTTTTCTCGAAAATTTTTGCAACTTTGTTGCGTTTTCGCGAGGCGTTGTTTGCAACTTATTTGCCTTTTCGTAGGGCTTTGAGTGCAACGTATTTGCCATTTCCTAAGGCTTAGTTTGCGACTGTGTTGCATACTCGCGAGGCGTTGTTTGCAACTTACTCGCCTTTTCTTGGGTTTAGTTTGCAACTTATTTGCCTTTTCTTAGGGCTTAGTTTAGCACTTTGTTCCCTTTTCGCGAGGCGTTGTTTGCCACTTATTTGCCTTTTCTTGGGTTTAGTTTGCAACTTATTTGCCTTTTCTTAGCGCTTAGATTGCAACGTATTTGCCTTTTCCTAAGGCTTAGATTGCGACTTTGTTGCATTTTCGCGAGGCGTTGTTTGCAATTTATTTGCGAAATTTTTTGCACAACATTGTTGCAAATTTCTCCCGAGAATTTTATTGCCCGCAATAGATAATTTCTCTAATTCGCAGGGCACAAAAACCTACTCTCCGAAAAAAACGGGACTGAAATTTAAAAGCTCCTGTCAATTCCAATACAAAGATACTCCGATCAATTGAATAACATAGAATTAGAAAAGGCTATAGCCAGACAAGGGGGTCAAATGTGCCCCTAAACCTAAGGTGCCCCTAAGCAGACCAGCATAGGAATCGAGGAATGTAACTAAAACTAGGCGATTCAGGTCACGTTCGTCGGTTTATATCCTAAAATATTAACAACATTTTTGTAGGTTCGAGTCCCCTTCAGGTTGATTTTAGTTTCACCGGGCATAAACTTCCTTTCTCTTCCTAACTATGAGATAGTGTTTAATATTTCTTTACATATGTCTGAAGAACATTTTTTAAATATATAGCCCTAATTAAACGGAAAAAAGTTGCTAACAAATCCCTAAGGAAACACAACAAAGTTGAAACAGCGCCTCCAGAAAAGGTAACAAAGTTCTGTACAACGCCTAGCGAAAAAGCAACAAAGGTGCAAACATCGCCACGCGAAAAGGGAACAAAGTGGTAAACAAAGCCCTAAGAAAAGGCAAATAAGTTGCGAACAACGCCTCGCGAAAAGGGAACAAAGTGCTAAACTAAGCCCTAAGAAAAGGCAAATAAGTTGCAAGCTAAACCCATGAAAAGGTAAATATGTTGCAAACAACGCCTCGCGAAAATGCAACACAGTCGCAAACTAAGCCTTAGGAAAAGGCAACTACGTTGCAATCTAAGCCCTAAGGAAAGGCAAATAAGTTGCAAACTACCCCATGAAAAAGCGAATAAGTTGCAAACAACGCCTCGCGAAAAGGGAACAAAGTGCTAAACTAAGCCCTAAGAAAATTCAAATAAGTTGCAAACTAAACCCAAGAAAAGGTAAGTAAGTTGCAAATAACGCCTCGCGAAAAGGGAACAAAGTGCTAAACTAAGCCCTAAGAAAAGGCAAATAAGTTGCAAACTAAACCCATGAAAAGGGCGAATAAGTTGCAAACAACGCCTCGCGAAAAGGGAACAAAGTGCTAAACTAAGCCCTAAGAAAAGGCAAATAAGTTGCAAACTAAACCCAAGAAAAGGTAAGTAAGTTGCAAATAACGCCTCGCGAAAATGCAACACAGTCGCAAACTAAGCCTTAGGAAAAGGCAAATAAGTTGCAAACTAAACCCAAGAAAAGGTAAGTAACTTGCAAACAACGCCTCGCGAAAAGGGAGCAAAGTGGTAAACTGAGCCCTATGAAAGGGCAAATAAGTTGCAAACTAAACCCATGAAAAGGGCGAATAAGTTGCAAACAACGCCTCGCGAAAAGGGAACAAAGTGCTAAACTAAGCCCTAAGAAAAGGCAAATAAGTTGCAAACTAAACCCAAGAAAAGGTAAGTAAGTTGCAAATAACGCCTCGCGAAAAGGGAACAAAGTGCTAAACTAAGCCCTAAGAAAATTCAAATAAGTTGCAAACTAAACCCAAGAAAAGGTAAGTAAGTTGCAAATAACGCCTCGCGAAAAGGGAACAAAGTGCTAAACTAAGCCCTAAGAAAAGGCAAATAAGTTGCAAACTAAACCCATGAAAAGGGCGAATAAGTTGCAAACAACGCCTCGCGAAAAGGGAACAAAGTGCTAAACTAAGCCCTAAGAAAAGGCAAATAAGTTGCAAGCTAAACCCATGAAAAGGTAAATATGTTGCAAACAACGCCTCGCGAAAATGCAACACAGTCGCAAACTAAGCCTTAGGAAAAGGCAACTACGTTGCAATCTAAGCCCTAAGGAAAGGCAAATTAGTTGCAAACTACCCCATGAAAAAGCGAATAAGTTGCAAACAACGCCTCGCGAAAAGGGAACAAAGTGCTAAACTAAGCCCTAAGAAAATTCAAATAAGTGGCAAACTAAACCCAAGAAAAGGTAAGTAAGTTGCAAATAACGCCTCGCGAAAAGGGAACAAAGTGCTAAACTAAGCCCTAAGAAAAGGCAAATAAGTTGCAAACTAAACCCAAGAAAAGGTAAGTAACTTGCAAACAACGCCTCGCGAAAAGGGAACAAAGTGCTAAACTAAGCCCTAAGAAAAGGCAAATAAGTTGCAAACTAAACCCAAGAAAAGGTAAGTAAGTTGCAAATAACGCCTCGCGAAAATGCAACACAGTCGCACACTAAGCCTTAGGAAAAGGCAAATAAGTTGCAAACTAAACCCAAGAAAAGGTAAGTAACTTGCAAACAACGCCTCGCGAAAAGGGAGCAAAGTGGTAAACTGAGCCCTATGAAAAGGCAAATAAGTTGCAAACTAAACCCAAGAAAAGGTAAGTAAGTTGCAAATAACGCCTCGCGAAAATGCAACACAGTCGCAAACTAAGCCTTAGGAAAAGGCAAGTACGTTGCAATCTAATCCCTAAGAAAAGGCAAATAAGTTGCAAACTAAACCCAAGAAATTGTAAATAAGTTGCAAACAACGCCTCGCAAAAACGCAACAAAGTTGAAAACAACACCTGGCAAAAACGTAACAAAGTTGCAAACAATACCTCGCGAAAACGCAACAAAGTTGCAAAATTTCTCGAGAAAAATTTGCATCAATGTTGCGCCAAAGATTTTGCAAGAAAGTTGCAAACAACGCCTCGCGAAAATGCAACAAAGTTGCAAACAACGCCTCGCGAAAATGCAACAAAGTTGCAAAAATTCTAAAGAAAAATTCGCAACAATGTTGCGCCAAAAAATTTGCAACAAAGTTGCAAACAGCGCCTCGCGAAAACGCAACAAAGTTGCAAAAATTTTCGAGAAAACGCGACAAAATTGCAAAAAGTCTCGAAAAAAATTTGCAACAATGTTGCGCCAAAAATTTTGCAACAAAGTTGCAAACAACGCCTCGCGAAAATGCAACAAAGTTGCAAAAATTCTCGAAAATTTTGCAACTTTGTTGCGTTTTCGCGAGGCGTTGTTTGCAACTTTGTTGCAAATTTTTTGACGCAACATTGTTGCAAAATTTTCTCAAAAATTTTTGCAACTTTGTTGCGTTTTCGCGAGGCGTTGTTTGCAACTTTGTTGCAAATTTTTTGGCGCAACATTGTTGCAAATTTTTCTCGAGAATTTTTGCAACTTTGTTGCGTTTTCTCGAAAAATTTTGCAACTTTGTTGCATTTTCGCGAGGCGTTGTTTGCAACTATGTTGCGAAATTTTTGGCACAACATTGTTGCAAATTTTTCTCAAGAATTTTTCAATTTTGTCGCGTTTTCTCGAAAATTTTTGCAACTTTGTTGCGTTTTCGCGAGGCGTTGTTTGCAACTTATTTGCCTTTTCGTAGGGCTTTGAGTGCAACGTATTTGCCTTTTCCTAAGGCTTAGTTTGCGACTGTGTTGCATACTCGCGAGGCGTTGTTTGCAACTTATTCGCCTTTTCTTGGGTTTAGTTTGCAACTTATTTGCCTTTTCTTAGGGCTTAGTTTAGCACTTTGTTCCCTTTTCGCGAGGCGTTGTTTGCCACTTATTTGCCTTTTCTTGGGTTTAGTTTGCAACTTATTTGCCTTTTCTTAGCGCTTAGATTGCAACGTATTTGCCTTTTCCTAAGGCTTAGATTGCGACTTTGTTGCATTTTCGCGAGGCGTTGTTTGCAATTTATTTGCGAAATTTTTTGCACAACATTGTTGCAAATTTCTCCCGAGAATTTTATTGCCCGCAATAGATAATTTCTCTAATTCGCAGGGCACAAAAACCTACTCTCCGAAAAAAACGGGACTGAAATTTAAAAGCTCCTGTCAATTCCAATACAAAGATACTCCGATCAATTGAATAACATAGAATTAGAAAAGGCTATAGCCAGACAAGGGGGTCAAATGTGCCCCTAAACCTAAGGTGCCCCTAAGCAGACCAGCATAGGAATCGAGGAATGTAACTAAAACTAGGCGATTCAGGTCACGTTCGTCGGTTTATATCCTAAAATATTCACAACATTTTTGTAGGTTCGAATCCCCTTCAGGTTGATTTTAGTTTCACCGTGAATTAACTTCCTTCCTCTTCCTAACTATGAGATAGTGTTTAATATTTCTTTACATATGTCTGAAGAACATTTTTTAAATATATAGCCCTAATTAAACGGAAAATAGTTGCTAACAAATCCCTAAGGAAACACAACAAAGTTGAAACAGCGCCTCCAGAAAAGGTAACAATGTTCCGTACAACGCCTAGCGAAAAAGCAACAAAGGTGCAAACATCGCCACGCGAAAAGGGAACAAAGTGGTAAACAAAGCCCTAAGAAAAGGCAAATAAGTTGCGAACAACGCCTCGCGAAAAGGGAACAAAGTGCTAAACTAAGCCCTAAGAAAAGGCAAATAAGTTGCAAGCTAAACCCATGAAAAGGTAAATATGTTGCAAACAACGCCTCGCGAAAATGCAACACAGTCGCAAACTAAGCCTTAGGAAAAGGCAACTACGTTGCAATCTAAGCCCTAAGGAAAGGCAAATAAGTTGCAAACTACCCCATGAAAAAGCGAATAAGTTGCAAACAACGCCTCGCGAAAAGGGAACAAAGTGCTAAACTAAGCCCTAAGAAAAGGCAAATAAGTTGCAAACTAAACCCAAGAAAAGGTAAGGAAGTTGCAAATAACGCCTCGCGAAAAGGGAACAAAGTGCTAAACTAAGCCCTAAGAAAAGGCAAATAAGTTGCAAACTAAACCCATGAAAAGGGCGAATAAGTTGCAAACAACGCCTCGCGAAAAGGGAACAAAGTGCTAAACTAAGCCCTAAGAAAAGGCAAATAAGTTGCAAACTAAACCCAAGAAAAGGTAAGTAAGTTGCAAATAACGCCTCGCGAAAATGCAACACAGTCGCAAACTAAGCCTTAGGAAAAGGCAAATAAGTTGCAAACTAAACCCAAGAAAAGGTAAGTAACTTGCAAACAACGCCTCGCGAAAAGGGAGCAAAGTGGTAAACTGAGCCCTAAGAAAAGGCAAATAAGTTGCAAACTAAACCCATGAAAAGGGCGAATAAGTTGCAAACAACGCCTCGCGAAAAGGGAACAAAGTGCTAAACTATGCCCTAAGAAAAGGCAAATAAGTTGCAAACTAAACCCAAGAAAAGGTAAGTAAGTTGCAAATAACGCCTCGCGAAAAGGGAACAAAGTGCTAAACTAAGCCCTAAGAAAAGGCAAATAAGTTGCAAACTAAACCCATGAAAAGGGCGAATAAGTTGCAAACAACGCCTCGCGAGTATGCAACACAGTCGCAAACTAAGCCTTAGGAAAAGGCAAATAACATGCAAACTAAACCCAAGAAAAGGTAAGTAACTTGCACACAACGCCTTGCGAAAAGGGAACAAAGTGCTAAACTAAGCCCTAAGAAAAGGCAAATAAGTTGCAAACTAAACCCAAGAAAAGGTAAGTAAGTTGCAAATAACGCCTCGCGAAAATGCAACACAGTCGCAAACTAAGCCTTAGGAAAAGGCAAATAAGTTGCAAACTAAACCCAAGAAAAGGTAAGTAACTTGATAACAACGCCTCGCGAAAAGGGAGCAAAGTGGTAAACTGAGCCCTAAGAAAAGGCAAATAAGTTGCGAACAACGCCTTGCGAAAAGGGAACAAAGTGCTAAACTAAGCCCTAAGAAAAGGCAAATAAGTTGCAAGCTAAACCCATGAAAAGGTAAATATGTTGCAAGCAACGCCTCGCGAAAATGCAACACAGTCGCAAACTAAGCCTTAGGAAAAGGCAAATACGTTGCAATCTAAGCCCTAAGGAAAGGCAAATATGTTACAAACTAAACCCAAGAAACGGTAAGTAAGTTGCAAATAACGCCTCGCGAAAAGGGAACAAAGTGCTAAACTAAGCCCTAAGAAAACTCAAATAAGTTGCAAACTAAACCCATGAAAAGGGCGAATAAGTTGCAAACAACGCCTCGCGAAAAGGGAACAAAGTGCTAAACTAAGCCCTAAGAAAAGGCAAATAAGTTGCAAACTAAACCCATGAAAAGGGCGAATAAGTTGCAAACAACGCCTCGCGAGTATGCAACACAGTCGCAAACTAAGCCTTAGGAAAAGGCAAATAACATGCAAACTAAACCCAAGAAAAGGTAAGTAACTTGCACACAACGCCTTGCGAAAAGGGAACAAAGTGCTAAACTAAGCCCTAAGAAAAGGCAAATAAGTTGCAAACTAAACCCAAGAAAAGGTAAGTAAGTTGCAAATAACGCCTCGCTTAAATGCAACACAGTCGCAAACTAAGCCTTAGGAAAAGGCAAATAAGTTGCAAACTAAACCCAAGAAAAGGTAAGTAACTTGATAACAACGCCTCGCGAAAAGGGAGCAAAGTGGTAAACTGAGCCCTAAGAAAAGGCAAATAAGTTGCAAACTAAACCCATGAAAAGGGCGAATAAGTTGCAAACAACGCCTCGCGAAAAGGGAACAAAGTGCTAAACTAAGCCCTAAGAAAACTCAAATAAGTTGCAAACTAAACCCATGAAAAGGGCGAATAAGTTGCAAACAACGCCTCGCGAAAAGGGAACAAAGTGCTAAACTAAGCCCTAAGAAAAGGCAAATAAGTTGCAAACTAAACCCAAGAAAAGGTAAGTAAGTTGCAGATAACGCCTCGCGAAAATGCAACACAGTCGCAAACTAAGCCTTAGGAAAAGGAAATAAGTTGCAAACTAAACCCAAGAAAAGGTAAGTAACTTGCAAACAACGCCTCGCGAAAATGCAACACAGTCGCAAACTAAGCCTTAGGAAAAGGCAAGTACGTTGCAATCTAATCCCTAAGAAAAGGCAAATAAGTTGCAAACTAAACCCAAGAAAGGGTAAATAAGTTGCAAACAACGCCTCGCAAAAACGCAACAAAGTTGAAAACAACACCTGGCAAAAACGTAACAAAGTTGCAATCAATACCTCGCGAAAACGCAACAAAGTTGCAAAATTTCTCGAGAAAAATTTGCATCAATGTTGCGCCAAAGATTTTGCAACAAAGTTGCAAACAAGGCCTCGCGAAAATGCAACAAAGTTGCAAAAATTCTCGAGAAAAATTTGCAACAATGTTGTGCCAAAAATTTCGCAACAAAGTTGCAAACAACGCCTCGCGAAAATGCAACAAAGTTGCAAAATTTTTCGAGAAAACGCAACAAAGTTGCAAAAATTATCGAGAAAATTTTGCAACAATGTTGCGCCAAAAAATTTGCAACAAAGTTGCAAACAACGCCTCGCGAAAACGCAACAAAGTTGCAAAAATTTTCGAGAAAATTTTGCAACAATGTTGCGTCAAAAAATTTGCAACAAAGTTGCAAACAACGCCTCGCGAAAACGCAACAAAGTTGCAAAAATTTTCGAGAATTTTTGCAACTTTGTTGCATTTTCGCGAGGCGTTGTTTGCAACTTTGTTGCAAAATTTTTGGCGCAACATTGTTGCAAATTTTTTTCGAGACTTTTTGCAATTTTGTCGCGTTTTCTCAAAAATTTTTGCAACTTTGTTGCATTTTCGCGAGGCGTTGTTTGCAACTTTGTTGCAAAATTTTTGGCGCAACATTGTTGCAAATTTTTTTCGAGACTTTTTGCAATTTTGTCGCGTTTTCTCAAAAATTTTTGCAACTTTGTTGCGTTTTCGCGAGGCGTTGTTTGCAACTTTGTTGCAAAATTTTTGGCGCAACATTGTTGCAAATTTTTTTCGAGACTTTTTGCAATTTTGTCGCGTTTTCTCAAAAATTTTTGCAACTTTGTTGCGTTTTCGCGAGGCGTTGTTTGCAACTTTGTTGCAAAATTTTTGGCGCAACATTGTTGCAAATTTTTTTCGAGACTTTTTGCAATTTTGTCGCGTTTTCTCGAAAATTTTTGCAACTTTGTTGCGTTTTCGCGAGGTATTGATTGCAACTTTGTTACGTTTTTGCCAGGTGTTGTTTTCAACTTTGTTGCGTTTTTGCGAGGCGTTGTTTGCAACTTATTTACCCTTTCTTGGGTTTAGTTTGCAACTTATTTGCCTTTTCTTAGGGATTAGATTGCAACGTACTTGCCTTTTCCTAAGGCTTAGTTTGCGACTGTGTTGCATTTTCGCGAGGCGTTGTTTGCAACTTTGTTACGTTTTCACGAGGTGTTGTTTGCAACTTAATTGCCTTTTGTTAGGGCTGAGTTTGCAACGTATTTGCCTTTTCCTAAGGCTTAGTTTGCGACTTTGTTGCATTTTCGCGAGCTGTTGTTTGCAACTTATTTGCCTTTTCTTACGGCTTAGTTTGCGACTTTGCTGCCTTTTCGGGTGGTGATGTTTGCACCTTTGTTGCTTTTTCGCTAGGCTTTGTATAGAATTTTGTTACCTTTACGGGAGGGGCTGTTTCAACTTTATTGTGTTTCCTTAGGGATTTGTTAGCAACTTTTTTCCGTGTAATTAGGGCTATATATTTGAATAATGTTCTTAAGACATATGTAAAGAAATATTAAACACTATCTCATAGTTAGGAAGAGAAAAAAAGTTAATTCACGGTGAAACTAAAATCAACCTGAAGGGGTCTCGAAGCTACAAAAATGATTTGAATATTTTAGGATGTATACCGACGAACGTGACTTCAATCTCCTAGTTTTATTTACATTCCTCGATTCCTATGCTGGTCTGTTGAATGTAAAAACATTAAACACTGCATGAAACACTTATTTCGTAAAGAATAGGCGAAGATTCGCCGTGTAAGTTACTTTGCCACGGAAAAAAACGACGAAAATATCAGTTTTTAATTTTTTGAACTGCGTCGCACCCAATTTTAAATTCTGACAAAATTGAGATTAGTAGTATCCGTAGTATGTACCTAAAAAAAAATATAATTGTGGTACAAAGATCCCCTCAATACAAAATCGGCGTTTTTCAGAATTTTTTGACGTTTTCTATTTTTCGCAGCTCGAGTTTCCGATTTAAAAATGTGCAAAATTATACAATATGTGCCTCCATAGTTGCAATGCCTCAGATTTTTTTCCAAATTTTGTGTGTGTTATAATGGAAGATACGGAGCAAAAACTACTGTATAATTTTGTTTATTCGCTGTAACTATCCTTCCAGTCGCGCTACAGGGTCGAAGCTTGGAACAAATTAGTTTCTCTTGATAATCAATCCAAGGGTACCTTAGAAGTTGAAGTTGGTTTAGGGGCACATTTGACACCCTTATCCGGCTATAGCCTTGCTCGAAAAATTTCTAAAGAAAAGTAGGAGAGAAACGAATTCTTCGAATTTGTGCACTAATAGAGAATATTTCCACCGCGAACAACGTCATAACAAGCAACTCCCTTCGTTATTCAAACACCAGCCGTACACGTTCTCTGGTGGCCGTCTAATTTGGTGAAACGGTGCTGCACGCCGCGACACTCGAGTACAGAGCTCGTAGGCACGCGAGCCTATTCACCAGCCGGAAGATAATTAGGCGCGTGCATTAAATGAGCATCCAACGCGCCGCGTCTGGAGGAAGTGGCTCATGAAACCGGTGTCCCATCCCTTCCGTGTGCCGTGCATATCTCCCCTCTACCCTCTCCCCGTGGCTTTCGTTCGGATCGAAAACAAGATTAAAGCGTCCAGACCCTGGGTGGACGCGGGCCGTTCAAATGGCGTGACGAAATCCCATGAAGAATTTAAGCTTCCAGCACGACCCCCGCGCCGACTCGTGGGTGTAATTAATTTTTCTGTCGTTTTGAAATTCCTCTCTCGCGTGCCCGCTTCCGCGTTGTCTGCCAGACCTACCGAAATAATTATTCGCACGGACGCGACGCGTTCGTGCCGTCGCCATCGCGATTAATTCTTCCCTATTCTGCTGCAATTTTAATACCTCCAACCCCGCCCGGAACGCCATCGTTGAATCGCCACGCAGGTGTACGAATCGTAGCACGTTTGCTCGATGGATCGTTCCGTAGCTGCGCCCTTTGTGCCCAGCCAGCCTGGTCTCTTTCGATGATCCGCTCACCCGGGAACGATAATTCTGTTCCAGTTTCATTTTGTCACAACCCCGATTCGACTTAATGCCGGCCGCTCTTGGGGCACTGATTTGTTTTCCACAGCGGCGGGGGATCGTTTTGCTAAATGGAGTTCCACTCCGGCACGGTTGGAAGTTGCAATAGGGCAGAGAGACGCTATTAATTCGGTAATGAGTTTGCGAGGCTTTTGGATCCTTATTTCGCGCGGCGACTTTCGTTAGTCCTTTTTTTCGGGATACGCTGTTACAATTTAGCTTCGTGTTGCGGTGTTTCTTTCTTTTTTTTTATGGGATTGCGTGCGTTCCGAGTAATCCCGCGAGCGACAGGAATGGCACTCTAACAGAGGCTTACCGGAGGTTTCTGGGACTTTGAGAAATCCCCTTGTAGCGATTGTTGGGGTAGACGCGGAGGAATTGGGTTAATAGAGCGGTAGATCTGATATGTGGAAATTAGAAGAGGGAGGAGGGCGAATAGCTTGGAAAAATGCTCATACAATATAATATATTGCTGCTGTTTGCCTTCAATGAAACGTTAACTAATCGTTGCAGATCCGTTTGCTACGGAGATTATTAACGCTCACTGCGTTGCCCAAAAAATATTTCTACTTCTTCCCAATACAAAAGCAACGTAATCAGCAGGTAATCTTCTCTACTCGCGTATTAATGCACGGAAATCGTACGACCCAAAGGAGACTAGAGAATTCCAATTTTCTCGATTCTCGAGTAGAAGCTCGCGATTGTTTCGCGAGGTAAGCAGAGTGCAGCTCTCACCGAAAGGAACTTCAATCGTTGCCGAGCGATCGCGTACTCGCGTACGGCTGGTAGGTTGCGGAAGGAAAGGACTAGCCTTTTTTAACCAGAGGGGGGGGGGGACGCTGGCAAGTGGACCGAAAGGCGAGGTCTACGGCACTTGGATGCGTCGGTCTGTTGGTTTTTCCACGATGGAACAAAAGGGGCTGCCGTTGGTTAAGTAAAAGTCACGTTCGACGGTTACAGCAAGTGGCACTCGTTCGAAACAATCACGAATCGGGTCTAGGAGCTCACTTGGAACGAACCGGCAGCCTCGTTTAATCGTTCTCGAGTGACTCCCGCCAGATGCGAGATCCTCCGATAGACGGCGTTCGCGTGAAATACCGATTTATGGGGCGAAAAGTGCCGTTTGGCGCGTTGCACTTCTGGGATCGTCAAATGATTTCTATTATTCTGTAGCGAAGCAATTTTTCATTGAAAGGGGACAACAGCGATAGAGAGGGCATTTATTGCCCCCAATTAAGATTTAAACTACTAATCTAATGTAATAATTGTAAGTGTAATAATTTGCTGACTGACTTGCACGGTCATGAAAATCATACCAGCTGTCTGTTCGTTTACGAAAGACATTCACGAGCGAATTAATATCCCCGGCAATTATTCCGAAATTAAACTAGCGTATGCGCCTGAATATTCGTTGGTTTAAGGCCAGCGGCGTTTACTGCTAAATACATATTCCGCGGTGATTAAAAGCACGCCGTCTAAAAGCTTCCGAAACTAAGAACCTTAAATCCAGGCGGGTTCCCGTGGGTGCAATGACGGGAAAGCAGGGCTGCATTATTTTGTCATCCACCCCTGGGACCCATCGTGCGACCGCGGGATATAAACTGCGAAACTCCATTTCTGACTACCTGTTTCGCGTACCCATTTCACCGGATTGCCATGATATTTGCGAATTCGTTATCTCGTTTCTCCGGTCGATAAACGAGAATTTCCGAAAAGTCCGTTCGGACGACACTTTCTGAAATGTTTCCCGACCAGCCTTTGTCGAGAGTTATCGGGCCCCGTGTTCGAGTGGAATGTCGACAAATTAATCGAAAGTAAGGGAGTTCTACGGTGAAAAGGGGTAATAAAGAAGCTCGATCCCGTTCCCCTTGTAAAACGCGAAGATTTTTACGAGGCTACGCGACGTATCGACATCGTTCCACGCGGATCGTTCGAGTTTAACCCGGTTGCATCGCCGCGTTTAATTTGAAAATAGCAAATCGTTCTGGGCTTTACGAGGCGCGTGTTCCGGTACCGTGAAATAAACTTATTTATGCAGTCAGATACCCCGTTCAATTTCCTCCTCACCTTTGCACACTTTTCTTTCCGACAGAATAATCAGTTTAAATTGAAAATTTCAGAACGTATCCGAGATCAAAAAAAGCATTAGTATCTAGTGTTATCAATTTTAACTGGGTACACCAGTGCAAGGGAAGAAATGAAACGTATGCGCGTGTACCTGTCGCGAATTGAAGTTATCGAAAAACTACACATTTGTTTTAGACGGCGAACGAAGCGAATAGTTGAGAATATTTCTCGTCGAAACGCGGACGGAAAAATTTGCAAATGCAGTAGAGTTTTCGGTGGCACGTTTTTCATTGAGAGAGAAAAAAAAATGGAAACGGCAGAGAAAGATGTATGGGGGAGGAAAAACGAGGAAATTATCGTGCAAGCTTCCTCAATGCAGTTTTCTCTCTGGCCGCTCTTTCATTTCACCGTTGCGAGGGGAATCGAGGTCGATGGGAGAACTGACCGAATGAAACCTCGGACGACACCTTCGGCATCACCGGCCTCCAGGAGAATCGCTAATTAGTTAATTAATTCCAACCAGAAGAGGAAGGGAGAGAAGGACAAACAGAAGCCCGCCGATTCCTCGTTCGTCCATTGATCCTCACAGCTTCGATATTTCAGTTTCGAAGTGTCCAATAATCCATCAGCTTTTCGATTTCCTGATACTTGAGAAATTTCGAGCGCGACTAAGTGGCCCAATCACTAGTACTTTAAACTCACAATTTCTTCATTTAATTACAATTATACATATTATGGATCAGTCTTCGTTTGTATAATGTTCAAAGACAAATATTTATTAGATTATTAGGGACCCCCTCGAAATCCGCCGAACTACAATATTCATTTTCCATTAGCACTTCGTCAATTGCGCATCAGTGATATTTAACCAAAATGTCTTGCACGCTAAAAAAGCTACTCTTAATCCGAAACATGTTCAGCAACCTTCTACGATCTGAAATCTATAATTATAAAATAATATACAAAGAATTCTTCAGCGATGAAATTTCTATATTCCAACGTTTATATAAATCATCCACTCTCTTAATCTCGCTGTTTCCATTTGAGCTCTGCTCGCATTCGAACGTCATCCCCCTTCCAATAGTATTCCACGAAAGAATCCCTTGCGTTAATTAACGAATCAACGATTATCGATTAAAGACGGTCGAAGGGAAGAATGCTGAAAACAATTCGACGAGAACCTCCGCGACGATATCGGTGAGTTTTCGAGTTCATTAGGCAGACTACGGCGTGAGAGATAAAGAGAAAGAGAAAGAGAAAGGGGAGGGGGGAGAGCAGAGCAATCTGAAAATTGCAGCACGAGGTTTGCGCACAACGGAAGCTGGACTAATCGATTACATTAGAGCAGTTCTAGAGTGGTATGCAGGCTATCGTGTGACGTTGCTTGATTATCGCCGCGGCGTTGCATAATAAAGGGTTGCTGCAGGGTTGAATACACCGGAAACATGAGCCTAATTCTGTTGCCTAGCGACGGGGCTAACCCTTCGTACTAGAAATAATTTTTATTCTTCGTTTCGCATTTTATTCGCGCACAGAAATACACGTGTAGTCCACAGGCTCTGAAAATTTGTAGATTAATTCTTTTTTTTAACGACGAATTATTAACTTTGTAAAGTTGGGCTTAAAATCATCTGTGCGCTTATGTGATTCTATTTTCCATCGGTGTGCAAATTCTGTGGAAAATCTACGATTGGCAATAATGCATATCCAGCTCGGCGAATTGATTTGCTTTTGATGAAATCTGCTGAAAAATATACGGTCGGTTTATCCTTCATGCGCGTCCGCAGGAAATTCAGCAGAGAAAATACTGTTTATCTGGCACGGGGAAACGAGAATACGGGATTCATGAGCGGGTTACTCATCGATAACGCCATTTCGACTATCAATCAAACGTTTTCGCTGGTGATGAGCGAGGAGAGTGGAGATTTTGCATCGCAGCTTGAGCGGAATTCGAATTGTCGAGAGGATGTAATTATGGGAATACGAGCCGATAGATATGGCATGGGAAATTGTTTTTTTTCCCCTGTTTTCTCAATGAATTTTCGTGGGGCTTGTAATTCGGAAATTATCCTTTGGTTCGCAGCGTAGTTTAATTAGTCTAAAATTGTAAAAACCAGTTGAGTAAAAAGCGGTATCAAAGACCCACGGATGCCAATAGCCTGTGCATTTATTTATAGACGAAAACGGGTCATCCTTTATAGCATTTTCCAATACAACGTCGGCGCACGTTGAACATCGCTAATAAACATCGGACACAGCTTCGTCGGATGATTAAAGCTGCTTACACCATCAAAAGCTGGCAATCAGATCGGACAGTGAGTCAAATCGCTTAACGTTCCTCGGATATTCATTAAAAATCAATTTCCACTCTAGTGGTTTTTATAATCTCGTTGATTCCATTTTATCAGCTTTCCGATCCATCGTACAAAGCCATCGAATTATTATCGTCCAACTCGTTACGCATAATAATTTATCATAAAAAGTATTACACGCTGCGCGTGGCATTTTATGTATGAAAATTTTACATTTGCTCTTATTGAAAACTCTTATCGAAAACAAGACATGCGATGCATTGAGTGCGAAGTACACCTCGCTTCCGATTAACCAGTTACGAAGGGAGATAGGTCAAACTACCAGATGAAATTCTGCGATAGAAATAACCGGCTTCACGGCGATCGAACGATAGTTTCACGCGAAAACGAGAATCAGTGGAATTCTCCGTTGCCCTGTCGAAAATGCCAGGTGGTAGCACTGCGGATCGGATGTATTGGCGCACCTACGGCCTCGTCTGCGTAACGTCGAGCGATGCTCGAATTCTACGAAAACTGGGCTGGTGTGTTTCCACGCACGAATTTTCCCCGGTCGATTCTTTCGGTTCTCATTTCTCCATTTGGTTACGCTGTACCGCGCCATTGAAACGGGGAAATTAAATTTCCCACGCAGACGAACATACTTGGTACGCGCACAAAGGGGTAAGCAGGTAGTGATTTCGGTTTATCGGGATTCGATCGAGGAACGCATTGGCGAAGTTGAATTGGAATGCTCGACGGAACGGGCGGTGTAATAAAAATTCGATTGATATTAAATAAAATCATATAGAAACGACATACCCACCCGCGTGTTCACTCAAAATTTTATTCCCCCCACCGGCCAAAAAATGGGCTACGTTATACTCGGCACACTTTTCGCATCGCTAATGGAGTTTTCCCCTTGTTTCAACCGGGTTGTACATATTTCACTCGCCCTCGAAATTCACCGTGTCACTCTGGAGGTGTTCATAAATTGAATACGTGCGGATTTTCGGGCTTATTCGGCCGTGAACGGTTCGTAAAAGAAACTGCTCAGCCACTCGACGAGAAAGAGTAACGCGTTTCGCCGCGGCGAAATAATGGTCGAAATGTTTGTCAAGGGAAATTGGAAATCCTTTATTTACATTTTGCGAACCGTATTATTATTGTTAATATTTTACATTATTCTATGCCCGAATGTATCGCCGCCGAGTCACCAATTAGCGAGAAATGTATTGCACGGAGTTGAAATTCTACGAGTAAGTACGAGGGCACGTGAAATCGAATGAAAGAGAGGCGAGCGTTTTCGGTCAGCGAGCAATTAATTTTTCACCGTCGACTCGTTCACGCCGGGCGTAAATATTTCTCGCTGTTCCCGCCTAAGAGGCATCTCGCATTGCCTCGAATCGAACTGGACAAGTTCGTCCGTTCCTGAATGAATCATGGGAACACTAGGCGACCGACGCGTCGCGACGTTCCTTCTAGCCACGGTTTCAATGAACTCGATTTAAACAAGAATTCTTTCGTCGGAATTCTCCACGCGTCGTCTTTATCGGACCTACCATTCACTCGTATTAACTATCGAAGCGTTGGGTTTCGAATAACCTTCCATTTCAAGTTCGTTCTACTTTTCGATTTTCGATTGGCTTTCTTTGCCTTGGCCGTCTCGATAAGGCCCATGCGAATGTCAAAAATGGTACTTCGAATGTTGCAGATGCACTGTAGAATATTCCACAGCTGTACCACGTTAATAGAGCGCTTGTGAAACTTTGAATAACGTAACAGCAATGCTACTAAATTCATCGACTTCCTTGGAAACTGCGTACGGCGGAACGTTGCGGTTCAATTCTACTTTGTCTGACGCGTTACGCCCCCGCTCTACTTATTCCGCTTCCGTCTCTATCTACGTAACCTAATTAAACGCAACGAACCAAGCCAATGGTAACGGCGATTTATTCGAGAGAAAAAAGGAATGGAAAACTCGTGACAGAAAAAAGAGCAGCCGTATCGAGAGTATAAAATAAACAATGGCACATGGTTTACATAGGATTAAACAACGGTCTTAAGAGGGCGGTTACGGTTATATTTAAATCGACCCACTTTAACCCTCGTAATTTCATTACATTACCGTAACCGGCCTGTATTAATTTTATGGCGAGCTATAAAAAGACCACGGTGCACTCCCACGACGCCTGCAGCACGATTTAATAATACAACGAATCTCATTCGCGAATATCCTCGTTCCTCTAATGAAGGATTAATCGGTTCTGTTTAACGGACGACTAATAGTTCCGAGATTCTGTCGAAACTAATCGTACGGATAATTGAATGGCGGATCGAATTGAATTTAATGAACGCGTAAGCCGGATTCTAGATAATGGGACACTGGATGAAAACATTTGATGGACAAAAAATATGAAGTTAATTGGAATTTCAGAAGGACATCAAGTGAAACGAGATATAGCACTATTGACTAAAATCACGTTACAAATTGTGACAATCTCTTCACTGTCCTCATAATCAATTCCAATTACAATGCTCTTCCCCTCATACATCATTCCATTACTTTAACCCCATCCTCTTTCAGTTAATGAAACGTAAATTAATTCCCGAAGTTAACACGCCATACTACCAAACATTATTCCATTTCAATGTATAATTATTCGTTGCCGCTATGTATTTTCTTCCAATTCTGTAATTAGCATTTTAGAAATGATTATTAACTGTTCTATTAACAGTTTTTTCAAAATAAATGAAGCAATATATATTTATTGCTTCATTTTTGTCCGTGGCATCTAATTTTCTCGAAAGCTTTCGGTTCCAATACTTTATCGAAACCCTTTTCAACGCGGTCACTCTTCGAGTAACCCTTCTTCGATGCTCTCCGTTCAACTTTTTGTTTCACGGCTACTGGAAAGTATCCCCGAAATGGAACCCGGGTTTCGATCGATCAACACGCACGCCGTCATTCATCCCACCAAACGAACACGTTCCATCTCTCTCTCTCTCTCTCTCTCTCTCTCTCTCTCTCTCTCTCTCTCTTTGCCCCCTGAAAAAGCTCTGCCATCGCGTGTAATCGTTTCTCCCACGCGTCAAGACACCTTTCCACGAGGTGTTTGACCGAACAAAAACTTGCCACACACGTTTCATTCCTGCTATCGTTTCTTTTCTTTTCTGTTTTTACGGTTTCGCTGCCTCAACTCTGGGAAAGCAATATCGATCTTCATTTGAATTCCCGAGTTGCGTGCGGCAAACAGGCCGCAATACCTGAGAGGGATATTCAAAATTTCGGACGCGGCCCACGCAATCACCGACCGCACAATGGAACGTTGCAAGCTTTTGCAAATTTCCGTCGCGTTAATTCGAATTCTCGAAGCTCTTGCCCGTGGACCTTTTGGATTGGTATTCGGTCAGTTCTTCCCGGCGTTTCTGTTTTTGTTCTGTCTGCGAAATAGATACCGAAGAGTTTTCTGTAGACAGATACGAACAATTTGATTTCGTTGTCAAATTGCTTTTCTATTTTACGTCTATCACAAAGAAACTATTCGTTGCTCGCGTCGAATGATACATGTCGTTTCTAGGACATTTTCATCTGGAACTGTATCGAGGCTGTGCCAATGCATGCTCCGAAAGATGCAATCTGTTGTTGCCAGTAAGTCTGACATCGCGGAAAGTTTTAATTGCTCGCTGTGTTTCTGGCGTCGCGGATGATTGCCACGCTGCACTGTGAAACTGGTTCGTCCGGATTCCAGCACACCCCCGACAGCGAGTTTATTGTCGTTGCTAGGTCTGTCCGGAAAAAAATCACTCAGTCATAATGTACTTGTGTTCGTGGGACGTAGGAATTAATTTTCATCTTTAAATTGCAATATTTGGTAGGCGAAACAAAGTTGCCTGGAGAAAATAGGGTGCATAAATATAGGCGTGCACCGCGCATAGTACGATAAAAGACTTACGAAAAGCATATGTCACAGAGTGAATGATTCGATATTTTTGCAACAGAATTTGCTACGACTTGTCACATCCTTGTCCATTCACGTTCCTTGTGTCTGCCATAATTAAATACAGATTCCTGAAGACTCAATATTCGAGTCGTATCTGAACGCTATTTAAGGCGATATTTTTTCAACCCCGTAAAAACTGACTGGCGCACTCTTTGATATAGAAAATTCTTTCGAAATGAAGCTTTAAATCCGATGTTTCGCTGAAAGCAGTACTTCGAGACCGTCCAGTGCCGCGAAACTTTGGCTCACCTCGTCGAAACGACGAGAGTACCGGTGTGCCATCCAGCGCCAAATGGAAGGCGTATAAATAACGGAAGTACGGGGATAAAAATTATGTGATCGTTTGCCGTTTCACGACGAGGGACGAGGGACACCGTAAAACGTTTTATTTCGCCACGCTGCAGCGCGCTGTAGGATATATTCGAGTCTGTTCACTAACTAACAAGCTTTATTATCTTTCACGTGATATCAAGACGTGCTGAAGTATGAACATCAAGTATTCGGAAAACCTATGAATAATAGTAATAATAACACTGCTGACAGTAATAGACCCAATAATTATAGGTTTATAATGATTTATGTGTAATAAAAGAATATACAATCCCTCTTCAATGATTACAATATTATTTAATTTAGTTTCCAGTTCTTCAAGTTTTCGTTTTATAAAATATATAATTTATATTCAATTAAATGACAATAATAATTGCAGGTGAGTTTTATGAAAACTGTAGAACTATCGTTTGCCTAATTCTTAAGGTGTTAGAATAGCCAAGTGTCTAGACGTAAAATCAATTCCCGTGAGTTTTAAATTTCATCGTCGGTGCTTCTCTTAACTTCGTCGGAAACTGTAAAGCTGAACGTGAGCGGAAAACGCTGGGAAGATCCACTTTTCCCTAAGAACTTATAACTATTTCACTTACTATCGCGTTATTTCCATATCGTTAAAACAAAAATAATAATATTTTTAATTCCAAGTCGCCTAATTGTCCATACCACAAGATCTTGTTGGACAAGCTTAATATTTATTGCTGCACAGAATTCGCAATTCTCATTTAACGAAACATTTTAATTATAATGCACGCGTGTACAGCGAGTCTCTCCATGAATAATTTAATTAATCCCATTAAAAGCACACTCGAATCGTATTCCTCGTATTCCGCTCGGCGGATTCATAGCAATTCTCTACAAAGACATGTTACGTCTTCTTATACAAGCTTCAACGGCTCGTTAACACTCGTTCTCCAATTAAAAACTCTGCAGTCGCAAAACCCGCGAGTTCCAAGCCGCGCCATCGAATGCAGTTCCTCACATGCGTTCCCCTAACGCAAGAGTGGGCAAAAAGAAATAAAGAAACGATGGAAACTCTGGGAAAACAATCGAGCTCTGAAAGCTTCAATTACTCGGAATATTCATCGCGAAATTAATTAGCGGACGTCGAGAACAACGGGGCACTCTTCGCATGAAAATATATCAATAAACAGCCAGACAGAGTTTCGGATCAAGCGTGACGCGGGATTATTCACAAATTCCTAACTACGTATATCGTTTGTAAAAAAATAGTCGAAGATCTCTGCTCAGGCAACTGCTTCGCGAAAATCAAATTTTCACCGTTCGTTCCGAGATATTGATTCCGTGTTCGCGCTTTTATTTCACCCGACCCTATTGAGCAGTAACTCAAACGATGGGAATAAAATTTTGATCGCGAGTGGTGTACAGTGGATATCAATCCTTATGATTTACTGCCTTCTAAATAATTTAATCTCCTGTATTAATACATTTTTATATATCCTGAACACGGTAGAATTTACACTATTTATTCTCATCATTTGTATTAAACGGATTTATTGTATGTAATATAAAAATACATTTATTAACCAATTTGTGGTAATCTCATTCTGTTAAATCAATTTTCATTATTATCAGTATTAAGTTACCGTTATCACATTGTTATTACCGTTCGATATTCAGGAAAATATATCGTGCCATTAGAAAACGCTGTTTCCAGACTCCGCGTCCCCTATTTTTCAATTTCCCTGCCAAATATCAATAGGAAATATCGTTCGAGCATAATCTAACGACACGTCGAAGCAAAGCAATATCGGTCCACTTAATTCTCCAACAATTATCGGTCAGTTTCGAGTAGAGATCCCAAGGAGTCGAGGTTCGTCGATGATATTGCGGCAGAGGGACTGTTTCTGGATCGCAATTACGTATTCCAGCCATTACCCCGACCGATCGTTCGGATTATCTCGTGGCCGATGAATTATTAAAACGCAAATGTGGTGTAGCACGAGCCTTGGAATATACGAGCCTCTCTTTTGCGGTTTGCGAAATCAACGAGCTCACTGGTGGGCTGTGGTGAAAATTGCAAGTCGAACTGTTACCACGTTTTCTTGTTTGTATACTCGTGGTATCGTCGAGAGAGCCGAAACGAGCTCGTGAAAATTCATAAGGAATAAACGAGGCTTCGACTGGAGAACGATTTTTATTTCATTATTTTGCATTTCTTTTTTTTTGGGTTGCTTTAAGTCAGCTGGGCGCGATGTATTAGTTTGCACGATGCGGTTACGTGGTTTTCGTCGGAAGTTGCTGTTTGTGGCGAGCGATCGATTTTATTTGAATCGGTTGAGAGGTTGTGCTGGGTAGTTCGTGAGGATAGACTGTGAACGACTGTAGCTTTTTATGGTAAAGTTTGTTTAACTATTGCACACTTCCATTGGCGAATATTAAATTCAATAAACGAACTGTATTGATGGAAATAGATGCAGGAGTCGTATCAGTAGAGTGTAGTACAATTATCTTAATGGAGCCACATGAGTTTGATTATCAAACTTTCCTTTCGACTATTTAATGGTCTTTTTATGATAGTATTTTAATTACTTGGAAGACTTTACGATTTGAAACGGGTGCAAGATCGTATATTTCTTGACAAGAATTCATGCGATTAAAGTAATGAAATTTTTCCCGAGAACCCCGACTTATATACCTTCGAAACCAACAGAAATAATTTATATACGTCAAGTAAAGTTCTATTTAATACTTCGGCAAACTCATCACAATTTAAGCGACACCTGTACAGTAACCATAGAGAACCCGCCAGTCTTCAAAGTATCTAAAACAGAATCGCTCAGAGATTAATATCGCGGAGCGAACCCTTTACAGCGAATACCTCGTATAATTAAATCTAGGGCCAAGTTTGGCGGTCCCTTAATTAATTCCACTAAGGCATCGTGCCGACTTCCAAAGTATTCACCCTGCAATTAACAGTTGAAGAAGTCTTCCATCAACCGAGGCGGTTTTTATTTATGATCAGCAACGTGCGCCAGCGGTTCGATTATACAGGGATTTATGAAACAGAGCAACGCCGGATCTCTGGACACCGCTGCGCCGATGGCTAATTACACAAAGTACTCGTGGCACCGCATTTAACGACGACGGACGTCCACTTGCGTCACCGGAAAGACGGCGGGCGGCGTCTTAAGAAAATCTCGAGTAATCTTCCCATTAAGAGAGCCGCGTTCTCCCAGCAGGGCTGCAACAAATTCAATCGTTGTAATGCGACGTTTCTCTTCGTATCGAGAAAGTAACTTCTCGAGGAGTTTGTTCCCGAGGAGTCCTTCCGAGAAATATTCGTGGACTGTCTACTTCGTTGGGGTGTTCTGGAAGGGTGGTTTCGAGGTGGAAGGGTGGACAATTTAATGTAACGAATAGTGGACGAAGAATTGTGAAGCGTGCATGAATTTGATGGACAGAAATAATTCGAATTGTAAATAGCCTGTAGTTCGAGATTTCCTTATTACTTGAATGTATCATTGACACTGTGATGGATCATGATTTATCGATAAAATTACAGAGACACGGTCTATCGCAGTCGAAAACAATCTAGAATATAATCGAGTACTTTGAGTTTTGAAAATTGTTTAGTGCATACCATAAAACATGCTGTGCACTTTCTTTTATTTTCTTTGCACTTATTAAATTGCTTTTCCATTTTATTCGCTCACCTTCATCATCCATTCCTTGTGTATCGGATTATTTAAAGAAATTCAATATCCCATGGAATTTTTCTCGCGACTTAATAATTAAAAACTGCGATTAATTTAATTAGTTAATTTCCTCCTATTTTTGTATCGCATCTAGATCGCGAGGAAGTGAATTTCTGCGTTCAACAAAAAAAATGAATAACAGTAACTTGGTTAATTCACCGAGTTCCTCCTATCATAATATTTTTAACAAGCACCGTACGATCGTCCAAAAACGCGAGTTCGCATCAAGAGGGCAAGAAGAAAAACAGCATATCACAAATTATAATTTACTCGCAATTCCAGACCTAACCCAATTACTAATACAGCACTCTGCATGGGAAAATTTCACAACCGTTGTCCCAGTCGATTCATCATCGCTCGACCATTGGACACAGGGCTGAATAACGACTTTATTAAAGGGTAGAGAGCGGTGTCCGATTGTTTCCAGACGGATTGCCCGTTCGATCAGGAAATAACGAATTAATTTCAGCCAACGGAGAAGGCCAACTGAACCAACAACCTGTAGATACCGGTTTTCTGTCACGCCGACCCTCTGTAATCCCATCACGTCCACGACGACCGCGGATGTTCGTCGCGGAACGTGGACAAAGGCCACCTTCCAGGTTAACTAAAAGAAGGGCGTGATCGTCGGGCACGTGTTGCTGCACCGCGGTAAATCGTGCCTCGAATTCCAGCCAAAAAGATTCGCTCGCGAGAGCAACGATCGAAGCGAGGTTGAACAGGGTCGATCGACATCGAAGGAGAACGACACACGTCGCGACGTAATGGAGGAAGAACTAAAGGGGTGGCTTTACAAGGATTCGATTGGGGGGAAAGTGGCGTCTTGGGTGGTTTCGTGCGACTGGGTCAACACTCCTGTCGGATAATCCAGGATTGTTATGGTCGCGTGTGTGTGTGTGTGTGTGCCCGCGTTTCTGGAGGGATTTTTTGGGGTTAGCGGAATTAGGGTGAAAGTGTTTCCGTGTATTTTCTTCCCGGCGTTTGTTATTCCACGCTGCTTCGGTTCGGTTCTTGTATTTCGTGACAGAAGTTCTTCGAGGTCGGGTACAATCTTCAATTCCGTGAAAGCTCGCGGCGAGCTTAATTTGTTTCCTTATTCTACCTCCAAGGCCTTATGAATATTATGTTTTATACGGGCTTTGGATTGCTCCTTTATTTACGATTTTATGTTTCCTGCCGTGCATTTCATTCATCCGATACTGTCCGTCGTATATTTTATTTTTACATGCACCATATCCAACATACAGGTTGGACAGTAGAACGATCCGGTTGCAAAATACAAGTGCCAGATATTCATTTCACCCAGAGTGTATAGGATTTCTTTCAGCGCAGCTTTCCCACGAATTTTCTCCAAACGGTTCATCTTTCGTCAGGGATTAATTCAACCTTCCAATAATTCCAAATGTACAGCGTATTGCGCAGCGAAAAATTAATTAACCCAAACGGCAATCCCATTTTCAATCACAACCTTCCATGCAAGGCGGAGAACGCATTCTACTGGTCGATATCAAAGATCGATGCATCGTAAACCAAACTCGGGTCCATTATTACCCGAGCAGAAGCAAAAATGGCTCCCTCTCATACCAGCTTCCCGATACATGCATCCAGAGCGACCGATCTTCAAGACTCCGTAGCAGTAATGCATCCCTTCTTCCACCCCATACAACGGAGCAGAGCCAGTCAGGTGTTCCGCTGGCAGGAAATCGTGCTCGTGTGCATGCACTCCCGGTTATCTGCACCGAAGGAAGAAAAGTGGAGTCTGGGTCGTACATCATGGCCGTCTTACGCATAAGAACGATATGTACAGCGGGCGTGGTAACGGGAAACCGTGTATAGCCAGCGATACTCGAGTATCTCGATGGCTGGCGCAAGGCTATCGAATTGAAAGAACCTCACGAGAAATCTTCCGGGGGGTGGTGCTGGTAGTGATGGTTGGAAGGGAATACGCGATACGTATGCAAAGTATATGTACCCAGCCAGCGAAATTCCGCTACGAACTAACGATCTCTTGGCGTCGTATTTTATAATTCTGTGAACGCTGTGAACTTTCCCTGCGTTTATCTCTATCGTGTGTACCCGAGATTTCGACTGATATTTGCGACGATCTCGTGGATTATGGCGGTGTTTTGTTGTGTCCTGGATAAATAAGGGTAGGTCGATTTCGACGGGGGTGAATGATTGGAAGCCGTAGTTTCCGGCTCACATGTTACGTTGTTGTGAAGCTTTCCATTGCGTCTGTTGCCGCCCGCAGACGTGCGGCGAATTGTCTAAGAAGAGGCAGGTAAACGAATTATTAGTTGAAAGAGAGTAGAATGTCTGCGAGGTTCTTCGGTAAGCTATCTTTGAATGCAGAAATGAACGATATCATTATGAACGACAGGTACCAAAGTACGCGACGTGAAAGGGGTGAGTTCGCGGGGGCTGTGTATTCAGGTGAGATTTATTCGAGACGGCGATAGTAGGGAGTCGGTGTATCCTACTTAGAATTAACGAGGACGACTTGGACGTAATTGTTTCTAACGCGGTCCATGCAACCAGCCTCTCAGCCGGAAAGCGCAATCATTGGGATACCGACAGGCATTTTTCAAAGTTGATTACGTGAATTCTTCGTCGAGTTTTTATATTGAAAGAAGAAGCGAACTTACCAGGAACAAGATAGAGAAAGTGTTCTAAAAAATGAATGCACCTTCGATTGTCTTATTCTACTTAAAAATATGTCCGAGTCCGGTACCAGTTTCGTTGGAAGAATAGTTGTTTCCGTCGCAAACAACCACTGCTACTATTGCGCAGAAACATCGTGGTCAGAGATAAACAGCGGTGGAATCAGGGATTCCCCTGTGAGAAGGGAAAAAGACGATAGCCGGAGGCAGTCTGGCTCGATTTTGGGCTTCTGGCCAGGTGTGTGCACGCAATTAGTCGTGAACTATCGAACGGTGGTGTCTTCGCTGCCAGCAAAGTTTCGACAAAATTAATTCGTTCTTATCAAGAGCCGCTTTAGGAAATTACGAAATATATGTATACAGATGCACTTTAGAAAATCTGGTGCAATTGCGCCAAGTAAATGGGAGTCGCAAAGCATCTTTCTTACAATCCATGGAATTTAATATATATTTTCATGGGGCCGATATCTTCATACTTCAATACTTCAACGCCCAATCTCTGCAATCCACCAATACCCCGATAGTTGAATACTCCAGCGGCCCAATGCTCCAATATTCAGAGCTCGAATACTCCAACAGGCCACTACGCCAATGCTCCAATATTACCAATGTCCCTATTCTACAATTCACCAACGGCCAATACTCCAACTAAAAAATTCTTCGATGTACCAATTCCCCGATGCATCATCGCGATAAATCCAAATATCATAATACACCAACAGTTGTGTCATAATTGCAACACTCCATTACTCAATAGTAGTTAACCCTTACATTTCGTTCGAATTCCATATAACCCGATTCCGATTTCACATTATTGCAACATTTGCATAAAAAAGTTTTAAATTAGAAATTAAAAAATTGGTCCGCCATAAGTGCATAAAAAAAGTTACGACAATGCGAAACCAAGGATTACATTGAAAATAACCTGATGCCTTTTCAACCCTAATTCATCGACAATGAAGAAACGTTCATTACAAATAAGAATTTTCTCGCTCCTTTTACGTTATTGTCCCGAAAATCTAACGCCAGCACTCGGAGCTCTGGCTGCAGCAATCACCATTAAACGAGGGAATACCCAAACCCGTGGTGTATCTCGAATTCACAGCGGCGAAGGCTAATCACCGTGGAACATTCAAACGATGGAATAATTCCGTTCTGGGAGGCTCGCAGCGGTAATTAGCGTGCAGAGGTATTCTAGATTTAACTCGAACGATCAATCATACGTGCTGCACGACTCGCCCAAGTTTCTCTGAATCCTCTGCATCGCTGCGCCGTCTGTGTCACGAGATCTTAATCGAACGGATGCAAGCAGTCTTGAATTAGCATTAATCCGATCGCGATATAAGCCACGTGCTTTTCTCCTTATCATTCGAAAGGAAATTGTCGACCTGAGACGTCTTTCACGCGGCGCTACTTCTATGGTAATACTTGTATGATGAGTACCGAGAGTATTACGTGGTCTAAATACTATGCCCTGCCGATGGAAAGCGCTCCTAAGAAATTTCCTATGAAACCAGTCATTTGTTATTTTACCATTTTAGATTTACGGCTCTATACACTTTACGACGGTATCAATTTTCTAACCCAATTCTCCTAAAGAACGAAACTTATTAAATCACCTTCCGTGCAGTTTAATTACTCGTTTGATTACCTGGCACACCCACTATATCGTGTTTTACATTTAAAATCGTTTATTCCTGTGTCCCTTCACAGTATTTATATACATGTACTTCAGTCTCCTACAGCGGACTGCATACAGATATTTCATACAAGCATCGTCCCGTAAAAGGGGCACAGCTATTAAAACGACGAGACAAGAGGGTCAATGCTTTCGTCGGGACTTTGCGTCGCATAGACCGCAACAAAAAGCAGGAACCGCAACAATTGGCTGGGCAAACGTTGCCAGCTTGCTACAATCGGGCCGTTCGACGTCGATTCAACGGCGGTTCCGTCGTTTCGACGTCGTTGCTCGTTTTTGATCCGGTTTTAGGGCCTCTAAACGTTCGCGCCCTGTGTGTAAAATATACCAGACATTTTTTTTCTTCTTTTCCATATCGATTCCACGTCATCGATGTGTACTAGTTCTGTAAGCTGGTCACAGCGAACGCGCTTTTGTTAGCGAGTTACGTTCGACTGCTTTTGTCCTCCAACGCGCATCACCGCCGATCGAGTGCTTTATATAGTGAACGTAGAAGAACCGTTCTCATTTTATTAATTTACAACCGTGGAAAAATTCGTGCCGCGTACGACGTCCAATTTTTGCGAGTTTAATTGGAAAACGTATTTTTTCTTTTTTTTAATACAGACAGGATCGATACTATTTATTTTCAGGCTTTTGTCGCCGAGAATATTGAAGGCAAGATTATAATGACTTGTCGTATCATGAAATATTTTCAGGGGAAATAGTAAGAGAAAATTGGGTATCCAAACAATAGAAATATATATCTAGAAGCTTCTCTAACACGAAAATCGTAATGGAGGAATTATTTTGATGCTAGTATACGCGAACAATTTATCTTCTACGTTTCGAATTCGGCAATGATCTCCCGATTTTATTGACATCGCCTGTTTCACAATTATCAGTCGACCAATAGCCTCGCGTGCCTGCAGAGGGACGCGCAGACAACGTGGCAACAGTTAAAAATGGAAAGGGATGATAGTGGATGGTAGAGTAGATGAATGAATGGACACAAATGAGCGTTTCCCTCTTTCTTCGTCTGTCCGACTATCTATCTTCCGCTGTGTCTCCCCCTTTCTCGCTGTCGGTTATTCCAGCCGTTCCTCTCGAATCATCCATCTAGCCTTCTCATCGGGCTTTCAACGAATATTACAAGCTTCGCCCTTTCATCCGTTTTCTGGCTCAACCGAAAAGACGACGTGCTCTGCAACGTTTTAGAGTAAACCGCGATATCACGAGGTTCGTAATTGTAAGCTGAACGCTATTGACCGACGATAAATAAGATAAATAAGGAAGTTGTTGCAAGCTGTTTCTACTTCGTTCATGATTTCTTGGAAATTTAAAGTAGAACTGTGTCGATAGGAAATAATAGAAAATAGAATTTCAGCGTTTTAATGAATTTCTATGTTTCATTTAGGAGCATTGACATTATAGTTTTCAATTATATAAAATATAAATTATTTGACTGATTGGTATTATATTAAGCTGACTATAGAAGGTGTTCTATTAATTGGTGTATTAAAAATCTTGGACTGAAATGTTATTTTCACTGGTTTCGCAATTTCTACCTTTCCACGCTGCGAATACTTACGTCCTTCGGGCAGGCTACGCAAGTTAATGCCCGCTAGCATCGCGACCGACTGATGCGCCTATCAGAAACTTGTCATCGGCAATAAAGTTACTTAGAAGCATCGTAACAACTTAAATTGCTTCGCGTTCGATTACTGGGTAAACGAGGGCCAGGCATGAAGCAACGTTGTACGCCGTACGGCAACATTTAATTTTCCGCCCCGGCATGGCTTTCTCCCACGTGAATCTCGAAGCTTCATTTATTTACATTATACAAGAATCGCTAAAATACCAGAAATTCAATGATTTATTTCTTCGCGTTTCGATTTCGGTTCATCGCTTCGATATTCTCCGTGAGATCACTCCCAGACGTGAATTAACATAATCAAGCGAAGCGGGCTAACGACCAATCGTAGCAAACGCAACGAAACGACGAGGAAGGGTCGTTGTAATTGGTATTGGCAAAAAACAAAAACAGAGAAGGAAAACGGGAGACGAAAGCGCAGACGGAAGCCATAAAATTAATGCAAACGTCGACCAGTGACGACGAGCGACGCGGGTACAATTGGTGGACCGTTGTTTCCGGGGCGCGACTGTTTATTCCGCGATGCACGTTAACGAAACCTCTAAAGTTAATGAGATCGTTCACGAAACACGACGGTCCTCGAAACGAGATTAATAAAGAAGAGAGACGAAGAGGAAGGCGAAAGGAGAAGGGCGGCTGAAAACGTCTTTATGCAATACCGTCGACGCGTCGTTTTAAAAGTCGACGGTGTTGGCTCTATTAGAGATGTAGATACGCTACAGTTACTGATAATTCACGAGTCTCACTCAACGATACTCGCGGTTACTTGTAATGGCTGTGGAAATTGGTATTCCAGCTGAATTACGTTGCTCCTGTGGCCACGTTAAAATTGGTGCTACGCGACGCCGCGGACATTGTGGAGCGCCGGCGTCGTGTCCGAATAATTAGGTGGCTTCGCTACTCGAGGCGCTTGAAACGCACGACTATACTACTTTTATCCGCTCGAACCGTTTCGCGGAAGACGATTCTCCAACACGAAGAGGGCTGTTCGGGTTCTTGAAAGCGAGCTTTATTCACTGTGTTATCGAGGAAAGTTTTTGAAGGGAACGTTGGATCGAATTAAAGTGGAGAGAAAAGAGACATCTTTTAAGAGATTTTCTTTTTAGCTGCTGTGGTAGAGTAGTTTGCTTTTGAGTGGCCCGTGTGGCACGGAATTGAAATGAGCATCGTGGCCAATGTTGAAATAAATTTACCGGCGTTCGAGTGAATTTAAAATGTGATTGAAATTATTCGAACGAATTAAAGCGTTAGAAAATTGAAGCGAAAGGAATGATTCGTTCGATACTTAGAGGGTCGAATTGTAGAGCTGGTAGAAATGTAACACTACGAAAGTATCGGTATTTTAGCCATTTCAGCGTAACTATGCGTGCTGGAACATTCCTAGAGTCGCGAATTTTTGCGTTTAGCCGAAGAAACGGCGAAAGAGAAGCGGTTGGATTAAATTTAAGAGAGGGAATTTAATTCGCCGTGCGAATACAGTAGGTGCCATTTCGAGTACTCGTTCGAAACGTATTATCAACCACGACTGTCCCGGCGTTTCATACGCATGCACGGGTGCTAAATTTACCAAACAGCTGGCCGTAAAGCGTACTGCGTCAATGAGGCAACAGCCTTTAACTAATTGCAGACCCGTAAATGTACCCGGTCCCTTGTTAATAACGAGAAAGAATATACAGGCTAGCACGCGAACCCGAAATGCGTAATTTCGTTCCGTCCGGTTCGTCTTTCATAAATGAATGCCTCGGCAAACAGAGTCGACCTCCACCTTATCGTCCCGGTATCGTCCTGATATCAGGGGGAACGTCGAGTCGATCAACTCCAGTTCTATCTTTGAGTAATAATTACGTAACATCGACGCCATGGACTGATTAATTTCCTCGGGACACCGGAAACTAGGCCGCAGCAATTAGTCGATTCACCTGCAATACACTCATCGACCGGTTGCCCCCCTCTTGATCTCACCCAACCACCCTCAAAATTTCTCAAGGTCCGTGCAGGCGTTTAAATTCAATTTGGTCAAGAAGTATCTTCGCTTTGCCATCCCCCGCGTGACGGAAAAAGTGTCTTACAAGAAAATGAGCTAAGGCGCGTTAATGTAAAGACTTTGCCCGTTGGAATCAGCTCAGGTGAATTGTGCCACGATTTCTTTTTTCGCCATTTTATCGCAACTTTGAATGACAAGCGATCCACCGGCATTTGGATGAATTTCTCGTTCACTCGCCTCTCCATTGTGTCATCCGTGGAAATGACCGACGGAAGTGGCAGAATCGGCCGGTCGATTCGTCCGCGAGAAGGAAGGAAGCGACGGCATTGGGTAATCGTGGAAATGGACGGAAGAAAATCGAAACTGGAACACTGGCGATTACGTCGTCCAGCCGATTCCGTGCACGTTCACCACGCTCGATCGACTCTGCGCCGCGAATTTATCGGCGTTTTTATGACGTCCGCCGAATCCTCACGTTTCGCAAGCGTTTACCCGACCGTGCCCCTTAATGGAAAGCGTCGAGTTTCTTCGTGCGATAACAAAACGAGGAAACGCCGGCCCATCCACGGGGAGAAGACTGCATTTTCCGGCAGCGATGTCTGGACATGTTTGTATAGAAACGGTTGAACACGGGTCGGAGGGTGAGTCGCGAGAGCGTGTGTCTTTTCTCGCGACCCGGGGAGATTATATCGTTGCAGGGCCGATCCTTCGGGTCTGTGGAACGTGCGAAACAGACCGCTGGGGAATGAGATCGTTTCGAGAGTGCTCCGCGTGTCGCTGCGTGCGCGTTAGACGAGGTGGAAGTAATGCCAGGATGAAGTTGAAGGTACCGAAGTTGTTGGCTCGATGATTCTGAACGATGCTGCGGGGTATCGCGTTGTTCGGTTGGGACAACTGCTACGCGAATCAAATGGTTAAGGGTGGACTTGAATTTTCTAGCTTACAGAACGAAGCGCCGTTCGTAAAATCGCTCGCAAACGTAGGTTAACCGAATAATTTCTGCGCTGTACAAATGGCAACCGTTCAATTAAAGACACCCGCGTTGAATCCTGAATGATTTATTCGCGTTTTCTACGCGACCAAATAGAAGCGGAGTGGAACCGTTCTCCGCCACTCGCTGCATCGGTCGGTTTACGTTAGAACGCGGGCGGATGCGACCTGGGAAACAAAAAATAAGCGTCGGAAAGTCGCGGGAAGGCTTTTGTGCCGCGAGTTTTCCGCGCGTCTAACGGGTTGAAAGTGTCGCGGCCACGTTCACCTGCGACCGTCCCGATGTGCGTTCACCCTCGCCGCGGGGCACGAAAAGTGGCCTGAAATAAGCGTGGAAAACGCAAGAGCAATTAACTTTAATTGAGAACAACACGTAGACGCACTCTACAAACCCCCGGGGAAATCGTAGTCTCTCCTCTTTCCATTCAATTTTTTTTGCTTCGCCTCTTATTTTTAGATTGCGAGCGACTTCGCTGCGCCCCGACTCTTTTTTTTCTGTTTCGTGTGTAGCGTATAGCGGATCGTCGGCGTTATTCGTGTACATGCGAGGGGGTGAGAAAAATATTCTTCTGTCTTTTTTATTTTTTTTCAGAAGCGAGGAATTGTCGATGGAGCATAAGAATTGATTTCAGAATGGAACAAGTTGAGAGGAAATATTGTCTGCAATGAATCGGGAGGCGTTCCGAATGATCGTCTGACGATCGTCACGAACAGGAACGTGGATTTGTCTAACCCGTGTTGGACGACGGTTCCTTTAGGTCCGATTCACAATGACTCGAAGGCAGCGCGTGGGACAATCACGCTGCCTTCTCGAATGTTATTCAACGGCCCCGAAACCCGACTGGAGCGTAAGCCAAACACAGAAACGTCAACCAGCAACACGCTGGTACATTCGTACGGCATCGAATAATATTTGAGCGGGCGGCATATGCTAGTGTAAATTGAGGCGAACACGTCAACGAGCAGCTTCCGGGTGCAGTGCTCCGCTGCCGTAGCACAGAATAACCGAGTGTGCCAACTTACTAGTCGTGTCTTCGTTTATTTTTTTTTTAATCTTTCAGTTTTACCCGCTCCTCCAATTTCGCGGAGAAAATTTCGCTATACATTCGTCGCGCGTTGTTTGCGCAAATATTATAGGCGCGCGATTAATTTCGATAGACTGAGAATTTGGTATGGCGCTTGTGTTTCTCCGTGAAATTCTATGAAATATAAGATTTAAGGGCGAATAGTGAATTGCATTTTGCAAATTGCACAGCCCAAAGTAATATTGCTTTCATGATTATAGTAATGATATTGGAGATTGCAACGTGACCACATAATTACGGTGCAGTAGGCAGCCCCTGCTAATCAAATTAGAGACTAATATATAACCCTATAATTAGTGATCGCCGGATAACGTTTGCTAATCAAATTAGAAATTGCCGAGGATATCAGTTGCAACGATCGACGACCAACAAATCCTAAGTATCCTCGATGTATCGTTATTGCTGGTGCCGTTTAATTATTTAACACCGCAACGATTACGATCCGGCCAGTCCACGTTATTAATTCCCTTCGGCAACAGATGTACCGATGAATTTACCAAACGTTTGAAAACTCGTCCCACCATCACTCGTCTGTACAAAGTCGGAGAAAAACACCCAATGCCCCGGAGCGAACGTGTTTTAATTGCGTTTAATTAATATAATCCTCGGGCCGCATTTTGCATTTTACGCGCTATTAATTTCCACGGGAATGCGGCCTGGTCTCCGTTTATTAAATTAACCCGTACGGCCTCGAGATAAAAATAGATGCACCAGCTATTATTGTGTAATGAAATTTCCACCTCCTCGCTGTTTTACGATCGCAGAAAACGCGCGTTGCGATGACAATACGCGTGTGCATAAACGCGCGTACGTAAATAGGCATCTGTGTGTTTGCCATAGAGTTTCAATATCGAGAAAAAGGAATAATACAAAATATATGTATATTGTATTATCCGATTGCTGTATAAATCGAGGCCGTTCTTAACGGAGGGTCGTGAAAGTAATTAACACGAAGCTTCTTATACGCGGAAGTTTCGCCCTTAAGCACGCTGCGAAAGTTTATTCGATACAGACACGTTTGTAAACAGTATTATCGTGCTAATTGAAGCTTGACCTGCGCCCTGCAATAAAAATTGCGAAAGGCATTTATGCCTAACGGGCATGAAAAGATTTCTAGATACAGGGGTAGATGTGAATGTGAGTGGGTTTCATGGATTTGGATTAGTTTCAGCAGGACTTTTCAACTGAATTCTTGTGTACGCTGCACAATTCACATTGGATGAAGGAAGTTTTCTGAAGCTTCGAATGGAAAGCTAGATTCTTGCATAATGTATTGCGTGAACAAAGGGATTTCAAACGAAAGGGAATTCAAGCGGGGAAAAGAGACAGGAACACAAATCCAAGAGTCGTATCCACGTATTTGGCAAAGTAAAGTCTTTGTAGCGGCACTCTGAAACCACGAAGAAGTATCGAAGCCAAAGAAGCACGGCGAGTAATTAACATAAGGTTCTTAACTCTCGAAACTTTTTGCCGACTAGGTGGAAATTCGAGAGACAGTTGGACTTATTCTCTGCGCGTGATTCGTGAGGCAAATACTGTATCGGCAGGCATTGAAATTCATCGAAGAATAGGAATAGAGAAATGGGGGTTGATTAACCTTAAAGTGATTAAACTCTGCTGAAGCGTGACTTCGCTTACATATTTTCTATGGTATCCCTAGAAACTCTTGAACTAATTATCTGACGGACTCTTTTAAACTTGTTATATTAAATAATATTTATATATATTATTCTATTTCTTTATTCGCTTCTCCGTCTCCCTTTTAGAATCTTATCCGCACAAAAATTGTTTAATACATTAATATTGTGCGTCTTTTTTATTTCCCTCTTATGTATTCACGTAAAATCATAAATCAACTTAACATGACGCCGGAAAAAGAAGCACGAAAAGTGTTAGACGGGATCGTTTAAGTTGTAAAGGGTATATTTATGGAAGTTTCATAGAATATTGACAACGAAATAAAAGAAATGAATTAAAGGGGGGGAAAGTAACGAGGTGAGATTAAAACTAGAGCACAATTTAGCCGTGAACGATCGTGCTTTCGATAATTTACGATGAGTCGTTATGCCTGGTTGAAATGAGGATTTATTTGGCGTTCGTTAACGACACGGAAAGAACGCTCGCGTGAAACGCTAATTAACATTCCTATGGATATAATGGGGGCATGTTCGTGCGACCAATTCGTTCAATTAACCGGCTATCGAATCAAAAACCCGTCAGCCATTTGACAAATGGGGCGCGTTGACTCTCGCTATAAAATAGCGAGTCGCATTCCAGTTCGGTTTCGTAACCTATGGATATTATGAATCGGCCGCTTTATTCGATAAAATTAGACACGCGTGAATATTGAGTTTGCTTAATTCGAGGCAAGCTGGTTAAATTATTCTATATTGTGTGCGCATCGTGCGAATACAAAATGACAAATTATTGTGCCTGTTCGGCGTGAAACACGTATAATTATTATAATTTGTTAATATTATGCGTAATAGCTAACGTACACAATTAAAATTCGAATGGAAGTAGTTAGAAATCAGAAATATCTATAAGAATAATTATCTACTCACGCCATTCGCGATGCATTAATTCCCATGGAAATGAAATCAACAACGCAGTCTGTGACTCGATAATGGCTGACAAAAAAAAAAGGTGATACAGGTGCTGGAACGCCGCGAACAAACTGCTACAAAAGACTACCTACTCCAGTGGCAAAGTAACGAAGAGTCAACTAAACTCTTTAATGAAATTCAGCCTGAACTCGATGCTCTGTGCATGGACTACACGGTTAAACTGTTCATTCAACGGCGGGTAAAATACGAGTGAAACGTATTTAATTCGCTCTGTTTTTCCGCCGGTTCTTCGTTTCCGCCACGAGGTCCGGAATATTCGCCCGTTTTATTCATTAGCAGCCATGTGGATCACGCGGGCTGATCCATCCGACCATCCCTTCTGCCACCGCTAATGAATTCGCCGACTGTGCCAAGGGTGGGGTGGGCTTTGGGACGTTCAAGCGAATCGTCGAAACAAAGGAATGGCCTGGGACGCGTCCATACAAAGACGGCAGTCTACCTTATAATCCGTCCTATTCGATATAAATCATTGCACACGTCGATTCCGCGCCATTCTTAAAGTCGATGGAAGATCCGAGATGATATCTGTCCCAGCTATTATGAAAATTATCCAGGTCAGAAATTTAGAAAATGCGAGCCGATCACTTATTTTGGGTTCCAACGATTTGCATTGCAATAATTGTCGACTGTGCTATTAAATAGAATTCTGTTCGCGTTAATCTAGAAATGCTCTCAGGCATCGCCAGACGAGAAATATATAGTTTAGCATTTAGCATTTAATTTAAGTACTACAATGTAGCATACATCAGGCAAGCTTTATTAAATCAAATAGGAAATACGCACACGTTTATTAATATCAACAGGGGCGAAGGGAAACAATAGTTAACTTAAGTACCCCGACGAGTACAGTCCTCACCAGAGAATCGGAAGTTCACTTTTGGAGAAGGACACTGAATCGAACATCGAAGCGTCGACCTCGAGCATTTCCTGTGCGCGGCGATCACTCGATGCCCCCACTGTTTTGCATTCAATCTACTCTGAGCCGGGCCATTATTTGCCCGAACACCGGTACACGCACACGATGCTGGAATACCCTTGCAAAGTCTGTAACACGTACGTGCGATGCCTTTGGATGGTTCGCCGAATTGTCGATCATGGACAAGTTGCGGTTTGTCGCAGGTTCGCCGGAACTCTCGTCGAGTTCGAAGCTTCGTTACTCGCGATTAGTGTTCCCGATCTCTCGATATTTTTCGTTCCTCGGGGAATGAGGAAGCAGATTGTATTTCTCAAGAATTCTCACGATCAGAACCAAACCTCGTCCTCGTTTCGGATTTTCAGAACAACGGAGTCCATAGCTCTGGATGAAACGAAAAACTATGACGGAATGGTTCACTGGAGGGATATTCAGTGAGATTTTTTTCTCCCTTTTTTGTGTTTTTTGCAAAAGGAGCCAATCAGCTTTTCCGTTCGCAGATCGTAAAGTGTGTCGACAAAGTTTTATCGGTACGCTGGGAGTCATTGTCCACCTGGCATCCACCTTTTTATCTGTTATCGCGGGCAGATTTTCGCTCGCCAATCACCTGAACTATTTTTGCCTTCTTTGTTTTACGGGGCAGGAGAAACTGCTCGTTTTGAACGGTGAACCGAAAGGGAGCAATGGGTTTAGACCGGAACGACTTATCGGTACGCTCGGTCTGACTATCACGTTCCACATCTACTTAAATGTATTGGACAATATTCAATTCCTTATATATTCTATATTCGCAATCTCGGTATTTAATTCTGTCACGCTCTGACTGTCTATTTTCATCTTAACGAAAAATCCCTCAATTAATTTGCTAATCGGTGGGTAAACTTTTAACTCGAAATGAAAAGAAAAGACGCTCCTATCAGTAGATCAATGCCCGTTAACTCACCACCGCCCACCAAATACCACCACAAGATTCCATTGAAATTAATCGAACGCACGTCCCAAATTCTATCTCGCAACCAAAGGAACCTCCCATTTTCAAGCACAATCTCATAAAACTCGCCTATCCACGAATATCCCTATCTTCGCCACTTAAACGTCTGATCGACGAGACGCCCGTCGCACCTAGCAGCGTTATCATCGTCTGCTGAACAAATTTATCCGGCACATAAACAGAATTCACGCTGACGGGAGCTGGACGTCCTCGTAAAACGAACGATTCTACTGGGGCGTATGGCGCGAGTGATTCGCGTTGCTCGCGTCGCGTAAACCGCGCGGAAAACGCTTCAATACGAGGAGCGTGCCCGCGGATAAAAGCAGCCTGTCATTCGATTGTCAGCCGAAGGCGTGGACGGCGAACAAGCGTTTAACGCATTTTCGCGGAAACATCGGTCGGTCACGTTCGCGTCGCCACTGTGCTCGTAACCGAAACGAAATGAACGAGTAAATGACGGAAACATGAGAGGAGCGGCGTTGAGCTCGCGTTTGCCGCGAACCGGTTTGCACTTTTGTTCGCCAGTCTCGTGTACGCTGGATTTTGTCGTGGAAAAAAATGTCGAGTTCAGTGTTTGGAAATAGCGCAGCTTTTTTCTTTTACTGAGTCGCAAATGTGTGTGTGTGGTGGTGGTGGTGGGGGGGGGGGTGTATTTAAACGCCTGAGTGAAATTTATTGTTGCAGCTTTCGTCATTCTCTGATACAGGATATTTATCGAGGAATAATGAGATGCCTGGTAAAGAGAACGAAATTGAAGTTGAAAGTATTATTTGGCTGTTCTTTGAAGAAGTTTGATACTTTGATAGTTCGGTCAAATCTATAGAGAGGGGTGGCTTCTGAAAATGTTTGTTGGTAGCAGTTTATTTAATTTTAAGGTAATTAAAGTAAGACGAATTTCATATAGGAGTACGTAGTTGTTTTACGCCAAAGAAAGATAGGAAATTATCTACTATTTGGAGACGCGATTTAAGCAGGGAGAAAATAACAAAGGTCTTACTTATTTAAATAAAAATATCTACATCGCAACACTAAGATATCTCTCTAAACGACTCTATTTGTTATTCGTTAACACAGTTGCTTCTGGTTCAATCTTACTCGCATGGTGCCTCAAGAAATTATTACACCGCATGCATCTTAATTCTGCCCTGTGTTTCAAAGCCTCTCCGATCCATAATCTCGAACACTCTGCCATACTCATTCTCCAGTACTCATTCATGCTTCCTTACTTATCGCGTATCAGACCAAGTTCGGCCGAGCTTAATGCACCCCGCGGTCGCGTATATGAATGCTTGCTTTCTTCAAACTATTCGTCATTCCGCATCTGCATCTAGAATCTCTCTCCCTCTCCCTCTCCCTTTCACTCTCGCTCTCGCCAAGAGAAACGACTCCATCGCCTGTTTATTCACCCCCCTCTGTTGACAGAGAATCTCTATACCGAATGTAACACAGAGAAAGTCCTTTATCTTTGGTAGATTTTGTTCTTTTTTAAAACGGGCAATAATTGCAATAGCAACGTTTTGCAAATAACGTATCGTTTCACTCGGCGTACTCGAGGGTTGGAAACTTTCGCAGGAGCTTAACAATTACACGAACTGTTACGCAATTTCACTCTGGGGCTCGACCGTTCGCTGGCCCGGGAAATTCATTGGCAAGCCGCTCGTTAATCAATTCCACGCACCGATCGCGAAGCATTTGCAGCTTTCGGAATAAAACCGAGGCCCTCTGTTCAAAGGCGCGTGCGGTTTTAAAGGGAACGCGACCTTCTACGACTCGCGAGTCGGCTCCAGGCCGCGAGAATTCCCCGCCGATATGCCGAATCTTCTCAAATTATAGATAAGTCTTTCGTCGCGGTTGTTGATTTAAACGGAGATTGTCTGCGAGGAACTTTGTTGTTTAAAGAGAAGAGGTTCGAGGAGCACGTGTGCGCGCTGAAGTGGTCGCTGATTGTGTGTGCGCGCCTGTGCGTGTGTGGATAAGTGCTCTTGGACAAAGACAATGTACAATGAGAAAGAGGCACGAAAGAGGCGTAGAGTACAGGAAGGGACTGGAGTTTTAAAACGGGGGGCTAGTTAAGACATGCACACTGTTGTATTTCGCCTGACTCGGTAGTTACAGTCTGTTCAAAGTCTGTTACTACTCAAGGCCTCTTCCACCATGACACTTACGAGTCATTCATATTTCAGACTGCCTGGGCCATCTTGGTATACCAGGCAGGGTACTGGTACGTTGTTAAAAACGGAATTGGCAATACCTTTCACTGGAACCAATTGAAATTAATATAACAGCAGATCGATAATTATAAATAAATAATATTAAACAATACAATCGCTACATATTTTTAATTCATCGCTATCGATATAAAATTAACAGAAGCTTCATCTACAAACGTTCCAATCCATAACAGGCGAAAACTGTTTCAAAAGCAAAATTTCCACCGCTACAGAACACACAGAGAGCAACAAAATATTTATTCCATAAGACCAATAAAATATTGAAACGTACACTTTGGTTAAAATAAAATCGTCCCGCGTTATTATCAAGCTTTTTACCACGATCGATTAAACGGTTTTCGATATTCGTTTGCCCGTCATCGTTCGTGCTTGTCGTCTTAATAAGGGAAAAAAAGAATCTTGCGTTTCACGCGAGCACTGCGACCCGCAAAAGCCGGCACCCTGTGATTATAAATTTCCAGCGGCAGCTTTTCCCCGGCTATTAGCTGGCTGCTTTTAGGGCGACAACTTCCTACCCAGCCGCTATTAACTGCCACGTCCTTTTACATCATTTCGTAGCCACCCTCTAATTTTGCTTGGTCACGTAGTTACAATTCCATGCGGTTGGTCCCTGATGGCTAACGACAGCCTACCCTTTTCCCTCCGAAGGCCGTCGTCTAAAAGCAGTAGGCCGTTCGAAGCTGTTCAACAAACCCCTGTCCGCATTTTTGCCACCCTCCAAACGAAAATTCATCCCCTTTGCGAGCTCTCTCTCTCTCTCTCTACCGGGATTATCGTGTGAGACGTTTTACTCGTCACGCAAGATATCTAGTTGGCTGAAATTTTATCATATACTTTGGTCTCGTCGTTGAATTTTGTTATTATTATTATTATTATCATTCGTTTAGATCTTACAGATTTTAGTATTTCAATTAAATTGTTCTTTTAAGCGACAATGAATTATATTTTTAATTTCTTCTACTACTTTGTTCCATTCGTTACCCGTGCAACATTTCCGCGAAGTTTTATTTTATTTTTCATTAACTTTTTACGATACACAGTTCCAAGTTTTCCTCTGTTTGCTTTGGATTTCCTTTCGTTTATTTTGTACCCGTTTCCACTGTCTCCATTTATCTTGGAAACAATTTTTTTTTGTCTTTTTTCTAGTCTTCAACGTGCAAACACTTTTTCACCCCTGCATCTATCCGTCCTTTATATTCCGTCTTTGTCCACTCGTTCTGTTATTTCCTCAAACTTCCTCGCGCTCCTGTTTTGTCAGTTCAACGTCCGTTTTTAGCTTATTCCCCACCGATCCGCTTCCTCCCTCTCGCCGTTCTGTTTTTCTTTATAAGTATCCGCTTTTATCCCTTGTCACTCGTAGGTTTCCACTGAATTTTATACCATTCTCGATTCGTTCTCTCACAAACTTCTCATTCCTCTGTGAATTTCTGCCCCGAATCCAACTTCCGTCTGCTTTTCTTCGTTCTCCATTCTTCGCCAACCCTCGCCATTTCCTTTTTCCCCTTCGCGCTCCAATTTTTTCCCCCGTTCGAAACTCCATTTTTCTTTTACCCTTTCTTCTCTCCATACTCTCTCTCCCTCTGCTCAACTCTTTAACTCCCTCTTTTTCCACCCGTATACCAATTTTTCTCCCTTTCAGCCGTCTTTTTTTACTCCTCGCCCTTTCTCGTTTCTATAGGCCCCTTGTTTTCTTCATCTTCGCTCTTTTATTTTGTCGGTACACCGTCGTGACCAGCCTCCTGCGACATAAATTTCTACGGCCACGGTTTCGACAAGCCCCGTATCGATAACTGAACCGGCACGATTTTCGATATCGAATCGATCGAAAGTCTCCGAACAGCCGCGTCGGCGCCAGAGAATCGACCATTGTCTTCCTGAATGCTGTGCCCGTATTAAAAATAAATTCCCCCTTTTCAGTCGGCAGGCGAAGATTTTTTTCTAGAAATACACTGTAACAATATATAGAAAATGTTTCACGCAGTCGATTTAACTTTCACAGTTTGCGCGATGGTTCTAAAATGACCGTATCAGGAATAACAGGTTCCGTGTTTTAACCGATTTAAACGCGATATATCGAGGATACATGCCGGAAAGCCTGTTCAATCGGGCGAAATAATTGAAAAGAAAAATAACGGTATACCGCTGGCATATATTTATGTCACTTACCCATGCGACGCGACGTAACCATTTACCCGTCACCTGTGCCCGTTTTAATCGCAGCAGTCCTCCGTCGAACGGAAGTTTATGCAAGCCGTGGAGGAGCTCCACGGGGAGAACCGAGAAGGAAATGGGTGGAAGTTTGCCCGAGTAATTCAATTGGTCACAGAAATTCGCCATCCGAGCGTTTGGCGAAATTAAACGTCTCGATGCATGTCAAAAGATCGTCGTCGTTCTCTTCTCGAGAATGAGAAAGCGGGTGCTGACATCCGGCAGCTTTGAATATCGTCACGTGACGTGTCCCAGGCTTGTTCGACGTAAAACCACGTCAGCTGGCTCCTTCGTGCAGCCACCAGTGTTCGCCGAGAAGAAAATTGCTGCTTCTATTCGACGTAAAATTCAATCTCGCCATCCCTTCCATTTGCAAATTAGTCCGAGCCGCTTTCCAGTACACCCTCCCCCGCCCCCCCCCCCCAAACCTTTCCACCGCCCTTTTTTCTCCCGGTTCCCTTTTCTGCCCGCCCTCTGCTTGAATCACTTCCGTCAATTGATGCACCGGGGGGCTAGGTCTGATGTTGAATACCGCTTTCATGATCCCCGTTGGTGGTAGTTGAGGATGTTTTAGGAGGTTCTTCGGTGGAGATGTGTAATGTAATTAAATGCGAAATAAATTGGTACGTTGATACAGGAAATGATAATTTAGGGTCCGATATGGGTTTTTGTTATTTGCGAGATTGGCGAGAACGGGTGATTCAACAATTTAATGGGGGGTGTCGGTAATGTTCTTAGCGTTCTTATTACCAATATTATTTACTTGTTGCTATTATTATTATTGTCATTGCTACTCGTAATTTACTAAAAACTTTAGCGCGATATAATCCCGTCTAGCGAGACACCGAAACGAATCGAACGAGGTGAGCAAACAGCCGTCTGGGAAATGTTTCGAGCAGTGGCAAAATTGATTTCCACGAGAACGTCCTTTTGCACCGAAGTCGCGAGGAGCCAGAGAGAGAGAGAGAGAGAGAGAGAGAATGAGAGGGGGTTTGAAACATCCCTCTCTGGCCCAGGTTTTATAAATTAGCCCCTGTTGATTCCGCGGCACTCGTTATCCGTACTGGTGATCGCGCGCCAATGAAAGCTTAAATATGTATTCAGTCGGCCACGAAAGTAGCGATAAAATTTTAATCGGAAGCCGATTAAAATCCGTCCTCGCCATGTCGATGCTATCTGACGGCGACTGCACAAAGGAAGAACACTCTTGAAACTCTCTGGCGAGTATCGGCCGTGAACTTTGCCCCTCTGCATCCTTCTTTTCTTCAACGTTTTGTTCCGTTTGTTCCGTTTGCTTGATTATTCCCGGTGCCGGTGAAAGTTTAAGAGCTCAGACCTTTAAGGGAGCACTGTGCTTTTTGTTTTATTATACTACTTTCTTATATATAGATTAGTCATACGACTAATCGTGATAAAAGTAATTAGCTGTGTTTTTTTTCATTCACGTATTTCCTAAATGACGATGACAAAGAAGAAAAATGTTGGGAAAGTCGTTTGTTATAATTCAATATCGTCTGTATAACAGAACGCGTTCCTTCGCTTGTTTCTCATTTGACTTACTAAATTATTTTCCAATACAAATACCTTCACTGAAATCGATGCATCGTACATTGCACGGCAGACACACGTGATACTCAAAGATGAAAGCTTTGAACAGAATCATCGGGACCTCGAATCGCGTTGCAGGTTCATTAGAGAGGATGAAAAGTTCAGGCACTGGGGGGCTCGTTACCCTTTCACACTGGCGCGCCAGTTGTTATCACTTCCGCGATATCAATTTTCATGGTTTATAGGAAATGATGCAGAGGGCATTAATGCACGTATATTATTGCGTATGTTGGGGCCGCGTACCGCGATTTTGCCAGCATATCTGTAATATGAACATCGAACCGCTGACGTAGTAACCGAGATATCGCCGCAGAATCGCGGTTTACTCACGAACTCGTCAGCCTCCATTCCATGCAATAGTTAGGATGTCCGAAATAACCGCAATTCATTCGAACGGCCGGCCCCGAAGCTGCGTCCCGTTTCGACAAACGAACCGTGGAAATTAAAAGCGGCCGAAGCTATCTACTAAACTACAATTTCCCTCCTCGCGTTGTGCGTGAAACCATTTCTGTCGCGGGTTAGCAAATTCCATAAAGGAGAATCGACGAATACCGCGAGAGAGCTATTGCACGTTCAAATATATTGATAGCGCTAAAATTTCATCGAAATATTTGTCAATTTATATTGAAGTTTTTTTTTTTTAGCGGTGCTATAGTTTCTGTTTCAATAGGTTATGCGATTGTCGCGTTGAAAAAGAAAACAGAGTGTCGACTTTAAAGTATTGCGATAAATTCGGAGTGAAAAGTTAATGACACATTAAATCTAGAGAATTAAAGTTCTCTACGTGCAGTATATTCTTCGTTACATTCCAAAACGATATTTATTCTTGGCGGAGTATTTTTGTTTCTTGAAAGAACGGGAGTTTTATCTCTGGCTAATGGAGGAAAAAGGTGGAAATGTTGAGGTGGGGGGGGGGGGGGCGTAGGCAGAAGGTAATCGCGTTCGAGTGTCAGTCGGGCGAAGATGCATTGCTAATTAAAGTATGGAAAAGTTCCGGCCGGTCGCGATAAAGTTTGTGAAACGGCGATTAACCCATTCCGTATCTGCCTCACAGGGAAACCGGGTTTCGTTGTAAATGTATGATAAATGCGTTATACTGCAGCGAACCGTTTTCAAGAAAACTCGGTTGTTCGAGTGGAATGGTTCCAGAAGCAGCTACTTTAGAACCGGTTGAAAAATGAACGATTTGATGAATTGCCAGCGAGACCGTTTCTGTTTGCAATATTCTAAATGAGTTTCCGGTTGGTGCAACCAACGTGGTTATATTTTAATTTAGTATTTTAATAGTTGGGAAAACAGACGTTTACGTCAATTCGATTACCGGCTCAGCTATCGGATTTAGTCGATGTTAAATTACGACTAGGGGGAAAGATTTAAAAGAATTATGGGAAGGACTATTATTTTCTAAATCGCTGCTACATCTACTACGAATTGCTGCTAAATTTTTATGTCACTGCGGCTTTTATGGATATATATTTACAGCACGAAGAGTTTTCGAAAAATATGCACCGGTGGAAAACTCCCCCAAACGTGTCTTCTGTAAATCAGCTAACGCCATTCACGCTTTGACAGGTATGCAGATAGCGCGTGATATATTAAACTAGCGTTCCCCAAAGTCTTCCTTTAACTTTAGTCCCAGTGAGTGCTCCGCGCGGTGCATCCTACACGTTACCTTCTCGCAACTATAAAGCATTTATGTCTAGTAAAGGTACAGTTCACAATTTAGTACTAGGCTACTATTAATTCGTCCAAAAATATTAAATTAATTTGCCCAGAATATTAATTCCATTTAATTCGAAACCATCTCACTTTCATTGAACATACTTGCCCAATACTTCATTAAATTCATTAAAAATCATACAGTTATTACATATAAATCACGCAGATATCGCAGTCAAAGTCGTAACCCAGTCAATTCTTGCAGTCCAAACAAATACACCGCACAATGATGCGCCAGTTTTTCCAAAATCATCATTCACTCTCCACATCCCTAAACAGTATTCATTACGCGACACTTTCCCCCTGCACCAGTAACCTGTTTCACGAATCCTCCGAACCTCGCGTTCCACCCTTCCGCCATAGCCACCCCGATAATCGTGACGGCCTTCGCGCCGAAGGGTTCAACGAGGCTAACGAATGATGCGCGCGAGTTCGGAAGTTTCGTCGAGGTAATTTGTAAAATAAAAGGAAGCGGAGATAGAAGGACAGGGTTCTCACCAAAGGAGGCATCAGTCCGCTTGTGTGGAAACACCTCATCAAGATTCTCCCCCTTTTGCTCTCGCAACCCCCTATTCCTTGGGGTTGCCCGCTCGCGACGCCGAGGAATTGGTCCGCGCGGAGCCGAGCCGAGCCGAGCCGAGCCGCTCGAATTACGTCTCATCAGCGCGAGTAACGTGCAATATTCAAATTATCCTGCCGGATACCCGGCGTCTAATGAGAATGTATGCAAATAACGCGGCCATAGCCACGGTGTAGCAACGCCGCCGAAGATGCCTCGCGCAACACGCGAACCCGAGCCAATTATTTAGCTTAGCTAATTGTTGTTTGCCGGGGCGCGACACGCTGCGCGATTTGCTAACCGGTTGAGTTACGACGTTTTCAAGGGGCGGATGGATGAGCAGATGCTTTGTAAACGGTTGTAGTTTTAGTCGTAAGATCTCTCCAGGTTCGTAAAGGGCAAGGATATTAGGTAGGAAAACGTGCACAGACCACGGCTCAACCCTTTGAACGCTTGAACTTTCAGCTTGGGTTTATTACACCGCGACGTTAACCCCTAGCCTTGTGATACGGCTTAGATTTTCTTTTATTTATGTTCTCCTGCTTGACTGCTATGCAATGTTAGTCATTAACGGCAGTTTCGTATGGCGCTGAAAAGTTCCACGAACTATCGCAACATGAAGAATAGAAATTGTTGTTACGATGGAAAAGAATGCACATTTCTTCTTTATAACTGCGCAATATTTTCGAGAAATTGTGCCAAACGATTTCGAGTAACGTCGAATAATGTTCAGTCATTTTGACAGAAAAGCAGTAAATCAGAAGTATTCGACTGTTATTACATTCCCAACTCCGTTATATTTTTGAGCACTCGAGGACGTGTTCGCGTTTCCCTCGGGTATGGTGAATTCCAATCGATTGCTCGCCATAGACTCGGTCTCGACTACCCGCGACACTTTCTCGTTATTCAATTTTTCTTTTTGTTACTCTTTAACCGATTAAATTGATATTCGTGACAGAATAAAAGTACCTGCTTGAAACCTTATTTGTTGCTCCCGACAGCTTAGCACCCTACGAGACTTGTACATTTGTAAATTATCGCTGGCAACATTTGAAATATAACTTTAAGTATTATACGCATCAACTTTACAAGTATCATAGCTTCAAAATAAAATGGCGTCATTATGCGTATAGAAAGTCAGCTGTAAGGCATTAAAACACTTGCACCGTAATCTCTAATAATCCTTTGTTTCTACATTGGAAGCGAGCACGGCCAGGCGGGTAATTCACATTATCAAAACAGAAGATTGCTATTTGCTCTGCCAAATTGCATGGCTCTATATAGGTGTATTCCAGATTCCGGCCACTTAATTTATCAAAACCTTTCAGCCCAGCTCGAATAATACTGTATTATAAAAACATTAATTATTCAACATTAAATGTAATCAAAATATTATAAGCACATATGTATATTGTTGGGATTTACACACGTGTTGACGCTCGGGCGTCCGCTAGGAGAAGAAGGAAGGAGATCGCGCGGCGGCAGACAACGCGATCGGTTTCCGTAAAAACAAAAGAGCGCCTAATTACGCGGTTACTTCGAAAGTCTCAACACTCCCCCTTTCGAAGTACACTCTAAGTGATTGTTTCACATACTATTCTCTTGAACTTATTTCTAAATGAATACATAATTTTTGGCAATATAAACTTAATACTATAACTACACGCTAATATCTTAAATTTAACATATCAACGCATCTTTCTAATTTAATTTTTGGTAGAGACTTAGTTAATAGATCCGCGACCATTTCGTTTGTACTCACATAATGCACACTTATCTCACCCATTTCTTGCATCTCCCTAGTGTAGTGATAACGTATATCTATGTGTTTGCTTCTACGGTGATAAGTAAATTGCTTCTTTTGTTGCCTCTGACATTGCCATGTATTCCGCCTCCATGGTTGATAAAGCCACCGACCTCTGCTTTTGGGATTGCCAGCTGATGGGACCATCCGCTAACATGGATACATAGCCGGATCTTGACCTCCTCCCCTTTCCATCAGCTGCCCAATCTGAATCAACATATGTTTTTACCGGTCTACCTGTAACAGAATACTTTATCCCATAGTTAATTGTACTCTTTAAATAGCGTAAAACGTGTTTTGCCGCTTTCCAGTGGTAGCTTGTTGCTTTTCCACTGAATTGACTGAGAGCATTCGCAGCAAACGCTATGTCCGGTCGTGTAGCATTTGATATGTATATAAGGGCTCCTACGAGTTCCCTAAATGGTGTCTCTGTCAACTCTTGTTCGTTCTTGGTTTCTTGATCGAATGTCTCGCTCGGTACCAATGGTGTATGCGCCGGCTTACATTCCTCTAATCCGAATTTTTCTAGGGTTTCCTCTATGTATTTTCGCTGATTTAACTCGATATTTCCTGTGTCTCCATTTCTTTCAACATGTATGCCGAGGATATTTGTAACTTTTCCTAGATCGTTAATTTTAAATTTCTTCCGTATTAGTTCTTTGACTTCCTCTATTTCTTCTAAATCCTTTGCTGCTATCAATATATCGTCGACATAGACTAATAATATGAGATTTGCTTTATTCGCGCTGCTCACATATGCACATGGATTAACTGGCGACCTTTCCAAACCAATTGTTGTTAAATAATTATCCAACGTTTGATACCAGTTTCTACCTGCCTGCTTTAACCCATATAACGGTTTATTTAATCTGCACACCTTATTTTCTTTTTCGGGCTTTACGAACATTTCCGGTTGCTTCATGTAGATGGTGTCTGTCAATTCACCTTGTACGTACGCGGAAGCTACATCGATGTGATGCACATGCATTTTATTTTCTACTGCTCCTGCTAATAATGTGCGTATTATTTCGTATCTTGCGACGGGTGCGAAAACTTCGTCGAAATCTATACCCTTCTTCTGCTCATTTCCGCGAGCTACAAGTCTTGCTTTGAATTTGTTTATTGAACCATCCTGGTTCTGTTTTATTTTGAATACCCACCTGTTGGTGAGCACCTTGCCGTTCTTTGGTTTGTCTATTAGATCCCATGTTCCATTTTGCATAAGGGAGTCGTATTCTTTTTCCATGGCATCTAGTCATAATCGTCTTTGATCGCTCCTCATGGCCTGCGCAACCGTTCTTGGTTCCATGTACTGCGCTTCACTAACATTTGCTGTATGGTGGAATAACTTTTTCGGTCTGCCTCTTTTTCCGGTTCGTATTAATTTTGGACGACCTCTCGTCCTTCTCCCAGTTGGCGTATCGTTCTCATCGATGGCTTCGCCATTCCTGATTTCTTCTTCGCCATCCCCAATTTCTGTTTCCGAGATGTTTTCTTCCAGCTCTGGTTCGTGGATTTCTTCTTTTTCTTCATTTGTTGTTGTAGTATTGAGTTCATTTTTAGTCGATATTATAAACATATCTTCGTTTTCCATTGTGTCGTTTCTTATGTCTTCGTGGAATCGTACATCTCTTCTTACTACTACGTTTCTCGTTCCTTGTTCCCATAGTCTATACGCTTTGGACTCTTGCGAATAGCCAACCAATGTGTACTCCTTACCTTTTGGCATGAATTTGTTGATTCCTGTTCCTTTTTCCAATGCAATTGCCTTGCTTCCGAAGATTCGTAGGAATCCAATGTATGGTTTTCTACCTGACCATTCTTCATATGGTGTAGAATTGCTTAATTTTTCAGTTGGGCATCTATTGCGTATGTAAACGGCTGTACTTACCGCTTCCGCCCATAGGATCATGGGTAACTTTGACTGAGTTAACATTGTACGTGCCATTTCCACTATCGTCCTATTGGCTCGTTCAGCGATTCCATTTTGTTGAGGTGTGTACGGGGTTGATAGCTGTCGCACTATCCCTTCCTGTTCTAAATATTCTCTGAATTCCTTTGATAAATATTCCCTCGCGTTATCGCTACGTATTTTCTTTATCGGCTTGCCAATTTGTTTTTCGACTCGAGATTTATATATTTTAAATGCATTAAAGATTTCCGATTTTTCTTTCAAGATAGCTACTTCTATGTATCTTGTCTTTTCATCAATGAAGGTAGCAAAATATTTTGCTCCCCCTAGTGATGGCGTTCGCATAGGACCGCATATGTCCGTATGTATTAGTCCTAATGTATCTTTTTCTATGCTTTTTGAATTTGTGTATGGTAATTGATGAATTTTACTAAGATCACATACCTCACATCTTGATCCATTCTGATTAGCGTGTTGAGGCATCTGCATTCCATCTACCATACTTTTGTCCTGCATTTTTCTTATATCTTTGAAGTTTAGGTGGCCTAGTCTTTGATGCCACCTGGTCATTCTGTCATCTTGTTTACCTGTGAACATGCTTTGTTGTTCGCTTGAGAGCTTGGCTACATATAAATCATTTTGTTTTGGTGCTGTTAGTACAACAGTACCATCCTTTCGCTTTATGACGGCTGAGTCTTTATAGAATGTTACACTGTATCCATTCTTGGTTATACTTGGGACTGACATAAGGTTTGTTCTGAATTCAGGTACCCACATTACATCTTGTAATTTAATATTGCTAACCTGTTTGTTTCTTGAGTTCAGGCTTATTTTTACTTCTCCTTTACCTAGGGAAAAGGTGCTACTATCTGTGGCTGTGTATACCTTGTCCTTGTGTTCTTCATTGAGTGTCTCAAACATTCTTTTGTCTTTGCACATGTGTGCAGTTGCCCCACTATCTAGATACCATTCATTTGATTTAATGGGACTAGTGTTGAGCGCACTTGCTGTCATTGCCTCTTCTGCTTGGTTTCTCAATGTGACAGACTTCTGTTTGTTCTTACAAAATCTGGCTATATGTCCAGTCTTACCACATATGTAGCATTTTTCATTATATCTCCTGTTGTTGATATTCTCAGGTCTCTGCTTCTGGAAGGGTTCCCTCTGTGCTTTCTTCTCTTGAAAAATCTTCTTGTTAGATAACAACGCTGTCTCTTTATCAACGTCTTTTGATAAATCGTTGTCTGCTTTTCGTATCTCCTCTTCCAATAGTTTTATCTTCAGCTCGTTTAGGGTAGGCATCTTTTCCCGTGATTCGATGGCTATACAAAATGTTTCATACTGAATGGGCAGAGAGGTCAACAACATAATTGGTATCACTGTGTCCGGCAATTTTATTCCAGCCTCTGTGAGTTGTTCTACTTTGTGAACAAATTCGTCCACATACTGTGCCATACTTTGGTTCCTTTCTTTCTTCATTCTGTACAATTGTTTGAACAGAACACACTGCCTCATGGGTCCTTTTGATTCATATACGTTTCTCAGTGCTTCCCATGCCTCTAACGAGGTGTTGATCCTTTTAACATGGTTTAATTGGGTTTTATGTAAACTTAATATAATCAAATCAAGAGCTTTTTCATCTTTAAGTGTCCACTGGACGGCATTATCTTCCGGCTTAATAATTGTCCCATTTACATAACCCCACAGCTCGTTATAACGTAAAATACTTTTCATTTGAATTTTCCAAGATTCATAATTACCATCTCCTAGCTTTTCGATATGCTGTGTGCTTGGCTGCTTTTTCTCGACACGTGGCACTTGGTTACACTTAACCACACTTTTTTTCTTTTTTTTTTAATTTCTTTGGTTATATCGTCCCTGGGCCCATAACCCGTTGGGATTTACACACGTGTTGACGCTCGGGCGTCCGCTAGGAGAAGAAGGAAGGAGATCGCGCGGCGGCAGACAACGCGGTCGGTTTCCGTAAAAACAAAAGAGCGCCTAATTACGCGGTTACTTCGAAAGTCTCAACATATATTGAACTTATTATTATCCATTAATTGTTATCATTCATGTAGCATCTAATAATGGTTTGCATGAAGTGATCAATACAGAAATAAGTTCTGTCACTGCCCCTATTCTTTTCATATAATTTTTTTAATTAATTTAATTATTAACAAGTATATACTGCATTGATTGTGCGCAACAGTCACATGACACGCAACTGGTAGAACCAGCAGAAATGGTACCCTGAAATTACTATCGAGACCAAGTAGCTTAACAAGAATCCTCGAAAGCACTCGAAGCTTTCAAGTGGTTGCGACATCCGGCAGCGCGTGCAATTATTTGCGCCGGCTAATTATCGTTCGCGAACAACTTTCTACCCATCGCGCTGTTCAGTACTCTGACGATCCTTCCAATTAGAAATTTGAAACAACTGACGGAAATCGAAATACCCTTTGAACGAAGCATTCGAACATTAGTTAGTGTCAGCATGATGAGCGAAATAATTGCACACGAACATTCGATTCTATTAACCTGGGTCAGTTGAACAATTAATCGCTCCCCTGTTCTAGTGGACGATTTAACTTATGCGCTGTACATTCAGTGGTCACCGGATGTCACTGGACCAGAGAAAGATCTTCAAGTAAATGTAAAAATAATAATACGAGTCCTCTGGATTTTTCTCCCTGTCCCAAATATAAGAAAACGAGAAATTAAATACAAAATGTCCCTCGATGTGGTTTCGTTTGCTTCAAGTATACAACTAATCCCGTCCTAAATCGGTACACTTCAACCGAAACGATCTCGCATTAAGCGGCTCCCGTCTTAATGAAACGTACTTTCATTGCTTCATCAACCACTGCATAGGTTGTACAAGTTACGCCCTAGGTTTTCCTCCAAGATAGTGGAACGTAAATGTTACGACGTTACATGCAAACAGAGAATAGATCGATTAGAGGACAATTGAGATCGATCATTCGGGGCAATTATTCGGCCACGTTCAAACGATGGTTCGCATAATCGTTCGAATGATTTAACAGCGATGATTATTAGCACGCGGACCGGCCATAGTTGAACCGAAAGCAGAGTTATTGGCGGCATGGACGCGATAATGCGTCGACGACTGACAGATAGACAAGCGTACAACGCGACAACCGCTGATCTATGCAATGAAAGCGCGATGCTACGGGTAACGCGCGGTTAGAATGACTGTATATTTTTGGACGGAACGTTAATTGCCACGGGAACATTCAATGATAATAATGTGAAACGTTTGGGTGACTATTTATTTCATTTACAATGTCACTGCGATAACACTGAATTTGGGAGCAATGGAATTGAAAGTATATATAAATAAATTCACGTGCGAGGCTTACATATTTCCTCCTGATCAACTACTTTTTACAATATTTGGTGATATTACGATTCAATTTTGAATTAATAAAGCACATTAATGGTTTCATGTAAATACTGTACCAAGTAGCAAGTTGAATTAATACGCCGTTTCTATTTACTTTATGAATACTATTTCGATTTTTTCGTGGTCAACCCATTCACAAATATCCAAACATCTGTTCAGCCTATTCTACCTCGCTTATCATTCGTCCGAGGGACCCATTAAATTAAAACTACTTCCCTCGCCAAGAAAAAGAAAAAAGAAAAAAGAGAAAAGACAGCGGAGAAACGTAACCGCGTTCCATGCCAGGACCAAGAACCGAAGAAGGGCGTTCAACGGCCAACATCCCTGTTGCTAGTTTCCAACCAGAGAGCAGGACCGCGCGGTTCGATCGGGCAGGAACGCGGCGTAAAAATGGCGACCAGTAGGAAGAAAAAAAATAGGGGAGAAGAACAGGGTGCATATCCGTGTGCATTGTTCACGACCTCGACTGCATCGCCGCCGCGGCGAAAACAAAAGTTTTGGCCTGTGTGCACGCCTCTGTTCGCCTCTGTTCGCTCGCTCGCTCGAGGGAATAGCTTTCCGGTGAAGCGTCGGCGAGATTCCAGTGCCGACGCGGCTCAGAGCCGAAATTGCACCGGTGACTCCTCTGCTGCATCCTGCAACCCCCCTTTTCTCTCATCCCACCCCTGTCTTCCTTAGTCTTGTTTGCTCTCTTCTCTCCCTTTCATTTTTTTTACCCTTTTTTTCTTTTTTACCTCCGCTCTGCTCCATTTTTGAAAGGCTTTTGGTCTTTGCCAATGGTACCGGTAAAGGAAGATTTGGTCCAGTAGGAAATTGTTAGGCGAAGTCTGCGGTATAGAGTCTGCTGATGCGATGGCGTACCAAAATCCGAAACAGTAGAATGTGAAAGAAATTTCGGTTTCCGTGGATTTTGTCTATCGTACCTACTTGTATTACAATGATAATGATATGGGCATCTATTTGTTGATTAATTGAATTTGTGCAAATTTCTCATATATACATCATTCTAGTGGAACTGGGAAATGTACACAAATTCAATTAATATATATACATGTAATTAGGGTTGAAGCTTTGAAAGTAGGAAGAGTAATTTTTATTTTACGATATTGTGCATTATGGCGACCGAGAGATTCGTTCCTTATTAATATGCAGGAAATTGAAAGGAATTTCCTTCGGTTATTTTCGCATAGAAAAATTTATACTTACTTCAGTAGCTTCACTTTGAAACGGTTCTTATATAATATTAATCAGACGGTTGATTAAATATGCCAGATTTCCTGCGATATTGTATAACATTGCTTTGGAAGGTTTCCAATTTCCTTTGGAATAATTAGTCTTGCATAGAAAGTCACTCTCGTTACGATGGGGAATTTAATTGCAGGATTTCAGATCGTTTCAATTTGCAGCACGTTTCTTCGTTTAGTGAATTCATGGCGATCGCGGGTTTCGAAAAACAAACAAAACTAGGCGGACACGTAAATCCTGGTGAACGTGTGAGTTTCACGGAGATACGTGGAATAAATCACGCGGGGCGTTGCGTAACGAGTGATTTTTTGTTCCTCTATTTATTTCCCCCGACTTTCGAAATGCAACCATACAACGCGGAAGTCGTACGTGAAGTGTCGGTTCGGAAATTACGACGCTCGATATCTCCAGTCTATGGAAAATATTCGTGTTTCCTTTCGATGTTCTGAAAATGTAGCTCAGCTTGTCGAGAACGATCGACAATTTTAACAAATACCAAACAATTCTTTGCATATTTGGTTTGATTTACTTCAGTTGACGAAAGATATTGCAGGCCATAGTTATTGGAGTACAAATAATTTACAATCCGGGGAGGCACGTGGAATTTAGTATTATTTATTATTCGTGTAATCCCCCCGTGTTCGACGAATATTTTACTCGAATAAATAGAGATAGAATTTACTAATTAATATCTGGGGAATTTAACGTAAATTCGGACACGTTACAGGATCTGTCGATGGAAATATGCAGCTATATAAAATTTAATTATTATTTAGACAGATATTTTTAAGTTTTGTTGATTTTAAATGGTACCCACTTAACGCAGATTTGTTCCCGTTAGAGCTTATATTTCTTTCAGGGACGTGCATTGATTTTTAAACATTCTGTGTCCACTTAACAAGCTTTTGAACTTGGGATACCCCATTGGAATATTTTATCCAACGCTGGCGAGGAATTATTAATTCGCGCAACGGCTAATAGAATTTTGTAGGAGAAATTTCAGCCCTGGTAAATTAAGTCCCTTTATGACAGCGACCGTAATTTGGTTTTTCCTTCGAAGAGAGTACCGAAATTGCGCCTAGAAACTTCCCCAAGATTGCTCGGTCAACATATTCGCAGAAGAATTTGAAACGACCTCAAACAGAGTATCTACAGATAGCACGATTGTCAAATGTAAAAGTATAATTTGAACGTAGATGAATATAGTAAATGAAACACAGCAAGTATTTACATGCTCTAATTAATTAAAGCGTAGGAAGATATCTGACAACCATTAGTAATATTAACCCACATATTTGTTCCAATTATGATATTTAACAAAATGTCGAAACAAACAGGACAAAATTTAATTACATTTGAATAAAAAAAATTAACTTTTGATACTAACTGCAGGCAAGATTCAGCGATACATAAATCTACTTCTAACCAAACCTAGCTTATCCTCATTTAATTAAGTAATTAATTAACATTCAAGACAATGATCCTGCGAAATACTAAAGTTACAATACTCGTTCGTCACACAGTTGTTACTCAAAACCAATCCATAGTGTTTCAGGGGTGTAACGATGCACAAGACATTTCTGATCCATCCCTTCGAATCTCGATAATTAATCTCCTGATGGCGACTCAGTTTCCGTTTCACGGATGGCATGGCAGCACTCAATGCTTCTCAATAGATCCTCTACACCGTGTGTGTTGTACTTCTCCTGGTCTAGGAGAGTAGCTGCCAGGCATTTTCGGTCCTGCTTTTCTGTTATTCTTACGTTCCTTTGCTCGGCTCTTTATTCCCAGGAGGGGTGAGCTGGCAAAGACTACGACAGGCTCGTGGTAATGATAAAGTACCCACTCTCTCTCTGCCTCTTCGTCTCCCTTTTCCATACATTTTGCAAGCGGATTGGAGCTTTGTTCTGTTGTACATGTTTCGTGTGACGAGTTAGTAGAGGGTGAATTTTGATGCTGGACGATTTGTCTTGATTAGATAAATTGGAAATTGTATTATTCATAAGTGTATGTGCAGGTTGTTTAAATTTTTCAGTGTCCCTGAGATATTGTAGACTTCAATATTAATTACATTGGTACCGTAAGAGGGTTGATTAGACAATATGGAAGTAGGTTTAACCCCTTGACTTACCCCTAGAACTACCCCAGATTTATACAAACTAAACGTCTATATCACTGCCACATTAATTCCACTCGACTTCGGAAGAAAAACAAGACCCGCTAGTAGAATACAAAATTATTGCCAATCTCCAAGACAAAAGCACTGTGCACCACCCGTGAAATCTTCCCGGCAAAGATGTTCGCTAAGACACGAGGTACGTGAATGCCGTAAAAAAAATACAGCTGGCTTGAAACTAACAGTACCTCGACACAGCGTTTCTGCCAGGGCTTCCAAATAAATGGACGCAGGTAGTGTGTCAAGGGGAGAGGCCTCGATTCGGTTTAAGATGCACCGTAAACCGTGCAATGCGATGGTAACAGTGTGTGGGTGGCTTATAACGCGATAGGAAGAGGTGCGTTTTTGGTGGGTGATGCAAGAAGTAGTGCTTGTGAAATTTACGAGAACCGGTTCAGAGAGCCGTTCGAACTAGGAATTGTTAGAAAGTGCAAACATGGAAGTCATACCGTACCAGCTTGTAGATCTGCTTCTTCCTTTGTAGTAGCTTCGAGAACCACGCGAAAGAATTCTAAATGAAGCGCTGGGCACCGCAAGAAAAAGAAAAAAGAAATGGAACCATACTCCACTCGTCTCTGGTACATTCTGTATAATCCGACGTTTGTTCCGTGTCTTGTTAGGGGTCGTACAAAAAATGCACCTCGCGACGTAATGTATATTCAACGCGAAAATGAAGGAAGGGGTGGAGTGTTGTTTAAAGGACAGGAACATTTGTTTGGGATTAAAAGAAAGGAGAATGGAGCTCCTTGGATAAAAAGTCGCTGATACATTGATTTATATTCCACGGGGATGTTTAAATTATGTTTACGTAACGTTCGCCGGTGCTGGACTGTAAAAACAAGAATTATTACCTCTGTCTCTGAGGAGGACGCTTACCGGTGCGCTACTTCGGCTTTTTACGTCAATCCAGCCGCATCTTTTACGTCCCTCTGTGAGCGGGAGGAAAAAGAGGGCGAGGCAAACGCTGCGATGCCTTGCTTTGTGCTACTGAATTACACGAAATATTAGCAGTTATATTTAATGGGCTGTAATTTATCGTTTGACAGGGTTTAAATTCTCCAGACAGATTATAATTTCTCGTGCACATAAATAATTTCTTGGCGGGTCCGAAGTGTCCCGTGAATATTTCAGACGAAGAGGGGGTGAATTATTTAATACGCAACGAGATACGGTCAATTAACGATGCACGGTTTTACAAATGAACTTCTCAATTATTCAATGTGCTACTGATGATCGCAGTCCATTCGTTAATTAGCAAGTGTGGTTAATTTATCCATGTCCAAGGCGATCGATGATTCGCAGGCTTCGACGGATCATTTGTCTCTCACTTCTTTTTTCAACTCTCTGCAAACACGTTCTCGCTGTCATTTGTATCAATTGTATTGTAATTTATGTAACAAGTTGTCCACGTGTTATCGATGCGAATAAAAACACTCTCGATTCACGCGTCAAAATTTTATTAATTAACCCAGGAGGTTAATCTCGCTTCTAATTTGCAAGGATTGATTTAGGTTACGACTATCTAGCACGGGCTACGCGAGTATAGTCTCACACTATACAATTCCCCAGTTGCTATTGCAAAACACAGATCGCAGCCGGAACAACCGCTTACGTCGACTTGAATAACTCGAAACGTTAGAACCCGTCCAATCCATTCTCTGCAAGCATCAACACAAACAACAATGCCGAGCAACTAATTACACAAGCCCAAGCAAATCCACGAAAACGCGTGGAACTCTGTTCAAAATTGGCGTGGCTCGAATAAATTAAACAACTCCCCTCGAACCACCCTTGAGTTTGACCAGCGTAACACACTCTGCACACCCCTGAAACATCGACGGTTCATATTTGGATCGAAAACTTTGCAATCCAATACATACTATTGTGTATATAAGACAGTCCTATTCACTGCAGTACAGCTTCCAGATTAAACCTGAATAGCAGACTTCATTTATACAACCACCTCGGTTCACTCAGTTAATTTAATCCATCGCCCTCTTATTAGAATACAAAACCCGCAAAACTCCATTGACAACACATTTACCATGCATAAATACAAAACGTTATAGTTCAACTTTTCCTCAAATCCCCCCCCCCTCTCTCTCTCTCTCTCTCTCTCTCTCTCTCTCTCTCTCTCTCTGTTCCACTTCCCTCTAATACGAAAATACCATATATCACGAAAATTCCTTGCAACGAAGAAGCTCTACAATCCCCATCGAACTTCATCAAAGTTGCAACGTCCCAGCGTGGCGTTCGACAATCTTTCAAACCCCATTCGACGGTCCAGATAAACCCACACACCATCCCCGTTCGAAGAACGTGGTAAGGTCGGGTCAAAGGGAGAAACGGGGTCGGAGAGTTTGGTTTCAGCTCGTTTACCCGGCACACAGCGAGAGGTGGCAGGCCGAACAAACGACCAAGTGGCTGGCTCTGTCCGCCATCGCCTCGAATCCAAGTTTCACTGGAACGGGAACGTGAACGGGAACGTGGGGCCTCACCCACGGGAACCGGCTGCATCGGTGCATGCACACAATGACTCGCTGCATTAACCACGACGAGGACTTTGTCTGCTCGGTGCCGCGTGACGCCGCTTTCTAAATCAAAGTTTCATCCGCGTAGGGAGACATCAAAGATTTTGCAAAGCCGCTGACACTGGAGCCTCGAGGGCAAAAGAGGACGCTTCTTTGCTAATTTCACCGGATCTGTTAGGTGGCCTCTAATGCGCGTCCTGTGTGCCAGGCATCGCCACTGAGGGTGATTAGGAAGTGCTTTGGGTATGGGTGAAATGGGGAAGCTGTTTTTTGGAGGGGTTGGCCTTCGGTGCTTTAGGGAGGAGGTCCGGAGAGATTCGGTTTGCTGATTAAATGCCCATTTAAAGAGGAACCGTCTTACAATAATGCGAAGACTTTGCTCAGACTTTTTAAAGGACATGTTAACTATGCCTTTACCTAATCGTCAAAGTATATAAATAATTTCCAGGCTTCTAAGAAAAGAGAAATCAGGTCTACCTTTGCTCTTAAATCGACGCCGACCCTTCGATTGCTCGAATGATTCAAAGAGAGGACGACGAATGGTGGGCAAAGCCGTTCGATCGATCGAAGAAGAACGCGTCATGAATTTTCTATTTGACCATCCTTCCCACGGGCGAAACGTGAACCCGACCAAGGTGTTTCTCTCACTCGGGCTTAATTTAATTTGAATTTCAAACGGGCCGTGACTCGATAAAATTCGAAATAACGGCGGTGAGAATATCGCCGCGTAAGGCGCGCGCAATTTAGGCAGAAGGCCTCTGCGGAATTTTATTAATTCATTAAACACACCTTAGCCGCGACGAGACGAAGGCGGCGAAACGGTCAAATTTTCCACGAAGGACAGTCGAACTTTTGCCGCTTCGTAGAGCTTTACGACTCCGTCGCTCTATTCTCATTCGCACGCCAAAGGAATACTCTTTGCGCTTTCGAAATTTCCTCGCAGCGGTTTATCGCCCGGCGGCATGCTGATTAAATCCACGAGACCGTACAATTTTCTTCCGCGTTCTCATAAAAAGTCAAGGAGATTCAGTTCCGCCTTTCCGATTCTGACCAACGCCGGGCTTGGGTACATCTTCCAAACGAAACGTGAAAAGTGCTCGGATACTGGGATATTAATTAATTTAGACCTATGCCGAGGCTCTGCAAATTCAGACATTCGTATGAACGCATGTAAATAATCAAGAATATAGTGAGATTCTTTCATTTAATTACCGAATGGAAAAATTCTGTTCAGAAAAGAATCCAACAGTCTCCTCGTAAACATTCTCCGCCATATCTCGATTACACGCGGCCCAACGATGATGCCCGTGCACGATTTCCGTAATCCCGAGTAGAGTTTTTGCTAATCAGCCACGCAGAACAGAGATAATGCCGGTGGAAATGTTGATGCGGGAAATTCGGGAAATTCGGGAAATTCGGAGCCATGGTGCAGCGGAAAACTAATTACACGAGAACTGAAATTGTTTACACGCGCATCTACCGTTGTTCCGTTCGCGTTACAGAGTTTCACATTTATTCCAATACGTTCTGTTCCTCGATTTTCGAAAACTCGGTCAAATAATCAAATTCTTGCAAACAATTGCCACGCGATAATTAGTACGAAATAGGAAAAAAAACAGTGACCATGACATGTTAAACATGACATTTGGCAGTTGAATATAGATTCTACTTCGCAGAAAGTGAAGTAAATAAATAAATAATAAATCGAAACAATAGGTTGAGCTTTGAATATACCGACAAGCCACCCACTGTGCGATGCGTGAAACAAAGAAAAACTTTCATAAGTTAAGCTCGCCTGAACTTTATCATCCTCCTCTACATCCATGACGCGTAAGAACTGCAAAGAACTTCGCGTCACTCGCGCGATACCCGACACCAACGCGCTCTCGTTCTCCGCCTTTCCTATAGGCGAATATACCAGCTACCCGACCATGTAGCGACATGCAAATCTTGCCGCAATTCCTGCACGGCCGCATTGTTGCTCGGCTGAATTCACAAGTTGTTAGTAATTGTATCTGAGGCGACGAAAACTCTCTCTCCCTCGCTATGTAGGGTGCAAGTCGACGCGACGCGACCGTAAATCTGGTGGGCGCAAAACTCCTCGAACGGCTTCGATCTCCCTTCTCCCGTAAGCCACGCCTGTTCCAAGCTCACTACCGTCGTAATTTTGCTTAACCGTGCCACGGAAAATTCGGTTTGCACGAACCACTTTAGTCGAAACTTGCGCAACTTCCGCGCCACGCTAGTTAACGCTGTGGAAATCTCGAAACGGAATCCATTATGCCGCGCGAACACCAACAGATTTCCATACTGGAAGGGGTGCTGTATCGTGCAAAGGTGTGTAAACTCGAAATCGTGATCGTGATTGGGCGATAGACAGGATCTTCTAAATACCTGCTTGGGAATTTTTCTTCGCATTCGCACAGTTCGTAATCGATTTACTATTATAGGTACATCGAGTGTGCGCTATTATCGAGCGATAGAATTCACAAATTCTCTCGTAAGTCAAACCCATAAAATGTATGTACAGCAGCGATGAATTTTAGCTCTCGAACAAACTGTCGACGCGGTGGTCGCATTTCTTTTTTTTTCGTACTGTATTTTTAACACGCAGACCAGCATCGCGTAGTCCGTGTCTCGGCGCAGATAGCGTCGTAAAAATCAACCAGGCGTCGAATCGTTGTTGGATCCGAAGAATGGTGGTCGTTGTTATGAACCGGGGCTCTCGATTCTCGTGTCGAAAGGAGGCAGTAAAAAGGGAGAATTACTCCGGATCGAGGGGAGTACAACAACGTGTCGTAAAGTTTTAATGCCGTTTCCGATTCCCCTCAGCTAGAAACAATCTTCTAGAAACGATTCGCCGGGACGTTTGATTAGACGAATGGGCAGATCGAGATGTCGTGACTTGTAACGCAATCAGGGACGATTAATTAAACGTAAACGAAGTGGCGAATAAGGGCAGGATTGAAATTGCCGGGCGGCCAATTGCGCTCTACAACGCGGCTAAATGAACTACGAGCGAATTTACAGCAGCCCAATAGGTCCTGTTGCGTGTTTTCAATGATGCAGTTCTTTTAACAGAATCACGTTCACTGAGATTTTCTGCGATTCGAATCGTGCCGGAAAGATAATAAAACTTTTAAGAATTTCGTTTTTAATCGATGGAGATATTACAGTGCAAGTGAATTGTTTCGCGAAATTGTCATAATAAAATAGTGATTAACGAGTATGTGGTAGAGCGTTTAGTTGATCGGGGACACAGGGTGTAGATACATAGCGGTTTCATAGCGCTCGTGCGACTGGATTCAATTTTATTTTACTACGGCTGATTAAGTAGTGACCCATTCTACCCATTATCTACATTGAGAGCACGTAGCTGATTTTCTTTCAAGATTTTTGTTCGCATCTCGTAGATGGTGGCAAAGTGGAGAAACATTTTTGTCAAATTTCTACAAATTCAAACGTCTGTACGGACCTTACAAAAATTTTGTTCGCCACTAAAATCATTATGGATTGAAAGATTGATCAAACTTTGAATGAAACCATGCAACCTGCCAGTGGTGTACCTTAGGTCCCTCGAATGCCGGTTGCTCACATTTCTTCATAGTGCGTTAAAATGGCTCAAAAGCATCGTACATTAATTTTTCTTTGGTCGTTGCAGAGAAGAAACGTCAATCTTCGAATCCACACCGATTTCGGTCCTAAAAAAATTTTTCAGAGTCGATACAGACGTTTGAATTTGCAGAAATATTGAAGAAAATTTTACCTTCACTTTGCCACCTTCCACAGGATGCGGGAAACAATCTTTCTTAAGTCCTATCAAATTAATCGCCACCTCCCGTCCACAGTAATATTTTTTGTAAAACCTTTCCGCACCACCTTGAATGCATAAAACGTAACGCGAGCACGACGGAGGAAGCGTCTCATAAGCGAATATTTATGAATGTAGATCGGAAAGTCGTCGTTGCAGAGTGCAAGATCTTTTATAAGATCACGCGTAAAATATATTCGAGATTCCCACGGAACGATATCGAGTCGGAAAGAGGAATTGAAAGCTCGTCGTCGTGCCTCGACAAATCGAAACCAGTCAGCTTGACGTCATCTCCCATTTTGCTAGTCGCCCGGGGTAAATGTATGCACGCATAACTTTCTTAACGTTACTTTCACGATTCTTTTTTCTTCTTATCTATCTACGTACTTATCTATATACGTACATACATCGAACTCGACAAATTCAATATCTTTTCGCTGCAAAACGTATTAGAGGAAGGATAGAGTTTCTCGCACTATAAATATATGCAGATCTACACGAGGATCCTCGTGTTCTACCGTCACACAGATCAAAGATCGACGTAGTTCTACTTCGATATTACAACTCAAAGTCAAACCTGAGAAGAAGCCGACATTTTTCATAAAGGGCACTTCAGTTTCTCGACAATTTCCTCTCTCGCGTACACAGGCTCGTATATTACGCGTTAAGCTTCTCCACTGCCTTGAAACTATCATCTACTTCTGGTGCAAAGTGTTTCAACGATTCGAAAATAATTTATACACAGCGTTCGTCGATAGCAAAGAGAGACTTACTTTCTTTCACCTATCTTGTTATAAACGTTTTATTCGTTGATTCTATACCTAAGGGAATATTATTATTCCAATTTCTTTTTATTCTTCTATTTTACTAATTTCCTAACATAATTTTAACATGCATACAACAAATATAAGAGAGAAGATCTGAGACGGAAATGTGCAAAAAGTCAAATGAATATAAACGGAATAAAATAAAAAGTGCAGACACTCGATGGATAATTCTCGTGTCACTCTTCCCATCTGCATCAAGCATCCACCGTCGATCCTATTTATTATCAGCACTTAGCCAGAACCAATTGGCTCCCAGTAAATTGTTGCTCGAATTCGAGCACGGTGACGTCGCAAACACTGCTTCCACGTTCTTGCTCGCGTAAATAACGTCGGAGATGCGGCGCGTGTGGAGAAGCGCGAGAAAATAACCTGGCAAACAGTCTAATGGAAATTTATGACGCCGGATACACGGATGGTTATTGGATTCCGTGGAAACGGGCCGCGTTGCGACGGCCAGAGTCGAGCCACTTCAATCGCCGCTGATTACTTCGTTTACATTCAGCTGACTTCGTTCGCGCTGATTAAACAGCACGGGAGCTGTGCTCGCCAATTTTTAATCCGTTCGACGACGGGAAGATGTATCGACGCGATGTACACTACCGTTCATAATTATTCGAACGATACAGAATTTTACGCTGCTCTTATATTTAAAGGCAACAAATATTATTGACCGTTTTTACTTTCGCAGATGATTCCAGTTTTAAGTAGTGCATTGTGCACTTGTTTTGTTTCTCTTGTTGGTGGTAAATTGCACAAATGATATGTGCAAAGCGGCGCTAATTGCGCCCCAACATCTGCGCACGAATTTCTCGTCGCGTCCCGTAATCGAATTTTTCTGCCACCGTTTCTACGTTTACCTTCTTCGTACTCGTCGATTCGAGATTTTCTCTACAACTGTATTGGATTAAACATTGAAACATAAGTTAAGAAGGAAGCAATTAATATCTGCGAAGTCGAAAAACGCTAGGAAAGCGAGCCGACAGCCTGAGATTTCTGTCTGGCTATCGCCGTTCGATGGCGACTTAAGAAACAGACAGGGCAATCGATTTTTACAGCTCCGTATAAACGACAATTATTCAACGCGTTTGTGTGCATCGTAAATGCATAGCTAAAATTCAGTCAGACCCCGCGGCGCATACCTATCCATTGCAATTCAATCAGAACTAATTACTTGGTTTGCCTGCACTCTGCACATTTTGGCGTCTGATACATCGTTAGCGAACGCAATAATTTTCGTCGACCGATGGAAAATCCGGTCCAATTTGTAAAATTGCCTACTGCCACCGGGGCAGATTTATTTATTAGGTTACCGAATAAGTCCCCCGTCGATTTTCGCGAACGTCGAAACCTCTTTGCACGTTTTTACTGAACACGTTTTGTATCCATTAATCGATCGTTCACAATTATTGTCAGTAGAACAATTTAATTCTACGATGAACTATTTATTCGTTAGATTAATTGGCAGCCGTTCTAAACGCTTAATTAAATAAAATAAAGATCGCAGTTATCCGAGCGTAAAAATATTATTTAATTAGTAAGTAGATGAAAGTTTGCTTTAATTAAAAATGAATTATTCATTAAAATACTTGGCACAAACTTTAGCAACTTCGAAGCCACGATAAAAACTTGCAAATTAAAAGACGTCGAAGATACCCGCTTTTCTTTTTAACCTTCAAACTCAACACTTTCTGCGAGCAAAGCTTTTCTATTACTAGGAAAATTATAACACGATTCGCGACAGCTTAAATGCGGGGATCCAAAATTTATCGAATAATGTACAACACGTGTCCAATAAATAAATATTAATGAAACATTCATCGCGATACGAAATGCGGGCAAACTTTCCAACAAAATTTCGCCAAAGCATCGCGATCCAACTTTGGACGAACAAGTCTCGCTGCAATTGTAATGCGCAGCAAGTTAAAGCCTGATCGCGGTAGAAGAAGCAACAGAGGCGGTTTCTGATACGTTTTGCCTTTTAAATTAACGCGAATCACAAAGGACTAGCCTGCAAACGTGGTTCGTTAAATGTTTGAAGAGACGGCGCGACAACGTAACGCATTATTACCGGGCTGATTACTGTTTACAAAGTTAGAGCAAACGGTAAACGTTATACCTACGAATTTCGTTGTCCATTGCACACGTGGCTAGCCGGACATTCAATCAGCGTTACCTGTTACACTAACACTGAAATGCTAATTGCAACGCGGTACACATATACACAGTGGCCAGCCCGCGATACAGCTTGAAATTGCACTGTGGGAGCGTGTAACGCGTAAACTTTTAGCGAAATTGATTTTCACTCATTGTCAGACATAATCCTCACGATTCACTCGCAGCGTATAATTAATCTCTATACAATACACCGATAATGTTAGAAAACAGTGAGAACGGTTTCTCTGGATTTTCTAATTTTGAATCGAATTAAAACGCGACTCTTTGATCAGACAAAATAGACGTACGATAGAAGAGTGAAAATTGTTAGAATGAACAACAAGCAAGATACAGTATAAATCATCATTATTCTGCTGATGAAAATTTTGCATTGATTTATCGTTAATTGTACCATGTCATGCGAATATTAAATTATTCACTAACTATTTCAATGTAGCACTCGACAAACGAAATATTCTTATATCAATGATATCGCTTCAACTTTCCACCGGGTACTTTCACAATTATCTGAAACAAGTGATCTCAGGAAAGTGTTCCCCGTCGTAATCACGAATACCAGTTGCCTTCCGCTATAGTAAATAACATCAAGCACGAGAAACACGAACGCCACGTGACAACACGTTTTTGCATCGTCTACGTGACACGTACACCTGACGCGCGTTCGTGATCCCATTGGTACGTGTATAAGTCATTATTGTTCGCGGCATGTATCGCTCCCGAGTTTCGTCAATATTTGAAAAGTGTTCCAGATTTCGCGAAACCTCGCCACGTAACGCAGCCTCTTTCAACGAAATCGTCGGACAATTCGACGTTTCGACGATCGGAAGCACGATTGTTCTACTGTGACAAGAAAATTCGTCTGCTCGACCGGTAGATAGTACAGCCACGAAATTCGGTGACGTTGCAATCAACCTGCATCGACGTTCCCCCGTGAAACTATCACAGATGTTTCGACGTAATCGTAGAAGAGTAGACAAAGGGGAATCTCGATTAGTGTTCGAAGTTCGTGGAGTTGATAAACCTTTCGTATGAGTGATTGTTGCATCGTTGAATAATTAAGGTCGTGTTCATTTTCAACTTATACTAATGAGATAGATAATAAATCGAGGGAACCTCTTTTATTAAGCAAATCGATCCACCAGAAGCGGCCCAGAAGCACGCCGTTATACATTCCAACGGCATGAAATTTCAGGGACGAAGCTTTACGACCGTGGAGAACGAGTCTGTCGCACGACTCGCACTCCCCCGGGATTCATTTGGGGCCTCCTTCGTTATGCAAAAGACTGGTAATTTGACGAAATCGCCGGGGCATGCGTACAGGTGCAACAATACGGTTCATGATCCTACTGCAAGGGAAAGAAAAAGGAAACATCTGGTTCAGAAAATTTACCCATTTTATAGATTTCATTGGAAGTCATCCGAAGCTCCCTTTTATTTTATTTTTATGTCAGGAAAATTCATTTCTTTGATTACTCCTTTGATCCTCTAACCAACATAATTATCCATTCCACATCTACTTCTCGTTAAAAATTCCCTCATCGTCCAATATATTTACCCTTCTGTGAATATTTTCGTAATATCTGTGGTTAAAAAATCCTCCTTCCTTTTTCGTTTAAAATCTATCTTTCGCGAATGCGAGGGAAATCTGACTTCGTGTACGGTCGTATTATAATCCAGTCGAACAGTTTTATCGAACAAAGACAGCGATTCATGGAACAGATTGAAATGCATTATATGGGGATTGAAGTTTGCTTTAGCCTCCGTGAGTGGAAGTTATCGCGCCTCTTCGCGACGTTGACGTCGCTCGTGAAGCGACACCCGATGAATATTTTATTCATCGACGGATTTCATTTTCGTGCGTATTCTTTCAGCCCGATTAGCATAGATCTACGAAAACCTAGCCCTGGTGAACAAATATTGCCATCGATGTTCAAGTATCCGTGATAGAATAGATACGATAATAATGATGAGACTCGTTATCGAACCTTGCTATTTATTTCCATTGACATGCACGAGAATTTGAATGACTATAAATATTACATTATATACATACACTATACTTCAAAGCAGTGCAATAAAAACTTTCGCATTAGCATTATTATAATCACTGCGATATTTCAAGCATCCGTGGTTCATAACGCTGCTTTCGTTGCTCAGGATCGCAATGTACATTACAACGAATTGTTCATCATGTTCCGATTTGAAAAGTGCCTGAAACACCGTCGAAACAGTAGAACAATTTTCCAAAACGTGCCCCGCTTCAAAATCCAGCGCGCAATTGCCATTATTATTATCAAAAGCCTGCTCTAACATTCCTATTAGTTCAATGCCCGCTCCGTCCGCTACTCAAAAACAAACAAACAGACAACCGAAAAACATAGTGACCCTCGCAGAGATTCCAACAGGACCAGGAAGAAATCGTAGAAAAACATCGACAGGTCTGAAAGGGGGTGTGCACGAGGTACTCGAAGCCCGGAAACAGGAAGTCCATTTAATCTGGCTCCGTTAGCGAAAATAGGTCGGGCACGGTCGACCAGTGAATCGTGTGACGTCGAACACCGCGGGTGCCGTTGAGAACGCTTTTTCTCTTTCTTCTTTATTCATCAACGCGTAACACCTGAGGGGTTCCGTCACGCGTGTGTTCACCTGCGAGCCGTTGGTATTAAAGGGAAATCGATCTTGGATGCACTCTGGCGGTCGGTTCTCCGCGTCTAACTTCCTGTACTCGGCCAGAAACAGGATACTCCGCATCGCACACATTCTCTGCGCAACGTCCCCGTTAGCCCGTGAACGAACGGAAGATACAATAAGCGAATTCCTATTGGGAAAGTTCGAGATTCTGGGTCGGATAGGGGCTCGGGTGGTGACACGGCGACAGATTCGCGGCGGAGGTCGATAAAATTGATCTGAACTCGGTTTTCGAATCACAGGGGAGTCAGTGGGATTCGTTCAGCGAGATTTTCGGCCGGGTAATATACTACTGCCGTGAGAGGAAACGACCGAGGGTAATTGAAAAGTGATCCCCCTGCTGCTTTGTAACAACAGGTGGTGGATTTAATCGAGTAATTCTTTTTATAATAATTGCAGAATGGATCTGTTAGATGTTATATTGGATAAAGTGTGTTGAATGGGTAATATTAAATAATATGGAGGGAGTAATAATAAATAACTGCTGCTGATTTTTTTTTTTTATGAGGAGAAATAGAAATTTAATTTTGGTTCGTACAAATTAATATCCTTAACGTGAATGAATGTTTTCGGTAGAAAAATTGAAGAAGGGTAATAGTGATACCTTGTATCATGACTACATTCCTCTGAATGTTTAAAGCCAAGCGATTTGCATCTTGGCTGCGACACGATCAACTCTATGGACAAATATTATAATTTGCGATTTGTCGAACAGTGGAATCGAGAAATTCGTGGAAAGATATATGGGATTTCGCGTGATACGGTATTATACTGTCGTTTCGATGGATCTGCTCGAGTAGAAAATACCCGGATTGGAAAGGTACTGTCGTTTCGATATAACTTTTCGTTTGGCGTGCTATTATTCAGTCGTACTACTTGGGCGAAATATGGAATGGCAAGGACATGTCGCTTTGCGTTCCATTTCTCACTTTTTGTTGTCGCATTGACAAATAGCAATTGGTGTTATTTTTCTAATTCGGTAACAGTAATAGTAATAATAGTAATAATAAGAATAGTAGCAAGGAAATAATTAAGATGAAACCTGAGACATGACGATTTATGTGAAAAGTTTTCGAGTTAGAAACGAAATCGTTGAATCATCAACGCCTAACGGTATAAAGCAGATCTGAAAAGAGATGAAAGGGCCGCGTGCTCATCATAAAGGCAAGCCTTGACCCGCCTGGAACGCGACCCGATTAGGAAACAATTCAACTTCGCCTCGCGCTGTAGAACTTCTCCCCGCTGGTTCTCCAGATTTCTGTCTAGCCTCGCCGCCGGAGCTTCGAACATTCGAAGATTTATCTGCAGTCCAAGATTTATCGTCCAACTTCGTCGAATAAACTTATGCCTTACTCAAGTGGCAAGATCGAACGAATGGGACTGGCCAATTAAAGTTTCCCGTCGTCTACACCAATCGCGTCACATTGGATAGAGAGAGGTAGCCTGAATCTTGTCAAAGTTCAAGGGCACTTCTCCTATCCAATAAAATGTCAAATCGAATCTGACTTTCCTTTTATTTGTCCCTTATTTCTGCAGGAATTTGTAGCAATGTTTTCTTTCGTTAGCGTATTACTATCGTACAGGTAAAATAGAGGTAAAGAGCCTTTTCCCTATTTAATGTCTCTCCAATATTTATCAATACAAATACGATACACAAATATTACTCACTCTGGGCCCTCAGAGACAAATCAAACGAGCTTTGCACAGCAATAAACGATCTATCAAATTCAGTTTGAACCCACGGTAACCGCGGACCTAGTTCAAACAAGTATCCCACTTTAACACAGCCACCTGCAGTATATACCGAGCCATCGAGTTATTATGGTGGTAATGATCAGGGCCGATACTCCTTCATCCAGGACGTGTCTCTCCCTGCAAGCAGAATAGAGAATTTATATTCGAACCCGCATAATATTTCTGCGACATCGTTACGTTCCCCGGCGTTACGGCATTGAACGAATCTCCATGCGGGTATCGTCCATGACGGACCGACGAAATCGAACCAATCGATTTATGACGTTCCCCGTGTCACGAATGGTTGCAATTTTTCCACCTTATTCACCGGGCTGATTGAACGCATGGTCGTTCAGATGAGGCTATTTAACACGCAACGTGGCTGCCTGTGATAACAGCACGGTGGATGGGTAAAAGTAAGGAGACTCGAGATCGAGATGGGCCTATATGGGCTTTGGTAAATCCGAGGGGACCACGAGAATTGCGTGGCTTGATAGGACATTTTTGAAGTAAAAGCAGGTTTAGCTTGGTTGATGGAATGTGGAAATATTGGATAGGATGAAGGATGGTAATATTGTGTTTTATTCATGAACTGACAAATTCGAAAATTATTCGATGCGTGTACTTGCATTAAATTGGCCATTTCTGTGTTACCTAAATGTTACTGTTAATTAAAGAACAGTATGGCACAATTGAGATAATTGTTTAAGGTGTTAAAAAAATTCTCTAGCTGCCCAACGGAGAATGCATTTATGTACTTATGTACACGAGAGATGAATGGAATGGCAGTAATGTATAGCTTTCTTTTCAGATGCCCGAATGGAGTGCAACTTTTGCTAGCTATTTGATAGCTTGAAGTTTTAAAAGAAAATCAGTGATATATAATCTTTTGGACGCTTTATATCGTACTTGCCAGCGAATGCTTAATTGGAAAACGAAATTCGATGGGTCGTTGGCCTCAATTTTTCAAGTAGCACGTTGCTAAGCGAGAGCAATCGTACGAACTAGTTGGCCGATAAATTTAGTCTCGCGGCATGGCGTTCGTATCGAGATTAGAAGGCAAAGTTTGCCACGAATTCGATCTGGAGTTCTAATTATGGCTCGTAACTAATTGCATGATCCGTTACGGAATATTAGCCGTGAAATATCACTTTCCAATATCGCGGTCAGAATTCCAGGCAACCATAAAGTAATATCGATCTTCCATTGCTTTTACGGAAAATTCCATTTCTCTATTTAATAAACAGTTATCTCTTCAACGTCTCGTTTGAATGTCCGACAGAAATAAAATAGTAATATACGTATTTATTATGTTTAAAGAAATTTGTCTCGCTCTATTTTGCGTATTTATAGTCTCTATCCTATTTGAAAAAGGTGAACTAAAGGGTATTTATATTGAACGCAAGATTGAATAATTCATTCTTTCAGCTTTCCAGTTTAATTCCTATCGATCTTCTCGATATTAAACTGCGGTTATTCAAACGATTTGGAAACGTATGCGCCACGAATATCTGTGGCGCTTTATTAAGAGATATTTGTGGCTCACTTGTTAAATTCTGCACGAAACATCAAAGAAAGGGTGAATGGAAACCGAGTGTAAAAGATAAAAAGGGGAAACAGGCAGCGGTATTAAAATAACATTCAGTGATGTGAAAGATTTCGTTCGCGAACAGGCGTTTAATTGTAACATTTTTGCCGAAAAATGTACGATTTGACGATGCATTGCACGGCGAACGTTTGTTCGAAAACGTGGAGCGAAAATTATTAATCGAAACATAGGAATATTTCCATGAATCTCGTGTTGCGAATTTAATATTGGATAGCTCTGCAAATACGATACTTTCAATATTATTTTACACGTAATCCGTTATATCCATAACGTTAACAATAATACAAACAAAAGAGTACACAGATACCATACAAAAGTTAATATTTGAGAGCAAAATTTCCGTTATATTTCGGCCCTCGTCGTTCAAGTTTCGAATTGTTCCCCGTTAATTTCACGCGCGAATAAAAATATAATAATGCCCATTCTCAGAATCGCGAAGGAAATTCAATTTCACGTTCACCTTTCAAATTTCTACACTCTTCAGCTAATTAATACTAATGATGTAATTTCAAGACAACGCTGCTGACGAAAGTTCAAGCCGGCAAACCAAAAGCTACTCAGTTTACCCTCGGCAAAAAGGTACGGAAACTCGCGAGAAAAATCGAGCCAAACCGGAAGCTCAGAAGCAGGATGGTCCGCAAGAAACTAATAAGTGGTGAAGCTCTTAATGACTTCTCTCCTTCGCCCGGTTCTACCTTAGAATCTTTCGTGACCACCGATTTCTATGGTACACTTCATTAGAGCTCATCGAAGATTTGCCAGGTCGGATCAAGTGTCGAAATGTCAAGAAATCGGATTGCAAAAAAGGAGAGAAAGAAGGCAACACTGCACCGAGCGGAATGAACATTTTCGTGAATCGATAGAAAGGACGATCTTTTTTAAAGAAAGGAAAAAAGAAAGAAGGATGAATGTGTGAACATAAAAAGCCTTTAAGGGTAATTTATCGTGCTTTTAGCGAGGGTTAACGTCAAGGGGTGGTCGAGAATTAACTGTAAAATTATCGGCTGTTTATTTGCTGTGACCGGGCGAAACGGAAAATTGACGGTGCAGCTAAATGAAAAATGATTTGTCGCGGTCGTAAAGATGGCGTTAACACGAGGGGTTAGAAGATCGTAGGGAGATTGCATGGCAGTTAAATTTTCATGCTGGTGCCACGCATAGAAATTTTCTACTGAAATTATGCAAACGACCGATTGCGGAGAGATAGGCAGGCTGGTCAAGAGAGAATTAATTGGAAGTCCCTATAGGGCACTTAACGCACCAGATTACACTGACTTCCGGGGACAGTCTTTCCTATCGCGATCGGCTACCCTCCAGCATAGTCTCGCAGTAGGAGCCTTCTTCGTCAAAGCCTTTCTTCGCATGTGTATCGCGGAATAATTAAACCGACTCTGCCAAATTGAAAGCTTTCTGTAAAACTGCTACAATAGAATCGGAGCCTCTTGCGGATTTAATCTCGAACTGGTTGCTATAAAATGAGTAAGTACAAAAATGGAAATTAACACACATTATTGTAGTTTTCGGGGCCATGCCCAATTCTCCACGTCGCGCGTAACTACAAAACAAAAGATCAACGCCTGCAAATTATATATGTCCATCGGAAAAGGTTCGTAGAACCTGACACCTCCGACATCAAGGACAGACAAAAATTCCAAATTTCCAGAACACAAAGTCCGATCTACTTCCATTAACGCATATCTTCCATAATACTCTCGAACGCCTCTGCCCCGAACTCGAAAGATTCCGAACTGAAAGAGGATAGAACGGAGTGGCTCGAACTCAGCTATTCGATCGTTTCACAGGCGGTGGAGGAAAGCAAATCCTACGCTCCTCTTCGCTCGAGTTCCGAGCGTTCCTGCACAGTAATTCCACGAAGTCGGCGCGAAAGTTCGAATGCGGAGCGGCCGCAATAAAACGCCTCGCCTCGCCTCGCATCGCGTCGCTCGCTTCTCTTTTTCACGCGGCGAAATCTCATCTGCGCAGCGCGGTTTCCTGTCAGCCAGGAATTCGTTTCCTCTGTCTGTCGCCCCTGAAGAAACGAGCGAATGAAAAATGAGCGAACGCGCGGAAAAGAAGTCGCTGAAAATACATTCCGGTCTTTGGCAGAAAGAAAAAGCAACGTTCAGGCCTGCTCGAAACGAAATGCAATCATTGCTTTGCCTGTCGCAAGAAAATGCCAGCTAATTTATTGTGCCCGACGACACCCGGAGGGAGAGAAATATAGTGGGTGTTTTTATAAGCCTGATCCGTTTTTAGGTGGCACAATTTTTTTCTGGTATGGGGTTACACGGTTCTATGGCTGTTGAAATTAATTCGCTTCTCGGGACGCATATTGATAATACATTTTACGGGGTGATTTATTATTGTATGATATATTAATGCACTAGACAGTCGCGTTATTTATTCTCGTTGTGACGATAGATTGATTTATCGAACCATATTGCTACGATAGCAGACTGAGTTGGAAGATATTTTTACTTAAAATAGGGAGATTTTTCATTGATATTTCTGGAAATCATTTTGGATAATACGCAGAATACACATTACCGACAATAAAAATATGTCGACCGGCTTTTCTCGCATTGTCAGACTTTTCTCTACATATTCTGCACTCCAGATAATTTGTACGAAGCATTAAAAAAGTCTATAGCGCCAGCCGCAGTAGAAGTTCCTAAAGGTGTTTTATCGCAGAGCAATTGTAAATACATGGAAAAAACAAGACGAAGATGTCTTTCGTGGATATTGGAAAATTGTACGTACACGGTATGCCAGAATTTTCACACAGTTCTCCATTTTCCTATGAATCCCAGGGTGCATTCCGTCAAGTAGAAAAGTTCATGCGCTGAATCATAATGGTTCCACAGGAGAGAAAGGCACAACGAGAAAAAATAAAAGAAAGCCGTTGAAAAATCGCCATAATTGGAATAGTGGAGTTTGGAATACACTTGCCAATGATGAAAGTAAAAGAAGATACAGTTTGGTCTCGTGGGACTTCTCGAATTTTCTGCCTTTGCTTCGTGGGATTGACGTTTATATTACGGGAATCCGAGGTGTCCCAGGTAGACAGACGAAACGTCAAAAAGGTAGACTCCTGACTCCCGTAACGGGAATGATAGAAAACTATGGAAAATAGTCATGGAAATTGCAGATCTGATCGATAAGACCGTTAAAAATATCTTCAGCGCACTAATAATAAAAATCAGAAAAAATTTCACTTTCCACCCGAATCACTTACGAATGCCGAGGTCGGGAGATCGTTAGAAGTTCGATGACGAGCAGCTGTATCGGGACATGGAAATCGGGAAAGCTTCTTCGTCATGGGACTGCTCTCGTTGCTCACGGTTGAACAGTGATAGATTCCAGAACTTGTCCGTGTCGAGGGTGCAGCCGAGTAGAGATGAGAGCCAAACTGATCCACGACGAGGCATCAAACTTTGTGGATGAACAGAAACAAGTCAGGCGAAGTTTCACAGTGAATGAAACTACGGAAACGAGGAAACAGTTCAGTATTACAAACCAAGACGATTCAGAGAATTACATAATCGAAATTTCTTCTAGTCGTCTTACTAAGTCTTGCTAACGAGTAGACAAATCAAACATGAAAATTCGATGAGACTGTGTTAACAATTTTAAGACGAAGTTCGCCATAGTTGTGGGAAGATCTCCAGTGGTGAAAATCTATATTCATCGATATTCTCGTGTGGCGGCGTTTAATTGGCCCCGAGACTCGAATTCGAAAAGAGGGACAACCGGAACATCCGGTTCCCTTTCTAACTCGAAATAGCTGCACGCGTTTCGAGATAAATGCTGCGACAGCTTTGTCTCCGCGTCTGGCATTCGTTCGTGCACGAAGTTCTCGCAATTACGGAAGAATACAGGGAGGGAAAGCGCGCAAGTAGACATGACACGTGGAAACGGAGGCGGAACAGTGTCTTCCGAAACGAGGAGCCACCGTGAGAAGCGGTCGAGTGACTCTCGACAAAATAGCTCGAATTCTATTCCGAACGCGAAGGTTTGTTTGCTGGACGTCGTTTCGAACGTTTGTTTTCGTGGCTCTGGTAAATGATTTCGTCGAAACGAAGGGAAAATATTACGGCATACCTAAAAATAATATCTTTTCTACCGTTTCGAAAGATTCAATATTTTTATAATTAAATAGCAATTGTATTACAGTCGATCTGAATCGAAGTCGATCTAATCTGAACAGTGAGAAGAATTTAGATTTTTGAAAATTGATTCCAGAACATTATTGTGTTAGAACGATCTTCTACGAAATTGAAACGCACGGCTTCATATTACGATGAAATCGAGGTCGACTCGAAGGTAACTTGCAGAAAATTCAGAAATGAATTTCCCACGTCTACGTTTTACTATGAAAGCGTACGCTGACGAACGAGACAAGGGGAACAATGGAGCAGAGGTTGCTTCTCGGCAACACACGTTTCCTTCAAAGAAATTCGCGAAAGTCTGGCCCTTCGGGAGGCTGCTTCGCAGCTCCTCGGCTTCTAATTGTAATTGCATAAACTGTGAAAGCAAATAGGAACAAAGTTTGTCAGCCATTTCACGAGGCTCGTCTAAACGACGACGCTGCAGCGAGTAAACAAACGACGCGAGTTTAAACGCATTTCAAGAAAAAATGAAAACACTGGTCTCTAATATAACTGCGGGAAAAAATGTATTTCTTCGCTTCCTTTCTATTGACCCTGTTCATTTTGAAACGAGGAAGGAGACAACATTCTTAACGTGATTTTCATTTTATTCATAACACAGAGCTACACGCGCGACGCGGTGAAAGAACCGCTTGCCCCGTCGTAAATTTCGTTTAGAGAAGCTAGCGGCGATAGTGAATCGATAGTCAGAACTCGCGTCAGGTCAAACGGAAACGCTCGTTCTTTGCAGCAGAAAGCAGCTGAAAACGGGGACACGAGATCATCGGGGTAAACTCGGCCGGTGCATTAGCTCGTTCCGACAGATAGAAATCTCGTTTCGCCGTGGCGGTCGATCCGCTGCCAGCGAATTGCTGCTCCACCGCCGAGAATTGCCCTGAAATTGAAGCGTCAGATGGCAGGAAGAGGGATGGCGGTCACGTATGTCCATCTCTCTTCGGCACGAAGACGCCCGTCGCGTCGTTCCGGTCGTTTCGAAGCGGAAGGAACGCAGTGCTGCAATCGTGTCTCGTGACCTGCACGATTTTCATCTGGAAAGCTGCTCCCGGGAAAGAGGCATCCCCGTGTACCATCACCTCCGATCGCTGTTCCTCTTCTTTTTTTCCTTACTCTGGATGGAATTATTGTGAACGTCGGAGGAATAAAAGGAGATGGAAGATATAATTGCGACGCGCGTACTCGTAAGGGCATCGAATTACAATGCGGTACAAAGAGTACTATTCTCCGTACGTCTGTGGGCGTATGCGGACGTATAATTGGTATACATGGATGGAATAATAATCAAGTACTTGCGGCGAACGTAATGCAACGTACAGCTGAGAAGATTCGTACGAAATCAACGTTTAAAGTTTCATGTCGAATTAATTAATTGCTTAAAATAGTCATTACTATAGCACACGGGAGAAACCTGTAATCCCCGATTTCTTCTTTCTTATACTTCTATTTAACGCACCACACTACAGCATCATACGCAACCGTGAAAAACGTGCAGGTACTTTTGAACTTTGGACGGGATCCAAAGAAGGCGCGAACTACCCACCTTTTATTTCTTAAATCAAAACCTCCATAAACTGGAAGCGTTCGACGATCGATCTCGCAGCTTTTCCAGGCTGAACTAAATTTCACGCCGCACAGAAGAAACACGGTAATTGACGCTTGAAATGACGCTCGAAATTCGTGTGCACCGCATAGCTGCACACCAGAAGTAATTGCTAGCGCATTTGTCTCGGATTTAACGCAACACTAGTGTTTTTCGAACGGGTTTCACGATCGTATTGAAACCAGAAAATACTGTATCAAAATGGAAACGTGATACTTTTTTCGCAGAATCAAAGAACTTTCACACACTATCGTGACTATTGTAGTAAATTAATTTTATACGAGTGAAAATATTTGGGAAAGGAAACTGCAGCAAAGATTTCTATAATTTTCCAAATTTGCTAAAACGTTTCTTCGAACGAATTTAATTGAAATTACTCAATTTTTACCCGAAAAACATGTCTAAATATATCGGTCTAATTATTCGTAACATTTTGCATCCGCCAGACCGGAGAAGAAAAACACGGCCAGGATTAATACACGTCGGAAACGAAGCAGATAAAAATACAAAACAGACTTGTCGCCGTGCGATAACCGATGATATTTCGTCCTTTTTTGTACCGTGGAAGCGGATATCGTGGCTGTCCCTGTGACTGAGTACGCAAAACTTACGCGTCTCTGCCAACCGCGCAACATGCCCCCGTAACAGTATATCGAATTAAAGAAATAAATAAAAGGGTAGATGAATCAAAGATTACGAAGAACGGTGGATAATTCAGAGGAGCATTGCAGCAGCTCCGATTTTCATGCGAAAGGGATAAATGCGCGTATTCCTAAAGAAAATAATAATGATATTGAGCAGAGAAATGTTAAAAGTATCAATCTAAACGAAGTACCGTCAAAAGGGTTTAAGATTACCTGTGTAATGAAAAACTCGAGCACGATGGAACGACGGTTGGAAATAATAACGGGAAGGCTGAACGAAATGTTCGCACAAATCCATTCTCCAATAAGCGAAGGGAAGTCCTGTGAAACGCGAAACTTCCCGTAGCACCAGGCTTCTCTTTTACGCGCTACACTTGGAAAAAAGGTAACGATGATAACTGTGTTCCGGTAGTACAAAGTTTTATTTTTATTTCCATTTCTGCCACTGTGCAGCCCGCAAGTTTTTTTTCGCCGCTTGAATGTTGGATTTACGAAGTTCACCACTCGTTGATGAGCATTCTGTATTTCTGTGATGATAAATTCTAAGAGCCCCAATGGAGTTTATGGCTGATTCAATTCTGGTCTCTGAGATTAATAATGGAAAATACAGTACAATGATACTTCTCAGTCGTTCCAACTTTTATATTCCCTCCTGCTCAAATTAGTTAAATACAGTATTATAGCGTATAAATTTGCAATTCTTAATTCTGAGATCCTCCAACGTGCGAATAAATTGAGGATCAGACCAATATCTCTACAACAGAATGTTACCCAATCCGTACTGTTAACGAATAGCTATATATGTATATAATTCTGGAATGATTTAAGTAACGTCCATCGAACGAAAACGATCAGCCGGAGGTAGAGTAAATCACAATCTGTCAGGTAACGTAGCAGAAGTCAGACGTAGCGCGTAGTTCGATTCGAAATTCGGACCGGATCGAATCGAATCGAATCGAATCGGTACTCGAGGGCATTCGAACAAAACGTCGACAAGGAATGGAACGTGAACGGGCGGAAAATAACAAAACAAGGAGGTCCAATCAATCGCAGTCGCGTGGAAAGAAGAAAGCAGGGAACATCGAAGAAAAGAAGGAAAAGAGGAAATGGAGGAAAGGAAGCACGTTCGTTGCACCCGACTCAGAGGAAACGGATTTTCGGTAAAAAGTGACGTTCGGATGCGCAGCTATTTCGTATGCAAACAAAGACCAAGGGAAATGGAATCACTGGTGAATGTACGGGCTAAAGGAAGATGGATATGTTCGATGGTACATTGTCACAAGCATCCCTGTGTCGCCAAGGAAATTAATGGTACGCTCCCCTTTAAGAGGGCCACGTGAATCGTCGGAAGAACATACCACGATAATGGAATGTTTCTCGTCACTTTTGCTCCGACTATTATCCGTGAACTGCAAGTTTAAGGGCGCTCCCTTAAGCTCCCTTGATCTAGATTATGTCGATTCAAGACGCGTGTCTTCTCAATTACTCAAGTCTCGACTGTTATAACAGTTTTTAATAGTAATTAGTTAGACAGCGTGGAAAGCAGCGTGAAATATCCGATATTTGCAACATAATATATTAAGGAATAAAATGGGCTTGGGGAAATTAATTATTGAATGTTTTTCGAATCCTGTATTACGACAAATTATTTGCAAATCGATGAAAATATCATGTAGATGGAATACAATAATAACAGCGCCAGCGATAATAATAGTACCATCCAATCATTAAACAAAGCATTATCTTCGTTTTCACTTCACTTTAAACCCGGGAACATTAATAATCCCAATTGCACGACTCTATGTCCAATCACGATGAAATACCCCGACATGTCGATCCAAAGATCGAACACTTCGCTCAAAAATATTAATTCCCCGTTACTAACCGCCAGCCGGCTGTCCAATTACCGTCACACAGGGCCCCGTATAAAATCATTGAAATTAATCGTTCAACTTCCCTCCACAGTTAAAGCAATCGAAGAGTTTCCCTCTCGTCCTCGAGCAGAATAATCGCGAGTAGATGCGTAATTGTGCAAGAACCGCGAGGAAAAATCGCAGCTGGCCCAGTGAAAATCGTTCGATCGATCGGACAAAGGCGGAACTAAAAGAGCGGAAAAGCACGCTTAAGTGGAAAGCCACGAATTTGTCGAGATTTCACGAGGCAACATTCCGTGCGGCCGAGTCCGCTTCGATTCATCCCGGACGGATGAGCTTCGCGCGACTTTTTTTCCGCCAGAGAACGGACGCGGTTTGATATTTCATTGGGACGCGGGGGAAAGGGCCGACTGTTCGGTTCGTTCCCCGCGATTTTATTCGCCTGTCCGTTTCGCGTTGCTTTATGGCGTAAAAAAAAAGAGAGAAAGAAAGAAATACAAAATGGAACGTTTCACTTGATACGCGACAGGGCGCGCTGTTTTTCTCACACCCGATGCTACAACCCTCTGGCATTATTCTGATAATATTCCTGCCTGCTTGCGGTTGCTCGTCGACTGAACTGTGCTTCTGCATACGGTTTATGAATGATTGGAAAAATTATTTGGTCGCTGCCGTCGGCCCCATAGTAATTTTTGGTAATACACTTTAGCGTATAATTTTTAATATCCTGCAGCGAACCTGGTGGAAGCCTCATACTTTATTCAAGGCTTTTGTTGAACAGTCAAAACATTCTTATTGCCATGTTACAATGTTATCAGTAATGAATCAAATTCTTCAGTGCTTTCGCAGTCTACTCGACGCACAGATGCACTCTGTATTTCTCCGATCGCAATTCAAATACTAATAATAATGCTAACAAATCTCCAGTATCTTTCGATCGTAAGTTACGGTGTAACCGCGTGGCATTATCTAGGCCAAGTTATCTCGACATTCCGCAGGAACAGGAGAGGAGCCATAAAGGGTTTCGAAGGGATGCTCCAATAACCAAAGAAGCTGATGATTTATCGCCGCTCGGGTTTCCTCGATGTTCCGAGCGAAAATATCTCATGCTGAAACATTCGTGATTCAACGATCGAGCCAGCCAGTAGGAAATATTCCCGGTGGTCGTGTAATTTTTGCGTTCGTGCATTTTTTCTGATTGCAATTGCTAACGAGAAACGCAAAGCGTCGGTAGGACATGTGGAGAAATTCGGGGTTGAACCGTGACGGAATTATGGTAGAGATTATGTGCGACGCGCGTTATTGCCGAAAACTTTTCCCCTTTTTATCCAGAGCGACGCGACAATATTTTCAGACAACGGCTGAATAATATTTCTAGTCCGTGCCCAACAATTTAACGCAACCACCGGCCCGCGTGCCTTTAAACTTGGAGCGCTCCATTTATTTGTTTATTCATTTTGCAGGGCTGTCGTGACACGAAGAAGGGCGTGCAAGAACGAATGATATATCGTACGGACAGTATAATAAAGAAACGACAATAGGGAGAAAGACATTTTTAATAGCCGGACGATGAGATTCGATAATATCTCGACATTTCTTGCGGAAACTTTTGCCGATTATCCTTTGGTTGATTAAACTCGACCGGAGTAGAATTTCATTTTTCCAGCCGGATAGGCGGCTCGATTTTAATTAGTAACGATACAAAGGAGAATTCATCTTCCGCCGTTTTAAAGCAGTCAACAGACTTCCGGATGATTCTTCGAGGTCATTGACCCGCACGACTGGCAAGGGAAAGTTCCCCGAGGCGATAATAATTTCTTCTGGGCAACGTAAGCGTATCGCGTGCACCGGTTGGTTAACGCGTTTGGAAAATAGGCGACTGGCGGGCTGTTTAAACTTTCCGCGGCTGGAAACTCGGATAGTTTTCAAGATATCTGAGTACGGAGAGGGAGGGCGCAGTTAAAATTACCGAGCGGCTTTAACCCACGACGTATAATCAACTCCCATTCACGGTTTCGAGCTGCGTTTAAGCATCGTGCAAAGCGCCGTGGAAAATGAATAATTTCCCGAGGATTTCGTGTTCAATCGATTCGTTTCAAGGGAAATGGAACCATGGGGCAAAGGGATCCTCGAAGATAACAAGACGGATAGCTTGTACATATTTTTGTACTTAACTAAAGTTGAGGCGAAGAGAACGTTCCTGCGATTTATTATAATTTTCATTATTTCCCAGGATTTCAACGCACAAATTTTTATTTATTTCGAATTATGATAGATCAATATGGATGAAGCAATTCGTGCACGATATAAGAATGAGAGTACAATGTATAAAGTAAACGATGCTAAATTAAAAGTACAGAAAGAAAAATAAACAGAGAGAGAATGAATTCGATATCCATTCGATGCGTAATTCGATTTGTAAATATAATATTTCAGGTACAGCACAGAGAATATAATAATTACATTGTATCGTGTACGATAACATTCGTATTAAAATGAAACTATCGTACTTCCAATCTTTCCATACCCACAGTGGCCCTCCACGTATTAATCGAGAATCGACGATCGCGTGTCTGCTACAAATCGACCCCCACCCACCACCACCCGCTACTCCTAACCAATCCGCGAATTAAAAAAAAAAGATAGGATATAAATCCTTTGTACGACACTTGTTCAGAACAGCAAAACGAAGTTGAACATTCGTATCCGCTGATTGACCGCCGCTGGCAATACAAACGGTACCAGACTCACCTATAGAACGGTGGTGATCCCGTCTCGAGTACAATCGAGAAAAATTAATTCGCGTATCTTCTGACGTGTGCTGGAATAAACAACCTGGCCGCTAAACCGTGGAACGTATAAATCTTTGCTCGTGACAGAAACGGAGAGAAATAGCGTGGTTTCCGGAAATGGGTGGATGTTCTCGCGTGGCAATGTTCTCGGAGAGGAAGTAATTGCTGTCTTGGAGCGCGCGTATTCCATCGATTCGCAACGGTGTCACGATGCTTCGTTAACGAGGACGTTGCAAAGATACAAACTCGTCGATAATGAAGCATTTAGATGCCATCGGAAATTCTATTCTTTTTTTACGTATATTTTCCCCAGAAATGATTTATCTTGTCAGTTTTAATGGTTTGCGGTTACTTATTTTGGCGCATGAATATTTTTAAGCTGGAATACATGATACGGCAGGTATTCTCCTTTTTTTAAGTAGTACAGGTAAATGATGCGGATGGGACAGACTTCAATCGCTCGAAGTCAGTGATACGACAGAAATATTCTTCTTTTAAGTAGTATAGGTGAATATATATTGGTGCAATGACCGCTTGAGGCACTCTATTGCCGCAGTGGATCTTTTAATTATTTAGATAAAGATAAATGATACCTAAACAGCTGCAAATGTTTGTCCTTATTCTTACATCTGATGGATCATGTTCGTTCTTCCATGAAGTTGGTTTGATTCTGTAAAAGACTTCCACGTCTAGTCCAATTCCTCTCCTCTACTGTACACACAAGTCTACGACCCCTGTATGATTTATTTAGTCGTTCCCGCAGCCCAATTTACCACTACCTTCATCCCCAATTTCACCCCGGTGACCACTCACTCATCTTTTTCCCACATTCATTCCACCCCCTGGCCACGCTCGTACATTCACTTTCCCCTCTCCTTAATCACAGGCTCTCATTACAATTAACCCCGTATACCCCCGGCGCAACCCTCTTGATTTCTAGCACTTGCCCGCCATTCTTCCATTCTCACCCTCGCCGGGCGGCCCTTCGTCCACTTCTGTCTACCCTCTACCGTTCTGTACATTGGACAACCCCTCGCGTGCGAGACATTACACGGCAGCCAACTCCGTGTCCAGCATGAAACGAGAGACCATTCGTTTTCCATCATCCCCGTGGAAAAGCAACGGGGGTGGACGTGGACCAGTGCGGACCCCGCGCACGAAAGTAAAAACGAAAAAAAGGAAAGGAACGCTCGATCATCCTAGACTCTCGCAATTTCAGAGTGGCCCTTTCCTCTTGCCGTTCGTGTCCAATAATTTCTTTTTTTCTTTTTACCCCCACCCCCTCGACCAATTTTCCACCCCGTTCCGTCTCGATCGTGTTTCGACCGTGGACCGCAGTAGTTTCGTCGAACGTTTCGCGAAACAAAATAGCTCGACGCTGTTGTTCATGGGGCTATCGTCAGTTGGCGAGGCCGAAGGTGACCGTGGTTGTCGAGGGGGTGGCGGATCGATAGGTGGGGCGCATGGCCGCAGAGGTCCACGGCCGTGGTGCACGGCCTCGAGAACTTTTAGCTCTGTTCGCCGTTGTTTTCGCCGTCCCGTGATACGTTCGATAAAGTGTTACGTGTACATACTTGCGGCGTGTCAAAAGCCTAGAGACAATTTTTATCCGAAACAAAACGATTGCTTGTTTCGATATGTACTGCTCTGCGTAAGGAGGGACGTGCTTGCATGTACTGCAGTATTTGTAAACGATGCTGGACCTTGCCTCTTTCTATATCGTACAACTAAGACGCATGAAAAAGTTTTTAAAAGCACGGGGCAGAAATTATCGCAACTTTGTAATTTCTTTTTTATACTCTGACGAAAAAATCATATTTCAAAAAGAAGTGACTTTTCAGCAATCGACTCTTGGACTCCGCCTGCGTGCATGTAACCTCTGTAGCAACTGCAGCGGGATAATAACGCTGCCACCCCCTGCAAACCACTCTCTGTATTTCTGCCCCATTCCGTCGAGGAATATCCCTTCTCGAGTGGCGTAAAATTCCCTCTCTCTCTCTCTCTCTCTCTCTCTCTCTCTCTCTCTCTCTCTCTGCGACTATGCCATTTGCGCCACAGATGCACAATTTTAATTAGGCGAAATATGGAGCTTGTTCTTACAAGCTTTCTTGTTGCTCTTTAAATGGCAGGGTGGCCTGGCTGGGGTTTGGAAATGGGTCAGCCACGTTTACGGAATTGAAATTGCCGTATTTTTGTTAGACAGGATCGATTTGATTAGTGGAGTGCCATTGGGGATTGGAATGAGTGGCTCTTAATTGATGGTCGTTCTGGTGCCGGCTTCTTCTGCCGCGTACTGTTTCAGTCAGGATTGGTTGAATGTTGTTTTGGGGTAAACTAGTGGCATTAGGTGTAGTTACGTAATCGAACGTTTGTAGAAGATTTATCGACGGCAGACGGTTTAATATTGAGGGCACATTGTTCTTATATTTAGCAACACGTCGTATGTGACATGTGTGACACTGCAAGTTATTTTTAATACTATAAAATTATAATATTATAAAACCGTAAGCCTGAATTTATATGCAACATTATATACATTCTACAATTTAACCATTAATATGAAGCCTCTAGTCGGAAAAAAGAACGCGATAATCAGAGGTCTAATTGAAATAAAAAAAAAATCAGAGCTTTAACATCTGTACGTTTATAAAACACGCAGGCCATTTGGAGCTTTTGGAATACGATACAAGCCAGAGTGCAAGTAATTAAAAATGTTTCCATATTAATGGGAACACGGACTCGTCGTCTGCAGCCAAGTAGCGCGAAGGTTACATGAAAATTCTTTGAAAATTCCACGCCGTGCAAACAGCAGGAATATGCGGATGTAATTATATTAAGGTTCATCGGCATGTCCGTGCAAAAAATAGTAGCCCCTCAGGCGTTCTCTCGTTTCCAGCCGCGTCTAATTGATTTTTTACTCCTCTGTTGGCCAGGGGAAGGCCAAACTCCGCAACGTTTTTTCGCCCCGTTGAAGGATCAGCCTTCTACGAAAGAAGACTTATTCTTCCAGCCGCGAGTCAAGACCTTCCTCGTCCGAGAACGATTCTTTACTTCCGTGATTTTCTAATCCTCGAGAATCTGACAGCCATTCCTCTCTCTTGGTATCTACATCTGTACCTACTTTGAAGATAAAGTAAATATCCAAGAATCTCCCAGAATTCGATTTAACTTCATACTATTTTTAGTATAAGAAGAATTTATGAGGACGCGAATGTATGGCAGGGCAACAGTAGAGCAAGTTACTTGTAAAAAAAAAATGGACGTTGCGAATTAGAAACTCATATAGCACAGCGTGATAGATCAAACGGGATGTTAATATGAATGTACGCGGTTGGAAAACTACGACCAGGCGTAAATAATATTTTTGCTGGCCAGCAGAAGCCATTAACAATCCTCAGCTCGTGTTTTAGCGTTAATTGGGCGTCAGAAGTGTTAACAAACGGTGCTCTTTGCTGAGCTAATGTAGCAGTATTAGAGTAAACTCTTTGGTTAGTATGAGGTATTCTACCTGCCGTTCATCAACTTCAGTTTGAAGAACTGTTTAAAACTCTATTCTCTTCGTCGGCACATCGTTGTTTCACTCTGCCACTATATTACGTGTAGAAAATAATGCTCTTCCTATTTAGACCGATTGTAACTTTTTATTACTACTATTGGTAATACAAACTGATGAAAACGTTGCACTCGTTTGACTGAAATGCTGCGCAAATTTTAGGGGAATGTATTATGATCACTAAATATTGTTCTAAGTATCATTGTTAATGTGAAATTTCGAAAAATAGAATGGCCCAATATTTTTGCAATTATTGGCTCGATGATGTCAGAGAAAAATATTCCGATAAGAAGTAGCAGGATAATTTAATACATAATAATAATCCCATTGCCCGCCGATGCAGCTTCTCGCGAGAAATCGATAAAGGCGGTAAAGAAAAAACCTCGAAATATTTTGCTGGAGGCTAATATTCGTAAGAATAACGTCGTCGCAAGAACGCTTGTCGACGGTTTTAGAAGAAACGCCACGCGTTCGAGTAATCCCTCGGGACAAGGAGGCTGCTCCTCGAAGCCTCTCGACTCCCTCGAAACACAGAGCTGAGCTTTTTTTTCGCTTCGCGAGCCGTGTGATTCATGGGACCAGGCGGAAACGATCTTTGCTACTTGGCAAACTTTCGTTTGTACGCCTTTCGACCCAACCTCGACAAGCTAAAAAACTCCTGTGGTTTGTTCGAAAAGATCGATCCCAGCCACTCGACTTTGTTCCAGTTATTAAACCTCCTGTGCTGCTTCGAAGATCATAGTTCATTGTAATACACGAAGGTTCTATTAGAATATTTGAAAAATTGTCGATCGTTCTCTAAAACTGGAATAAGAATGGTAAAGTGAAATGTATCGAAGTTGTGACAAAGTTCATTTTAATTCTGGAAACGAGAACGAGAAAACGAGAGCGGCCAATTATATAATACTTTTACTAAAAATGAACGTACGGAGAAAAGAAAAGTTCGAATACTTTCGCCAGATTACACCAAATTTGACTAAACGCCATTTCCTCGCAAGAAACTATTCTCATTTCTGTTCTGCCGGTGTTTATCAAAGCTTCCTTTCCTCATTTTTCTTTTTACAAGTTCTGTTAACCCAGTTGCCTTTGTTGTCCGCGTCTCTACAGCATCCTGCAGAAGTTCGTTCCTCTTTAAAAC